>QXDM01000074.1:0-497503 GCA_003730235.1 Pythium guiyangense | reverse complement strand
CATTCGCTGCCGCGGTCAGGGACCTGCAGTCGTCGTCAGCGTGTCGCCAGGGTCACCGCCGCTCGAGCAAGTGCCGTTGTCGTCGTCGTCATCATCGTCGTCGTTAGCAAGTACGTGCCGCGCACTTGCAGTCCCGACGGAGCCAGCAGCAGTGGCGTTAGCTGGCGCGAGTGCACATCGCACGAGTGCAAACACGCCAGTGCCCACGCCACTTGGAGAGCGGACGCCGCCTCTTGATGACAGCAGTGGCAGGACGTACTCGACTCCAGGTGGCGGGAACGGCGGTGTGGCGTATATGCCCGAGCCGCCACCGTACGATGCTGGCAAAGAGAGCGAGGTGTGGTCGCCAGAACACTCGTTTGACGCGACAGCGTTGCCACTTCCGCCATCTTCTGTCGACTCGACCCCCACGCCATCGCCATCATCATCGTCGCCATCTACAGCGTCCATTGAGCTGCAGCCAGTGTCTCCAGCATCGTCACCTCTTGTATCGGCGTCCCGCGCCATCACCGTCGCCAGCAGTGCCAGCGATGACCCCGATCTCATCACAATCTCCATCGCTACCACCAGCATCAGCACAACCACCGCCAAGAGCAGAAGACGCACCACCAAGACACCGTCGTGGTCGTGGTCGTCGTCCCCAGTTTGCTCTTCGTCCAACTCGGCGCCGGCGTGCTGGCGTTCCTCTGGCTGCTGCACCAAGTGCTCCAGTGCTACGACCGACACAGGCGACGCCGCGCGTACCCGCCGATCAACAGCAGCAGCGCGAACCAGTTCAGTCAGCGCAACTCGTACGAGTCGATCAACAGCGACGACCTGCTCGACGCCAGTGACGACGACGCGCCCGTGCTCATCTGATCCGATCTGCGTCTGTGTCAAGTGCAGACGACGCCGATCCGCCACTCTCGAGCAGTCGCGTCGTGTCACCATTGTACAGCATACTCCTCCTACGACACGCAACGAACTCACTCCTCAGACTCCTCCTACGAATACAACTACAGCGACTACTACTACTGCTACTGCTACAGTGCGAGACTGGCCATGACGGATCTGCTGTGTGACGACGACTGCATCGCTCTCACGACGAGTACTGCACCACAGTCGAGCAGCAGCACGAGACGACGCACTTGGCGACGTCGCCCATAAACCCGCGGCTGTGGAGGTACCGCGCGACCTCGAACCGACCGCTGCGGTACGCTGCGCGCAGCGCGTCTTCGCCGCAGCCTTCGGTCCGGTGCTCGAGCAAGAACCGCACGACGGGCGTGAAGCCATTGCGCGCCGCCATCGACAGCGCGCGCTTCGTGCAGCCTTCGCGGCGGTGCTCGTGGAGGAACGTGACGACGTCCAGGTGTCCTGCGCTCGCGGCCAAGTTCATCGCTGCGCGCGTGCAGCCTTCGCGGCGATGCGCGTGGAGAAATTGCACGACGTCCAAGTGGCCGTTGTGCGCGGCGAGGTCCATCGCCTTGGTTGTGCAGCCTTCGCGGCGATGCGCGTGCAGGAACTGGACGATTGTGAGGTGCCCCGCACTCGCGGCGTTGTCCATTGCGAGCGCAGTGCACACGCCGTTGCCGTCGGCATTGCCGTCACCTCCTCCTCGCACGCAGTGGAGGTACGTCACGACGTCCAAGTGGCCACCGAGTGCCGCGCCGTCGAGCGCAGCGAACGTCCCGCACTCGCGCCGCTGCTCGTACAGGAACTGGACAACGGCGAGGTGGCCATTGCGCGCCGCTCGGTTCATCGCCGCAACAGTGCTGCCTTCTGCTCGATGCGCGTGCAAGAACTGCACAACGCGCAAGTGGCCGTTCGCCGCAGCCACGTCCATGGCCTTCGCCGTGCCGCCTTCGTGGCGATGGCAGTGCAGGAACCGCACGACGTCGAGGTGGCCGTTCGCTGCAGCGTCGTCGAGCGCGGCGGTCGAGCAGCCTTCGCGGCGGTGCTTGTGCAGGAACGCTACGACGTCCAAGTGGCCTTCCCGCGCAGCGGCGTCCATCGCGGCGTGTGAGAACACAGTCCGTGTGGTGGTGATGCTTGTGATGCGATGCACAAACGCAAGCGCGTCGAGACAGCCGCGGTGCGCGAGTTCCGTCACGAGCGCCTCGGTCACGAATGACGCGTCGCCGAGCGCGGCGTAGAACCACTCGAAGACCGCGCACACGCGAGCGAGCGGCGTCTGCTGGAGCGCCGCGAGCGAGACGTGGTGCGACGCCATCTCCGCAAAGCCGTGGCGCGCGAGCCACTGGAGCATCGCGACGTCGCCGTTCTGCACAGCAGCGTCCAGGAGCGCAGCCGGCGCGGCAGCGGTAGACGCTCGAACGCTCGCTGGCAGGCGCGGCACGAGCCACTCGAGCAGCTCGAGCCGGCCGAGCTCGACGCACCAGAGCACAGCCAT
Organism: Pythium guiyangense; assembly: GCA_003730235.1. Lineage (NCBI taxonomy): Eukaryota > Oomycota > Peronosporomycetes > Pythiales > Pythiaceae > Pythium > Pythium guiyangense. The sequence goes on along the minus strand of QXDM01000074.1, from coordinate 495,114 downwards.
CTCGAGCCGGAGCTTGCGCTTGCGGCGGTAGACCGGGAACGCGTGCAGCCGCAGGAGCATGCGCAGGACGCGGCGGCTGTTGCGCTCGACTGCGAGGCGCGCCACGAGACCGTTCGACGCCTGCGGGTCGTAGCACGCGTCCCAGCAGTCGTCGTCGCCATCGTGGCCGGTGTCTTGGTCGCGCTCGTCATCTGGTGCTTCGCCATCCAGCGCTTCGTCATCGCCATTGCGGTCGATATCGCTGCTGCTGCTGCTGCTGCTGTTGCGTCGGGGCGGATCCACAAACGGCGACAGCGGACGCGCGACACTGCTGCTACGTGCGATCGTGTCTGTGCTGTTGCTCATGTGGACAAACGTCGTCAAGAGACCTGGGACGCCGCGTGCAAAGTCTGTGATGTGCTCGAGGAGCTCGCGCGTCGCGAGGACGTGCAGCGCTGCGTGTGCGCTCTGCTGCTGCGGCTCTTGTGCTTGTGCTTGTGCTTCTGGATGGGCTGCGCTCTCGTCGACAACGTCGCCGTTGCCAGAGCTGGCGCTCGCGCTCGATAGCAGCAAGAGTGGCAGTGCAGACGACGTGGCGGCGGGTGTGGCCATGTGCTCTGCTAGCCACGCGCTGGTGCTGGCGACGTGCGCATCACGAGAGAGCTCGTCGTGGTGTTTGGTGTGGAACTGGCGGTAGCGATCGAGCAGCACGAGCTGCTGGCGCTGGTGTCGGTGCTGGTGATGAGGGTAGCAGAACGCGAGTGCTGCTGGCTGGCGAGGCAAGCGGTCGGAGCTCCAGACGCTATTCGTGTGTGCGGGTGGTGTGGCGAAGAGCATCGCAGCGCTCGAGGCAGTGACGTTGACGTTTGTGGCGCTTGTTATGGTTGTGGCAAGGACAGCAGGGGCGACGACTGGCGCGAATGGGGTCAGCGGTGGCGCGCAGTAGACGGCGGCGGCGCTGGAGCTGGCGCTTGAGCGGAACGGCGCCATTGCGGCAATGCGCGTCCGCTGCTGTGTGTGTTGCTAGTGCTGGCGTGCTGGTGCTGTTGACCAAATGACCGAGTGACCGAGTGATCGAGCGAGTGCTTGGCGGCTCTTTGCAGCGAAGAGGGATCTTTCACGCGTTGTGTGTGTCTGGTCTGTCGACAGGCGAGCGAGGCGAGGTGAGTGAGCGAGCACCGCGCGCGCGTCTCGCGCACACGTGCTGTTATTGCGTCCTTTGGCGTAAGGCGAAGCGATCAGAGCAGACGAGCAAGCGAGCGCGTGAGCGCGTGCATGGTGCTGTCGATCAGTGCGGCCATCGACCGACGGACCGACCGATGCGATCAGCGGAGCGGAGCGTGCACATGGCTCCTGTTCATGGCGCTTGAGTATTGCTTGTGTTGCTGTTGCTCGCCATTGGTGTTGACTCGCCTCAGGTGGATGGATCAGCGTCAGAACTGACTGAGTCTCCTCTTCTTTGGCTTTGTTTGGTCTGCAAAGCCTCTGTAGTTGGTGTAAGTCAGCGGTTCCTGCGTCCCGAAACGTCCCGAAAACAGAGCAGCATCATGCTGTTTACAAAAAACGAGTACAAAAGCCCAGTGCAACCGCTGCACGCAAAGTCTGAGGCGCGCCGCGAGCCTCTGCAAGTGCGGTACGTACATGACTCTGATGATGACGATGCTGTCTGATGATCGAGTCGGAGTGAGCTGATGCCGTTCAGCACAGAACCACGCGCGTGCACGGAACGAGTCGTGAACACACAGCGAGCGTTCGCTCGTTGTCGACGCGATCCTTTGTCAGCCGGTTCTCTGCTGCTCTGCTCTACTGTTGCCGTCGCCGCCGACACGCACTCCAACGACATTGCCACTACTGCCTCTTGCTTTTGCTTTTGCTCTTGCTCTTGCTTTTACACTCACTTGCGAGCAGCAGACTTGGATACATCTCGTTCGCGCGCACACTCGTGCTTGTGTCGACTGATCGATCCGAGTGTGATGATCGATCCGAGTGTGATGATCGATCGCACCAACGTGTATGATTATCCACTCTTGCGCGATGCCTGTCACCACCAGCTTTCACGCAGAACGTCGCGAGTAAAGTGCTGAGCTGGTTGTTCTCGAGTGGTGGTTATTCACTCGCTCGCTCTCTTGTAAGTGTGTTTAGAGCTCGTGCGCGTGCTGTGTTTGGTTTAGTGTGACTCGATCGCCAAGCTACTGCAGTACTAGCCATTCCGATGGCGTTGAGGGGATAGATAGATGGATCGTGTGAAGCACTCTCTCTCTCTTGCTTGTTTGCTTGTTTGCTTATCTGCTCCCTTGATCGCTTGATCGCTCGACATACTACCCAACTGCACACATGAGAGCACACATGCGTGTGTGCTCACTGGCACCACGACAGTGACAGAGCTCTTCGATAGAGCTGACGATCACTGAAGAAGCAACAAGTGGGCGTCTCTATATCTCCTCACAGTTCGCTCCGCCACTCGTCATCGCCACAAGCATGATCAACCTGATCAGTATGATTAGCGCCACTACGGCGCGCACACACTGAGCTGGCATCTCACTCACTGGTACGACATCCCAGTCCGCCCGCGCGAACTCGATGGACAGATAGATGGACAGACTGACTGATGCAAGCAAGGATGCAAGCTCACGCCACGGACACTGCCACAGACGCTTGCTTTCTTTGCATCGGATCGGATCGGCATGTCAAGTCCTGCGATCCATCGCGTCTCGTTCGTGATGAGAGTGGTCAGTCGACCAGTCGATCAATCGATCGATCGATCCTGAGCAGAGTCTCTGCGGTCCTTGCGCCACCTTCCGCCTTGTTGTCCGCATCGAAGCGGACAGGATACATGCAACGCCCTGTAGCGCCTGCGACGCCATCCGATTGCATAGCGCAAAGAGACACGATTGAAGCAGATCTGCGCTCTCTCGACAATTGCACTTGCACCTGTACTTGCACTCCCTCGCCCATGCAAGTCGTGCGAATCATGAGCGAGACCTTTGCCCAGTTCATTGCCTCTTTGCAAGGCAACATTGTGGACAACGGACAACCTACAACAGACAGCAAGTTGGTCCTATGGTCGCTCAGACCTTCACACACGCACGCGCGCGCAGCAGACTGCAGACCGCGACTAGTTGCGATCCAGGGTGGCTGCCTGCTGCGATACAGTGTGGTGTGGCGCGTACCGTAGACCTGCGTTCTCGATGCTCGACGCTCGATGCGCGCTAGTGCCCACGCACACACGCTCACGCTCACGCTCACACAGTGCACACTTCCCCAAAAGCCAGTCGGTCGGGCGCAGCACGAGCACGAATCACAAAGCGCTCGGTTGCTTGCTGCGGCACGCGCTGACAGCCGACGCTCGCCGAGGCGCCGAGGCCACACACGCGCACTTGACGAGCGAGCGAGCGTCCCACGCTCTGCGGTCGATCTGATCGAGTACCACTCTTGAGTCCATCCACGACGACGGCCGTGATCGATATGCAGCCAGTCAGTCAGTCAATCAATCGAATCGTACTACAGCACTGCTTGCTCTATCGCACACCATCACGCACACGCACACAGTGGCAGACTGCCCGACCGCTTCTGGCTCTTGCCGAAAACAATCCACTTGACCGCCTGTGCAAACAAGCAGCAACAAACAAGCAGCCAGCGACTTGCGGCTCGCCTTTGACTGAGCTCCATGGCACGAACGTCTTTTCGCAGCACTGACCAGTCGTCACACTCGCTCGCGCACACTCACTCATTCACTCACTCTCCAACTCGCTGCGCCTTAGCGACACCAACCGCAGACACAGGCGATTGACGGACGGATCCGAGTCGAGCCGCCTTGCAACGAGCTCCAATGCCGCACAGTCACCACGGTCACCACCGACAGGCACCACGGCGCGAGAAGCGGTTCGCTTGCTCCGAGCTCGGCTGCGACGCGCGCTTCCGACGCAAGTTCACTCTTCGCGAGCACCTCAAGACGCACACGGGTGAGAAGCCATTTCAGTGTTCCGTTCCCACATGCGCAAAGCTCTTCAGTACATCGAGCAACCTGACGCGGCACCAGCGCGTGCACACCGTAGCACGCATCAAGTGCCTCATCGTCGAGTGCACGCGCGAGTTCACGCGGCACGAAAACTTGCTGCGCCACTTGCGCGTGCACATGGGGAACGCGGCGCACCCGTGCTGCTTCCCCGGCTGTCCAAAGTCGTTCAGCACGTCTGGGAACCTGAGCCGGCACAAGCGAACGCAGCACGGTGTGAGTGCGTCTCGCTCGGCAGCAGACGCGAAAGCTTCGGTGGCAGCATCTCCACAGCCGAGATCGTCGCTGCGATCAGCAAGAGCAGCAGCAGCAGCAGCCGTCACAACGCCGACATCAGTCTCTTCAGTCGATGTCGTCTCGCTTCCAACTGAAGCATCGGCGATGGCTCTTACTTCGACAGCCACTACTGCCACCACTAGCTCGAGTCTGACATCGACGCGACTGCCGTCGTCGTGGCTGACGTCCGCTCCAGCTTCGTGGTCGCAGCTGCTGCAGTCGACCCAGTCGCAGCACTCGCTATATAGCGCACCATCGCCGCTGCCACCGGATTGTGCAGCACCGACGCCGTGCTTGTCGTCTCGACCGACAGCAATTGCTTTCGACGGGTCCGTGCCGTGGACACCCCCACAGCCACCGATGCGACGATCGTGCACGTCGCTGCAGAGCTCGGCGCTAGCACTGGCGTCTACCACGACCCTCGAGCGCGCATTCATCGAGTCGCGACCTGAAGATCGAGCTCACTACCACCACCATCGAGCGTTTGCGCCGTTCAGCAATGTCTCCAGTCCAGCAACTGAGCTATCGGAGCGCGACGTCGCGCACCTGCTCGACTGCTTGCTTGACGGTGAAACAAAGAAATTTGTCGAGGAGACGGCACAGGGCGACGCTCCATTCGTGTTCTATCGAGACATCGACGCGTCTCGACACCAGCAGCCGTTCACTGTGTACTTTTGAGGCGTGCGAGTGCGAGTGCGAGCATGTGACCAGAGCATCCAAGCGTGTCGGTCTGTGTGCATACATGTTGTAGGTGTGAGTGAGTCGCAGTGGAGTAGGTCGTCGTGTAAAGGCTGTCAATAAGAAGCGCAATCAATGGCTAGTGTTGGAGTGCAGCCGGCTGTCTTGACGTCTTGGAGCACACGCTCAATGGGACTGGTTGTAGTGGTAGTGGTGCAAGTGTGAGAGAGATGGAGCACTGCGTGACATCAGAGTGTAGCCATGTGTCGATCCGATACACGTGACCGTTCTTTGTGAGCGTGTAACTTGTGACAGTATAGTATCCGAGCAAAGGCGAGAGCAGGTTCATTGAGATCGTCTTTCATGAGAGTTTGTGTGCGCCGAACCGGATCGACACATGGCTACACTCTGATGTCACGCAGTGCTCCATCTCTCTCACACTTGCACCACTACCACTACAACCAGTCCCATTGAGCGTGTGCTCCAAGACGTCAAGACAGCCGGCTGCACTCCAACACTAGCCATTGATTGCGCTTCTTATTGACAGCCTTTACACGACGACCTACTCCACTGCGACTCACTCACACCTACAACATGTATGCACACAGACCGACACGCTTGGATGCTCTGGTCACATGCTCGCACTCGCACTCGCACGCCTCAAAAGTACACAGTGAACGGCTGCTGGTGTCGAGACGCGTCGATGTCTCGATAGAACACGAATGGAGCGTCGCCCTGTGCCGTCTCCTCGACAAATTTCTTTGTTTCACCGTCAAGCAAGCAGTCGAGCAGGTGCGCGACGTCGCGCTCCGATAGCTCAGTTGCTGGACTGGAGACATTGCTGAACGGCGCAAACGCTCGATGGTGGTGGTAGTGAGCTCGATCTTCAGGTCGCGACTCGATGAATGCGCGCTCGAGGGTCGTGGTAGACGCCAGTGCTAGCGCCGAGCTCTGCAGCGACGTGCACGATCGTCGCATCGGTGGCTGTGGGGGTGTCCACGGCACGGACCCGTCGAAAGCAATTGCTGTCGGTCGAGACGACAAGCACGGCGTCGGTGCTGCACAATCCGGTGGCAGCGGCGATGGTGCGCTATATAGCGAGTGCTGCGACTGGGTCGACTGCAGCAGCTGCGACCACGAAGCTGGAGCGGACGTCAGCCACGACGACGGCAGTCGCGTCGATGTCAGACTCGAGCTAGTGGTGGCAGTAGTGGCTGTCGAAGTAAGAGCCATCGCCGATGCTTCAGTTGGAAGCGAGACGACATCGACTGAAGAGACTGATGTCGGCGTTGTGACGGCTGCTGCTGCTGCTGCTCTTGCTGATCGCAGCGACGATCTCGGCTGTGGAGATGCTGCCACCGAAGCTTTCGCGTCTGCTGCCGAGCGAGACGCACTCACACCGTGCTGCGTTCGCTTGTGCCGGCTCAGGTTCCCAGACGTGCTGAACGACTTTGGACAGCCGGGGAAGCAGCACGGGTGCGCCGCGTTCCCCATGTGCACGCGCAAGTGGCGCAGCAAGTTTTCGTGCCGCGTGAACTCGCGCGTGCACTCGACGATGAGGCACTTGATGCGTGCTACGGTGTGCACGCGCTGGTGCCGCGTCAGGTTGCTCGATGTACTGAAGAGCTTTGCGCATGTGGGAACGGAACACTGAAATGGCTTCTCACCCGTGTGCGTCTTGAGGTGCTCGCGAAGAGTGAACTTGCGTCGGAAGCGCGCGTCGCAGCCGAGCTCGGAGCAAGCGAACCGCTTCTCGCGCCGTGGTGCCTGTCGGTGGTGACCGTGGTGACTGTGCGGCATTGGAGCTCGTTGCAAGGCGGCTCGACTCGGATCCGTCCGTCAATCGCCTGTGTCTGCGGTTGGTGTCGCTAAGGCGCAGCGAGTTGGAGAGTGAGTGAATGAGTGAGTGTGCGCGAGCGAGTGTGACGACTGGTCAGTGCTGCGAAAAGACGTTCGTGCCATGGAGCTCAGTCAAAGGCGAGCCGCAAGTCGCTGGCTGCTTGTTTGTTGCTGCTTGTTTGCACAGGCGGTCAAGTGGATTGTTTTCGGCAAGAGCCAGAAGCGGTCGGGCAGTCTGCCACTGTGTGCGTGTGCGTGATGGTGTGCGATAGAGCAAGCAGTGCTGTAGTACGATTCGATTGATTGACTGACTGACTGGCTGCATATCGATCACGGCCGTCGTCGTGGATGGACTCAAGAGTGGTACTCGATCAGATCGACCGCAGAGCGTGGGACGCTCGCTCGCTCGTCAAGTGCGCGTGTGTGGCCTCGGCGCCTCGGCGAGCGTCGGCTGTCAGCGCGTGCCGCAGCAAGCAACCGAGCGCTTTGTGATTCGTGCTCGTGCTGCGCCCGACCGACTGGCTTTTGGGGAAGTGTGCACTGTGTGAGCGTGAGCGTGAGCGTGTGTGCGTGGGCACTAGCGCGCATCGAGCGTCGAGCATCGAGAACGCAGGTCTACGGTACGCGCCACACCACACTGTATCGCAGCAGGCAGCCACCCTGGATCGCAACTAGTCGCGGTCTGCAGTCTGCTGCGCGCGCGTGCGTGTGTGAAGGTCTGAGCGACCATAGGACCAACTTGCTGTCTGTTGTAGGTTGTCCGTTGTCCACAATGTTGCCTTGCAAAGAGGCAATGAACTGGGCAAAGGTCTCGCTCATGATTCGCACGACTTGCATGGGCGAGGGAGTGCAAGTACAGGTGCAAGTGCAATTGTCGAGAGAGCGCAGATCTGCTTCAATCGTGTCTCTTTGCGCTATGCAATCGGATGGCGTCGCAGGCGCTACAGGGCGTTGCATGTATCCTGTCCGCTTCGATGCGGACAACAAGGCGGAAGGTGGCGCAAGGACCGCAGAGACTCTGCTCAGGATCGATCGATCGATTGATCGACTGGTCGACTGACCACTCTCATCACGAACGAGACGCGATGGATCGCAGGACTTGACATGCCGATCCGATCCGATGCAAAGAAAGCAAGCGTCTGTGGCAGTGTCCGTGGCGTGAGCTTGCATCCTTGCTTGCATCAGTCAGTCTGTCCATCTATCTGTCCATCGAGTTCGCGCGGGCGGACTGGGATGTCGTACCAGTGAGTGAGATGCCAGCTCAGTGTGTGCGCGCCGTAGTGGCGCTAATCATACTGATCAGGTTGATCATGCTTGTGGCGATGACGAGTGGCGGAGCGAACTGTGAGGAGATATAGAGACGCCCACTTGTTGCTTCTTCAGTGATCGTCAGCTCTATCGAAGAGCTCTGTCACTGTCGTGGTGCCAGTGAGCACACACGCATGTGTGCTCTCATGTGTGCAGTTGGGTAGTATGTCGAGCGATCAAGCGATCAAGGGAGCAGATAAGCAAACAAGCAAACAAGCAAGAGAGAGAGAGTGCTTCACACGATCCATCTATCTATCCCCTCAACGCCATCGGAATGGCTAGTACTGCAGTAGCTTGGCGATCGAGTCACACTAAACCAAACACAGCACGCGCACGAGCTCTAAACACACTTACAAGAGAGCGAGCGAGTGAATAACCACCACTCGAGAACAACCAGCTCAGCACTTTACTCGCGACGTTCTGCGTGAAAGCTGGTGGTGACAGGCATCGCGCAAGAGTGGATAATCATACACGTTGGTGCGATCGATCATCACACTCGGATCGATCATCACACTCGGATCGATCAGTCGACACAAGCACGAGTGTGCGCGCGAACGAGATGTATCCAAGTCTGCTGCTCGCAAGTGAGTGTAAAAGCAAGAGCAAGAGCAAAAGCAAAAGCAAGAGGCAGTAGTGGCAATGTCGTTGGAGTGCGTGTCGGCGGCGACGGCAACAGTAGAGCAGAGCAGCAGAGAACCGGCTGACAAAGGATCGCGTCGACAACGAGCGAACGCTCGCTGTGTGTTCACGACTCGTTCCGTGCACGCGCGTGGTTCTGTGCTGAACGGCATCAGCTCACTCCGACTCGATCATCAGACAGCATCGTCATCATCAGAGTCATGTACGTACCGCACTTGCAGAGGCTCGCGGCGCGCCTCAGACTTTGCGTGCAGCGGTTGCACTGGGCTTTTGTACTCGTTTTTTGTAAACAGCATGATGCTGCTCTGTTTTCGGGACGTTTCGGGACGCAGGAACCGCTGACTTACACCAACTACAGAGGCTTTGCAGACCAAACAAAGCCAAAGAAGAGGAGACTCAGTCAGTTCTGACGCTGATCCATCCACCTGAGGCGAGTCAACACCAATGGCGAGCAACAGCAACACAAGCAATACTCAAGCGCCATGAACAGGAGCCATGTGCACGCTCCGCTCCGCTGATCGCATCGGTCGGTCCGTCGGTCGATGGCCGCACTGATCGACAGCACCATGCACGCGCTCACGCGCTCGCTTGCTCGTCTGCTCTGATCGCTTCGCCTTACGCCAAAGGACGCAATAACAGCACGTGTGCGCGAGACGCGCGCGCGGTGCTCGCTCACTCACCTCGCCTCGCTCGCCTGTCGACAGACCAGACACACACAACGCGTGAAAGATCCCTCTTCGCTGCAAAGAGCCGCCAAGCACTCGCTCGATCACTCGGTCACTCGGTCATTTGGTCAACAGCACCAGCACGCCAGCACTAGCAACACACACAGCAGCGGACGCGCATTGCCGCAATGGCGCCGTTCCGCTCAAGCGCCAGCTCCAGCGCCGCCGCCGTCTACTGCGCGCCACCGCCGACCCCATTCGCGCCAGTCGTCGCCCCTGCTGTCCTTGCCACAACCATAACAAGCGCCACAAACGTCAACGTCACTGCCTCGAGCGCTGCGATGCTCTTCGCCACACCACCCGCACACACGAATAGCGTCTGGAGCTCCGACCGCTTGCCTCGCCAGCCAGCAGCACTCGCGTTCTGCTACCCTCATCACCAGCACCGACACCAGCGCCAGCAGCTCGTGCTGCTCGATCGCTACCGCCAGTTCCACACCAAACACCACGACGAGCTCTCTCGTGATGCGCACGTCGCCAGCACCAGCGCGTGGCTAGCAGAGCACATGGCCACACCCGCCGCCACGTCGTCTGCACTGCCACTCTTGCTGCTATCGAGCGCGAGCGCCAGCTCTGGCAACGGCGACGTTGTCGACGAGAGCGCAGCCCATCCAGAAGCACAAGCACAAGCACAAGAGCCGCAGCAGCAGAGCGCACACGCAGCGCTGCACGTCCTCGCGACGCGCGAGCTCCTCGAGCACATCACAGACTTTGCACGCGGCGTCCCAGGTCTCTTGACGACGTTTGTCCACATGAGCAACAGCACAGACACGATCGCACGTAGCAGCAGTGTCGCGCGTCCGCTGTCGCCGTTTGTGGATCCGCCCCGACGCAACAGCAGCAGCAGCAGCAGCAGCGATATCGACCGCAATGGCGATGACGAAGCGCTGGATGGCGAAGCACCAGATGACGAGCGCGACCAAGACACCGGCCACGATGGCGACGACGACTGCTGGGACGCGTGCTACGACCCGCAGGCGTCGAACGGTCTCGTGGCGCGCCTCGCAGTCGAGCGCAACAGCCGCCGCGTCCTGCGCATGCTCCTGCGGCTGCACGCGTTCCCGGTCTACCGCCGCAAGCGCAAGCTCCGGCTCGAGATGGCTGTGCTCTGGTGCGTCGAGCTCGGCCGGCTCGAGCTGCTCGAGTGGCTCGTGCCGCGCCTGCCAGCGAGCGTTCGAGCGTCTACCGCTGCCGCGCCGGCTGCGCTCCTGGACGCTGCTGTGCAGAACGGCGACGTCGCGATGCTCCAGTGGCTCGCGCGCCACGGCTTTGCGGAGATGGCGTCGCACCACGTCTCGCTCGCGGCGCTCCAGCAGACGCCGCTCGCTCGCGTGTGCGCGGTCTTCGAGTGGTTCTACGCCGCGCTCGGCGACGCGTCATTCGTGACCGAGGCGCTCGTGACGGAACTCGCGCACCGCGGCTGTCTCGACGCGCTTGCGTTTGTGCATCGCATCACAAGCATCACCACCACACGGACTGTGTTCTCACACGCCGCGATGGACGCCGCTGCGCGGGAAGGCCACTTGGACGTCGTAGCGTTCCTGCACAAGCACCGCCGCGAAGGCTGCTCGACCGCCGCGCTCGACGACGCTGCAGCGAACGGCCACCTCGACGTCGTGCGGTTCCTGCACTGCCATCGCCACGAAGGCGGCACGGCGAAGGCCATGGACGTGGCTGCGGCGAACGGCCACTTGCGCGTTGTGCAGTTCTTGCACGCGCATCGAGCAGAAGGCAGCACTGTTGCGGCGATGAACCGAGCGGCGCGCAATGGCCACCTCGCCGTTGTCCAGTTCCTGTACGAGCAGCGGCGCGAGTGCGGGACGTTCGCTGCGCTCGACGGCGCGGCACTCGGTGGCCACTTGGACGTCGTGACGTACCTCCACTGCGTGCGAGGAGGAGGTGACGGCAATGCCGACGGCAACGGCGTGTGCACTGCGCTCGCAATGGACAACGCCGCGAGTGCGGGGCACCTCACAATCGTCCAGTTCCTGCACGCGCATCGCCGCGAAGGCTGCACAACCAAGGCGATGGACCTCGCCGCGCACAACGGCCACTTGGACGTCGTGCAATTTCTCCACGCGCATCGCCGCGAAGGCTGCACGCGCGCAGCGATGAACTTGGCCGCGAGCGCAGGACACCTGGACGTCGTCACGTTCCTCCACGAGCACCGCCGCGAAGGCTGCACGAAGCGCGCGCTGTCGATGGCGGCGCGCAATGGCTTCACGCCCGTCGTGCGGTTCTTGCTCGAGCACCGGACCGAAGGCTGCGGCGAAGACGCGCTGCGCGCAGCGTACCGCAGCGGTCGGTTCGAGGTCGCGCGGTACCTCCACAGCCGCGGGTTTATGGGCGACGTCGCCAAGTGCGTCGTCTCGTGCTGCTGCTCGACTGTGGTGCAGTACTCGTCGTGAGAGCGATGCAGTCGTCGTCACACAGCAGATCCGTCATGGCCAGTCTCGCACTGTAGCAGTAGCAGTAGTAGTAGTCGCTGTAGTTGTATTCGTAGGAGGAGTCTTGAGGAGTGAGTTCGTTGCGTGTCGTAGGAGGAGTATGCTGTACAATGGTGACACGACGCGACTGCTCGAGAGTGGCGGATCGGCGTCGTCTGCACTTGACACAGACGCAGATCGGATCAGATGAGCACGGGCGCGTCGTCGTCACTGGCGTCGAGCAGGTCGTCGCTGTTGATCGACTCGTACGAGTTGCGCTGACTGAACTGGTTCGCGCTGCTGCTGTTGATCGGCGGGTACGCGCGGCGTCGCCTGTGTCGGTCGTAGCACTGGAGCACTTGGTGCAGCAGCCAGAGGAACGCCAGCACGCCGGCGCCGAGTTGGACGAAGAGCAAACTGGGGGACGACGACCACGACCACGACGGTGTCTTGGTGGTTGCGTCTTCTGCTCTTGGCGGTGGTTGTGCTGATGCTGGTGGTAGCGATGGAGATTGTGATGAGATCGGGGTCATCGCTGGCACTGCTGGCGACGGTGATGGCGCGGACGCCGATACAAGAGGTGACGATGCTGGAGACACTGGCTGCAGCTCAATGGACGCTGTAGATGGCGACGATGATGATGGCGATGGCGTGGGGGTCGAGTCGACAGAAGATGGCGGAAGTGGCAACGCTGTCGCGTCAAACGAGTGTTCTGGCGACCACACCTCGCTCTCTTTGCCAGCATCGTACGGTGGCGGCTCGGGCATATACGCCACACCGCCGTTCCCGCCACCTGGAGTCGAGTACGTCCTGCCACTGCTGTCATCAAGAGGCGGCGTCCGCTCTCCAAGTGGCGTGGGCACTGGCGTGTTTGCACTCGTGCGATGTGCACTCGCGCCAGCTAACGCCACTGCTGCTGGCTCCGTCGGGACTGCAAGTGCGCGGCACGTACTTGCTAACGACGACGATGATGACGACGACGACAACGGCACTTGCTCGAGCGGCGGTGACCCTGGCGACACGCTGACGACGACTGCAGGTCCCTGACCGCGGCAGCGAATGTGCGCGCTTGGCGGCGCCGAGTACTCGAGCTCGACACTCGCGCCGAGCGTCACGTCGCCAGGTCCGTCGCGGATCGTCACTGACGTCTGCACGGCCGTGAGCGCGCCAGTGTCGACGCGTCCTGTGCCAGTGACACGCACGTTCTGCGTCGCGCTCGTTGCGGTGTCTGAGACCAGCGCGATCGAGCCGCTGCGTGCGACGGCCGCGTCGACAGCGCTCGCTTGCAAGTGCGACGTCTTGACGCAAATCGACCCGCCACTCGCGACCGACAGCGCCATGTGCGATACCGAGACGCGGTTGGCGCGCACGACGATCGCGCCGCTGCCGTTCACGCGCATGCGCCAGTCGTTCGCGACTGAGAGCGCGCCAGTGTGGCGCACGTACACTCGCGACGAGTCCGTGGCGTCGAGTGCGAGGGACGCGAAGCTCGACGACGCGCTCGTGTGGAGAAAGATGCCAGCGCCATCGTACGCAGCGAGCGAGAGCGCTGTGGGCCACAGCGGCAGCGCGTGCTTTGTGAGCACGACGTCGCTCAGTCCGGTCGCTGCGAGTGTCTGGAGCGGCATTGCTGCGGCAGTGGCGCTGAGGTAGACGTAGAGCACCATCGGACTGGTTGGTGTCTGTTGTTGCTGCTGTTGGAGTGGCGATGGCAGGAGACGACTTGATGCGATCGACCAGCCACGCGCAGTCTCCGTGACGTTCACACTGTCGAGCAGCGCGCGGTCGCTTGTCATCGCGACGACCTTTGCCATGAGCGCACTGCTGCTGCTGGTCTCGACATCAGCGCGCTCAGTCGCAAAGTCGGGGTCGTCCTGCAGTCTGTGGACAAACACTTGGGCTGGCACTGCGAGTGCGAGTGTGTAGCCGCTGGCGCCGCCATGGCTGCTATCGCTACTGCTGCTGGTGTTGTTGTTGCCGCTGCTGCTTGGACTGTTGCGCCACTGCTGCTGCAGTTGCTCGAGACCACTCGCAGCGAACACGCGCCACTGCTTCGCAAACGCAAATGACGGAGTCGTTGGCGTGTTGGCGCCAACACGGATGCGAATGCCGCCAGCGCCGTCGTCTTGGACGTCAAAGTCCAGATCACTGTCGCTGCTATCGTCGCTATCGTCACTGTCGTCACTGTCGTTGGTGGTGGCGTCGTGGCTCAATGGCACTGCGAGCGACTCGACTGCCGACGCGTCAATGCGCAGCATCGCAGGAGCAGGAGCAGCTGGATCAATCGAGGTTGCAGCAGCCGCAGCAGCACTAGCAGCGCTGGTCGTGAAGACGCTCGACCACGCCGCGCAGACTACCGCAAGCGCGAAGAGCTGGAGCGTCGCGAGCCGTACCATGGCGGCGACTCGAGCGAGCAACACTGACGATGCAGATGGTGTTCTGATTTGTGACTGACGTGGTGTTGCGTTTTGCTTTTGTGTTGATTTGCAACGAGTGGCGGGTACGAATAGAGTCGACCAAATGACAGACAAGATATATAAGTGTATGGACAGCTTTACTTGCATTGACAGAGTGCTGGTCAGCTCTTGAAACATGCAACAAAACAAAACGCTTTCGTCTCAATCGCAACTGTGTTGCTGCAAGTGCGAATCACAGAGCTGACACGCATCAAGCGCCTTCCTTGCACACGTCCAGCAAGCAGACCAAGAGATATGAGCGCACGACGCAAGCACGTCTGTGAGCAGCGTGAGCGAGCTCTTGACTGCAGTTATAGCGAATGTGTAGATGATCGAAGGGTCAATGTCGCTTGTGATCGAGTGTCTGAGTGAGTTTGGACCGAGTGTGCAAGGCGAGTCCAGCGAATGCAAAGGCTGCGGCAGTCGTCACCATGGCAGCTCTGTCTCTGTCGTGCACACACACGCATGTCGCGAGCGAGCGTTGTGGCGCCGAGTCTCGAGATTACAGCTGTGGCATTTGGACCACACGGCGTCGATCACACAGCGTCGATGACGCCGACTCTTGTATGAGCCACACTCGAGCAAGTGCACAAAAGCGCACGTGTCTGCTGGAACACGGCAAGGCAGTGGACGTACTCACGCGAGCGGTGACAATAATGGGTGGCGGGCGAGCTGTGCACGAACGCGACTGCTCGGAGACACGAGCACCAGCAGTAGCGTCAGGTCAGGTCAGCAGCGCAGGTGTTGGCCACCATGGAGTGTCGACGAGAGAGCTTCTACTCGTGCTCCTGGTGCGTTCGCACGCCAAGTCGCCTGCCGCTGCTCTGATGAAAGCGCATCGCCACAATGCGCAATAGGACACATGGCGACGGATGGACATTGCGCCGTACCGCCGATGGACAGGAGCGTGGCGCACTCAAGGCGCACTTCAACGTCCCAAGCGGATTGCACAGTGGCGACCTAACGCCAGCTTCGTCGCTGCCCACGGCACGCCGCATCACGTGTGACCGACATCGGTGCCAACAAGTGAAACCTTGGTGTCAACTGGCAAGCGCGAAGGCGAGAGACAGAGAGACAGAGAGACAGAGAGACAGAGAGACAGAGAGACAGAGAGAGCGGCTCCGCTTCGCGAACGGCTCTTCGACAAGACTGACCTACTGAGCGAGCGATCAGCACCGACACTTCCAGTCGTCTTGGCGCTCGCGTCGCCGGATTCCAACTGCGATACATGATGTGCTGTGCATCCAGGTGGTCGAGCATCGATCGCACTCGGTACTCAACTCCATCGAAGTGCGGGGTCCTGCCTGGTCACGATGGTCTTGATGATGATGATGAGTGTATGTGCATTCGTCTAACGTAATCGTGTGTACACGCTGCTCAGAACTGCATCGTGAACGACGCGTGCTGCTGCGCGTCGTCACGTGGACAATCGACGCAGTCGAGCCGCCGTGCACGAAAGCCTTCAGGGACTCCAGATTGAGCGACGCGCGGATGGTCCTCGCTGTCGAAGAGACACTCGAGCAGGTCCACGAGCTCGCTGTCCGAGATGTCTTGAGGCGGCTGACGCCTTGTGGTTGGCACATTTGTATGGAAGATGTGCAGGCGATGCAGCGAGGGATGGTCGAGCTGCAGACTGGCGTCGATCGCGCTTGGGCTGCGCGCGTCTGCACGCCGTGCAGGGGCCGCTGAAGCGACTGTCCGGTCTCGCAGTGTCTTTGGCGCTCTGGGATGACCGTCCGGCCAGTCGATGTGCTGCGTGCGCTCGTGGCGACTGAGGTTGCCGGATGTGCTGAACGTCTTTCGGCAGCCCGGGTAGCTGCACGCGTGCGCAGCGCTGCCCATGTGGACCTTGAGGTGGCGCAGCAGCTTCTCTTGTTTGGTGAAGATGCGCGTGCAGTCGAGCACGGGACAGCGAATCTGCTTGAGCATGTGCAGACGGCGGTTGTCGCGACAGGTTGCCCGACGTGCTGAAGAGCTTGCCGCACGACTTGATCGCGCATTGGTACGGCTTCTCGCCAGTGTGCGTCTTGAGGTGCTCGCGGAGCGTGAACTTGCGATGGAAGCGTCCGTTGCAGCCGGGCTCGGGACAGAGGAAGGTTCGCTCGCGAGTGGTGCTGAGCGCAGCAGCGGCGTTGGCAGCAGTCGACGACGAGTTCTCGCCACTCGTGCACATGCTGGTGTCGACACCGTTCTCGCTGGTGCTCTCGCTGGTGTCGCTGGTGCTCTCGCTGGCGTCGCTGAGGCTATCGCTGAAGTCGCTCGCGATGTGGTCGTTGTTGTCGCTCGCGACGTGGCGGTCATACTCACTCGCGACGTGGTGGTCGTACTCACTCGCGACATGGTGGTCGTTGTCACTGGCGTAGTTGCTCGTGCTCTCACTGGCGTCGTCCCTCACGATGGCGTTGCAGGCATTGCTGGCGCTGATGTTCGCGTCGCTGCGGCTGCTGGTGCCGTCAAGGCACATGACGGCGTCGTGGCTGAAGGACAACAGAGTCGACTCGGATGCGGCGCGCCCAGCAGACAGCGCTGGCGAGTGTGCAACTGGAGAGGCGTGCATGGTGTGCTGGAGAGCGCAGGTTTGGAAATGATCGTGACGTGCTTGTCGCCGCCTCTGACGGTGCATTGCACTGTCTCGCAGTCGACGCGCGCGGCTGCATTAGTGAAAGCAGATCGAGAAGTTTGTGTGAACGACGACGAGCGCCTTGCTTGGGACCGCCGCGTCGCGACTGCTGTTCAAGTATCCGAATCGAGGGCACTGCTATGGATGGCAAGAGGGACCGAGAGTTGCAAACTTGGCCGCGATTGACGGCGACAACCCCACTCCTCCAGCTGGCGCGCAGGTGTATGTACGCAGACTGCACGGCGCGGACACGAGACTAGACATATGTGGCAGCTTCGCCTTGCTGGTCCTGTCGGCGCACTGTGAGCTGCGAGCTGCTGGCTCTGGCAACGAGACTGAGAGCGCCTTGATTACTGTGAAAGCTCCCCCAGACAGCGAAATCACTGGCACTGACAGTGCGAGAGCAGCGATGGCGATCGCGATGACGGTTGCTCAAACGCAGCATGGGAAAGACGGCGGCGTTGGTGTCGAGGATGCCGTATGTGTGTGTCGGTGTCGGCGCGTGCAAGCGAGAGAGAGAGACAGAGATAGAGCGGTGGCGCTCGAGCGAGAACGAGACCCTGTTCGAGCGTGTAGAAGCACCGGTGCGGTGGAACGCTCGGTTCATTGAGCAGCGTTGTTGACTGCCTGTGCTCGCTGCTGCGATGTGGGTGCCGGTCGAGATAGAGGATATGCTACCATTGTGAAGCAGCCGACGCACAGCGGAGCGAGAGCTGCGACCGTAGATCCAGACTCGCTCCGACGGCGCAGGACATGTCTGGAGTGCAGAGGTGTGTGCATACGTAGCGTCGCGCTGACAGGCGCCACCACATCCTGCTTATGCAAAGGCCCCAGTAGCACTGCCAAACAGCGAAACTCGCACGAAAGCCAGCTGCTGCCGGTCACTCGCAGTAAGCACGCTCACTTGCTTTGTGACGTCTGTGACGTCCTGATCGATCGACGAGGGGCCAAATCGAGCTTGTTTGTGTCAGTGCCAGTGCCAATGCCAGTGTGATCAGTCTCTGCAGACGCACAGCAACGATTCGAGCAGCCTCGGCGCAAGTCCCAGTGTACGCGCTGAGGCAGTCCTCTAGCAACCACAAGAGCGACTCGCGAACGACTGCAGTTGTCCAAAACACAGTCTCAAGCTGCTGACGCTACCTGGGCAACCACAACACTGCATCACGATTGCGGGCATCGAGCGGGTCAGCGTCGTTGACGCCGAGTCGTGGCAACACTTGTCTTGCCGCGAAGTGATTGCGCTCAAGTACACATCGACGTTGCTGTGCTCGGCAGCAAGGACGCTGTGTGCGATCGTGCGCTCTGCGTGTCCGCGAGCGCCGTTGAGACAGTCAATCAACAACATGAAAGAGCAGATAGAGAGATAGACAAGCATCGCGCTGGAGCTGATGCAAGCGAAGGTGTCTTGTCCTGTCGATTGCGTATGTTCACGATAGTCGCCGACCTAATCGCGACAGCACTGCTGTTGTCCGCTCACAAGCCTCAGGTGGTACGGCACGCGTGGGTCCACAACGGAGCGTGCATGAGGCGCGGTCGTCCGAGGTCGAATGACGAGTTCGAAGATTGTCTACGAAACACGAGCGAGCCGGCGAGCTGCCATCTAGTTCGTGCATCAAATCGCGACAGTGGTCGCGACTTGCGCAATGGAGTCGTCGGATCTTTCGCGACCTTTGCATGAGGCGCGCAGCGCAGTCCTTGCCATTCGCCGAGTCTGGCGCGATCTCGTCTGGTCTGGCGCGCACACCAAGCACGCTGCTCTGTCGCGAACACCGTGTGCAGTCGTGGATTGATGTGTCGGTGTGAAGCGAGCAAGCAAGATTGCTTCGAGTGCAGTGCGGCTTGACGACTTGCTTCCAACTCAAGTCCATGTCCTCGCACGACAAGGCTCGTCTTCTCGTGCTTGAGACCACATTCTCCAAGCAGCGCACGATCAAGTCCGACGCTTTCGCGGATGAATGACGCGTTGCGACGGTACTACGACTTGATGGCCGAGGCGTCATCGAGCTGGCATCAAGGATTGGTGCTGCAGCCCAGACGGCGCGATCGACGCTGTCACCGCGCGCATGCTAACACCGACTCGCGATCAACACAGAGCTCAGACTCGGTGTGGAAAGCAGATATGTCGCTTCAGGTCGTTGTCAATGCTTGAGTTCGTGGCTAGCTCGACAGTGGCGATGCTGGAGCCAACACGACAAACCAACTCGCTCGTCTGTGGCGTTCAAGCGAAGCAACATGCTGCAAGACGATGCGCACCATCCTTGTGGCACACCGCAAAGTAGCCAGCGTTCGGACGACATTGATCCAGCGCTCCTCCGCTGATCCGAGCCTGTGAACGCCCGACTCTACTGTTCGCATACGAGATGCAATCGCTGTATTGCACAGCACTACACGAGAATCCAGCAATCCATCTTGTCGGTCGAGTCTGGTCCGGACGACGATGCTTGGGATGTTTGGATACTTGACGCACACGTACTCTTTGAACAGCATGAACGACGACTGTGGCCATTGACCTAATGATCTACTGAAAGTGTGCTGTTATGTCAACGTACTGGTAGCTGCTGTCATCGCCCTGCTAGCTCGTAGAGCGTTGGTGATAGTCTGGATGCACAAGCCTGCTCCTCGATTGTTCGTCGGCGCAATCAAAGAGGCATTCGAGGAGAGCCGCGACTTCGCTGTCGGAGATGTCGTCCGAGAGACGTGCACTCGGGCCTTTGACTTCCCGAATCGGCGATGAATGCTCAAGCGCGAACGATGTGGGGATCATACTGGTTGATAAAAGCGACGGCGAGTACGCAAGGTACATCGGCCAGACCGGCGGTGGCTGTATACTTGGTACGTGGTGGCGCTGAGTTCTACGGTGACGCGTAAGGTTGCCGGATGTGCTGAACGTCTTTCGGCAGCCCGGGTAGCTGCACGCGTGCGCAGCGCTGCCCATGTGGACCTTGAGGTGGCGCAGCAGCTTCTCTTGTTTGGTGAAGATGCGCGTGCAGTCGAGCACGGGACAGCGAATCTGCTTGAGCATGTGCAGACGGCGGTGTCGCGACAGGTTGCCCGACGTGCTGAAGAGCTTGCCGCACGACTTGATCGCGCATTGGTACGGCTTCTCGCCAGTGTGCGTCTTGAGGTGCTCGCGGAGCGTGAACTTGCGATGGAAGCGTCCGTTGCAGCCGGGCTCGGGACAGAGGAAGGTTCGCTCGCGAGTGGTGCTGAGCGCAGCAGCGGCGTTGGCAGCAGTCGACGACGAGTTCTCGCCACTCGTGCACATGCTGGTGTCGACACCGTTCTCGCTGGTGCTCTCGCTGGTGTCGCTGGTGCTCTCGCTGGCGTCGCTGAGGCTATCGCTGAAGTCGCTCGCGATGTGGTCGTTGTTGTCGCTCGCGACGTGGCGGTCATACTCACTCGCGACGTGGTGGTCGTACTCACTCGCGACATGGTGGTCGTTGTCACTGGCGTAGTTGCTCGTGCTCTCACTGGCGTCGTCCCTCACGATGGCGTTGCAGGCATTGCTGGCGCTGATGTTCGCATCGCTGCGGCTGCTGGTGCCGTCAAGGCACATGACGGCGTCGTGGCTGAAGGACAACAGAGTCGACTCGGATGCGGCGCGCCCAGCAGACAGCGCTGGCGAGTGTGCAACTGGAGAGGCGTGCATGGTGTGCTGGAGAGCGCAAGTTTGAGAGTGAACTATGGTGTCCGCTGGTTAAGTTGCGCTTTGCAGCCACTAGTTGTGCGGTTCTTTCAGTCGCGTGGTGAGCATGTACTGGTAGTGCAAGACGCGATCGCCGAAGCTGTCGTAGATTCGATTCTGCCAATCGATGAGGATCGTCGTTTCCTGCTAAGACACAAATGGGGCGAAGATCAGGTTCATACGCGCTCCGGGTGCCGAGTGCGTGATCGTCGTCGGACGCAGGACACAGGACTTGAGGTGGAACTCAGGTCTACGGTACGTTGTTGTCGTCGATGTTCAAGCGGGTGCGCCTCTGCTCTTTCACCAGCATCACGCCTGACCAGTGACGGACGATATATGAAGCCAACAACGCTTGCGTTGTTGTGTCTGCTCCGACCTCGCACTACGTGAGCTACAGTGTACCGCTTGCTCCGTTCACAGATAGCTTGGCTATGGTACACAAGAGTTTGAAAGTAGCGGACGAATGCGAATGGATTCTCAAGCGAGATCGTGCGATCAGTCTTGACGTCCACTTTGCCACTTTGCCTCGCTCCGTCTTGCGTCTTGACCCAATGGAGGCATCAGATCGACCGATTTGCTGGTGATCGCGTGAGATTAGTACTATCGACAGCGTTCGCGATGCAAAGCCAAGTGGTAAACGACCGAGAAGCGCTGAGAGCACCTATTCAAACCAATCCAGCGCCTCACCACGGCTGACCGAACGAGCGAACGTCGCGCGTCTGCGAGCCAGAAGCGACACAAACGCACACAGCTCGCAGCGATCGCGTCTCGCTCGACAGACTTGACATCAGCGTGAGTGATCCCAGCAGACGACAACAACAGCCCATTTCCGACCCGGAGATCGGTCGTTGCGCTTCCCTCAGAGATCACGGCCCAGACGACCACATCCACCAGCTTTCAGCTCGCGACGTCACACACATCTACTTGATGGCGATGCCGTGGTTGTGCAAGACGGAACACCTCAGTGTGTAGTCATTTCCACCGATCTGCACGAACGCGGTGCGCTGTTGTCGCGAAAGCAGGCAAGCACCGAGACTCTTCCACACGACCTAGCGCTAGCGACGCATCACTGATTGCCCTAAAGTCCCGACAACACAAGACTCCAGTCATTCATTCTTTCGTCGCTGGCGTCGTCGCACTGCTCAAAGTGGGTGCGGTCGCTGGCACAATCGAGCCCCAGCGCCGTGACAGCCGATGCTGCACACGACGGCTGCTGCGCAAGTAGTTCTCGTACACGACTGCGCCGTCGAGCACCAAGAGCACGTCGCTCGCGTTCATGACGGCGCGCCAGAGCAAGCGCAACAGGAGCGACCACGCCGTGCAGCTGCAGTTGAAGAACAGCGGCACGACGCGGAGCTCCATGTGCACACCGAGCGTCTCGCGGTCCCACAGCACGCGATCGTAGATCGGAGTCGCAGCCGACCGGTCCGCCAGCACGAGCGCATACAGCAGCGCGGCGCCAGATGCGATGAGCAGCGCGAGCACGAGCGCGACGAAGCGCATGCGCAGTCCGAGCTTCTGCCGCATCGCAGGCGAGACGGCATCGACACAGAGCGCCCACTCGACCCAGAGCCACGACACGAGCGTGCGCAGGACGCAGCTCGCGCGCCACCGGAACAAGTCGCAGACGCACGCGTGCGTGACTGCGAGCTGCGACGTCAGGAAGACAAAGTCGAACGAGCCGCAGAGCGCGCGGAGCACGTCGCGCTGGTAGTGCGCGGCAAAGAGCAGGCAGTAGAGAGCAGTGGCGACGAGCGCGACGGTGAGGCTCGGCGAGACTGGATCCAAAGACGCCGTGGCTTGAGCGATGAGTGCGTCAGTTGTGGTGCTGTTGCTGCTGTCGTTGGTCTGGCGCTGAATGGCGCTGGTGGCGCCTGGACTTGGACTTGGTAGCACCATGTCCAGCAGCACAGAGATGCCACACGCTACGACTGCGAGAGCTCCGAGACACTCGACTGCAGCCGACACGTGCGGCGATCTGGCTGCGGTCGCGCTCACGAACGGCGTCTGCACGAGCGTGTGTGCTGGATGGATGCATCCGAGCTGCTCGACGTACTGCATCGTCTTGAGGTACTCGGGTCGACTGGCGCTGGTTATGGCGCTCGATGCCTGTGCGTCGACGTCTCGAGTCGTAGGACTGAGCTGGCGGGTATCGCACACGCGCAAGCGGAGATTCGTGCGGTAGCTCGCGCACTCGATGATGGCCTTGTCTGCAGTCTTTTGAAACACGCGGCGCTTGCGGAACAAGTTGCGCGCGAGGATCGCAACGATTGTGAGGAGCCCTGTGGACGTGAACTTGGACCCGAGCATCTCGTGCGTCGCCGAGCCCACGAGCACGAACTCGTGCATGTCATCGAGCACTGCGAGCGACACGACGGCCCAGGCGATCAAGAAGTTCACGATTGCGGCGACCGTGAGCGCGACCCAGATCTTGACTGTGCGGATGTTGGCGTCGATCATCACGCTGTTCTGCACGCCCATCCACGCAGCGACGAGCACCACGGCGCGGACGTCGCGTAAGAGCAGACCTAGCGTCACGTACGTCGACATGACCATGAACGACCCGAACCAAAAGTCATACGTCCAGACGAGCAAGCACAGAACGTTGTACCGGAGCATTGCAGTCGACGCCACGGCCGCTGGGATCCAGAGCACGAGCGTCAGGACAGCACACACGCGACCAATCCTTGCTGGCACCACGAGCGTCGCAATGAGCAAGAATACAGCGACTGCTGCCGCTCCACTGATCGGTGTGCGCTTGCGCACAAACACGTGCATGCAGTTGAGTCGCCAACGGCTGAGGAAGCGCGACTGGAGCGAGATTGACAGGTCCAGCGTCGGCAGCGGCTCGGCGGGTTGGAGCCTGTAATACCACGTGCTAGACGCAGTGTTCAAAGCACCACGCGTCGCGACACTTGGTTCTTGTGCTGTTGCTGTAGCAATCGGTGCAGCGTCCACGGCAGCAGCATGTGTCATGGTACAACGCTCTCACGCGTATGCGCGGACGCGAGTGAGAACGGAGAGCTGCTGATGTTCGGTTGGTCAGCACACAACATACGAACGACGCTCAAGCGTCGGCACCAAGCCAGCCGAGTTTGGCTCACTCGCACCTGTATTGCTCAGATTGGCTAAATAGACGCCCACGAGTCCGTCACAAGCACCCCACGCTCAGTCATCCAAGCATGGGCATGGACAACATGGGCAACTTCGGCTACTGAGAAGTGAGCGACCACAAGACTGAGCGCACTAGACGCCGTCAGGACGACCCATGCGAATGCTAGAGTGTCAGAGATGCTGATACAGTTGTCGATTGTGACTTTGAGAATCAGCCTCGGCGCCAAAGCATCACTATTCCCAGCGTACGTTGAACATGTCGTGGGAGCGACGCTCCGCTCTCGGATAGCCTTCATGGGGAGGTCGGTGCTCGCTCGGCGCTGTCGAACTCCAAGCACGTGACCATTTCTGCCAACACCGGAAGCGATATTATCGAGGGAGCGCCTTCAGCAAATCGGCCTTGCTCTTCCGCATGCAAGTAGACGTAAGCCCTCGCGTTGACGCAGGCGGTCTCCATCAACACTTGCAGCCTACCTTCCAGCCGTTCGTAGTGTCTCGCACCGACTCTTATGCACTCGCTCGTTGCTGCATGTACTTGTTTGCACTAGTCGCCGGTCAGATCATTATCGCATTGGCAGCGTCGCGCGCACTACTTCGACGTCATCTCGAGCAAACTCAAGTCCCAGCCCAAGCGCGACTCCACTCGACATCACTCGACTCGCCCACCAACGCACACAAACACACACGATGGCGATCGGTATCTCGCGTCATGCTTCGGAGGCGTTCGAGACAGCACCAAGTGGTGGCCAGTACTTTGCAGACGAGCACGCAGTGGCGGAGTACCAAGCGAACAGCGGCACAGAGATTGTGATGAAGCAGCTCCTGAACGCTAGCGACAGCGAAGCCTTCGACGCGTGGCTGGAGCACATCTGGGTCACAGGCTCTGGTGCAGAGGAGGTCACGCCGGGGGAAGGGCGCGGACTCGTGCATCACACGCGCTTGATCCCGTCCTTGCGCATCAAGGAGCAGATTGTGAGCGTGTCGCTGCCGAACAACGCCGACAAGCTCGCTGTGCCATCGGTGCTCTACAAAGTGCGCGAGCCCGGGCTCTTTCCAATCGACGACCACATTGCGTTCGTGCGCTTCATCCAAGACCATGCACACGCAACGCCGCATACCGAGGTCGTGTGGACGATCAAGCTCACGCCGTCTGCGTCCGGCAACGCGTTTCTCGCAGACAGCGCCGCAGTCGTGCCGTTTCTCCAGAACGCAGTCATCGGTGCGCTCGCTGGTCTTGCAAAGACCGTGGATGAGCAAAAGCAGAAAACGAGCGGGCTCTAGAGTGACTGAGAGAGAGCGAGGATCTGAGAGTGTGGCGCAGTGTAAGCACACCCTCAAAGTCACAACCAAGTCTACCAAACTCAATGCGAACTGTGTTGTTGTTGTTGTTGCTTGACTCTCTCCTACTGCTACGTATGTATGACACAGGAGGACGTTGAGCAGCACCGAGAGCGCAGGGAGCTTGCCTTTCGACTCGTTCCCGCCTGCACTCGTGTCGGCGTCGACGCTGCTGCGCGGCTCGCAGATGCGATAGCCCTGCAGCGTCTTGAACTTGTTGCCTTTGCACGTCGACGCGAACTGCGACTGGTCCATGTACAAGAGGCTCAACTTGCTCAGGAACGTGTACTCGTCCACGTTCGGCGCATAGTCGCGGATCGGATTGTCCAAGAGCACACTGTAGCAGATGAGGAGAGGACAAGCACAGATTGTCAGCGAGCTGCGTCAGTCGCAATTGTAACAGTTGTTGCCAGGTTGCGAGGCTCGACAATTGCTACAGCTGTCGCACTTGCGGTAGTTGCAACAATTGCACACAGCCCACACACAGCCCACACACACACACACACGCACAGGACTTTGAGCTTGGTCATGTTGAACACGGACGGCGGCACGGCAGTGAGTGCGTTGCTGTCGAGGTAGAGACTCTTGACGTTCGTCGCTTTTGTCACTTCGAACATCTTGAGTTTGTTGTCGTTCAACGACAAGTACGTCACAGCAGGCAGACGCGCCGCGAACTTCGTCAGCGAGTTGTTCGCCAAGTCACTGGTACGTGCGAGCACACCATCGAACTCTACCGAACTCAATGTGAACTGCGTTGTTGTTGTTGTTGTTGTTGTTGTTGCTGTTGCGTGACTCTCTCCTGCTTCTACTACGTATGTACGCACATACGGAACTCTCGCACGCTCTGCTCACACCACGACGCGCTTAGACTGCGATCATCCCGCCGTGGCTCGCAAGTGGCCGACTGTCGTCCTCGACGCCGTCTGGACCACTGCTGCTGTCGTCGCCGTCGCCGTCGTGACGGTCGTTGCTCGCGAGCGAGATCGTCGAGCTGCTATGGCCTTGGAGCAGGATGGCACGGAGCTCGAACGCCACTTGCACCGCCGTCGGTCGCTTCGTTGGGTCGTGCGCCGAGCAGCGCATCGCGAGCGCCTGGATCGCATCGGGACACGAGTTCGTGAAGCTGAGCGTGAGCGCGTTCGCGAGCACGAGGTTCGCGATCGCAATGTCCGAGAGCGCTTCGCCCTCGTCGCCGCGCGCGTCCGCGTACGGGATGCGGTGCGTGTCGATCTCGCTCAAGATCACGCCAAGCGAGAAGATGTCGACCGACTCGTCGTACCGGTCGCCGGCCAAGACCTCCGGCGCAACCCACCGCACGGTCCCAACGCACGCTGTCATCGTGACGTCGTCGTCGAGCTTGTAGCGCGAGACGCCAAAGTCGCTGAGCTTCGCAGTCAAGTCGCTGTCGAGCAAGACGTTGCGCGACTTGAGGTCGCGGTGGATCAGCTTCGGCTCGAGCGAGTGCAAGTACACGAGCGCCTCGGTCACGTCCAACGCGATGCGAATCGCACTCGCGTCCCAGCTGTCGTGGTGATCACCGCTGCTGCTGCCGCTGACGTCCGTCACCCCCGTGCTCGTGACGTCGCTGTCGATTGTGTCGAGGTACGCCCGGAGGTCGCCGCGCGCCATGAACTCGGTCAAGACGGCGATGTCCGACTCCTTGGTCCAGACGACGCCGATGAAGCGCACGACCTTCGGGTGCGAGAACGTCGAGTGGAGCTTGATCTCTTCGATGAAGTTGTTGATGAGCTCGCGCGTCGCGTCCTGCTCCTTCAGGCTCTTCATCGCCACTTTCTGCTTCTCGTACGTCGCGAGCCAGACGTCGCCAAACATGCCACTGCCCAGGAGCTTGACGCGCTTCACGCGCTCGCGGTCGAGCCGGTGCTTGAGCAGCACGTCGTCGTCCCAGATGTTGCTGCTCTCCTTCGCTTTGAACGCCGCGATGCCTTTCTCGACCATGTCCTTGAGCTTCTTCTGCCGGAGCTTGCGCTTGTGGTACGCCGCGACGAACACGAGCGCGAGCACGACGACAAGGAGGACGTTGAGCAGCACCGAGAGCGCAGGGAGCTTGCCTTTCGACTCGTTCCCGCCTGCACTCGTGTCGGCGTCGACGCTGCTGCGCGGCTCGCAGATGCGATAGCCCTGCAGCGTCTTGAACTTGTTGCCTTTGCACGTCGACGCGAACTGCGACTGGTCCATGTACAAGAGGCTCAACTTGCTCAGGAACGTGTACTCGTCCACGTTCGGCGCATAGTCGCGGATCGGATTGTCCAAGAGCACACTGTAGCAGATGAGGAGAGGACAAGCACAGATTGTCAGCGAGCTGCGTCAGTCGCAATTGTAACAGTTGTTGCCAGGTTGCGAGGCTCGACAATTGCTACAGCTGTCGCACTTGCGGTAGTTGCAACAATTGCACACAGCCCACACACAGCCCACACACACACACACACGCACAGGACTTTGAGCTTGGTCATGTTGAACACGGACGGCGGCACGGCAGTGAGTGCGTTGCTGTCGAGGTAGAGACTCTTGACGTTCGTCGCTTTTGTCACTTCGAACATCTTGAGTTTGTTGTCGTTCAACGACAAGTACGTCACAGCAGGCAGACGCGCCGCGAACTTCGTCAGCGAGTTGTTCGCCAAGTCGCTGGTACGTGCAAACAACAGATACAAGGACAATCGGATCGGTTAGTTAGATAGAGACGCACTCGCGATTACCGGACATAGTAGTAGCACAGGGACGGACAGGAGCGTGAGTGTCTGGAGGTTGTCGCCCAAGTCGCAGGTCGTGAGGCGGTTGCCTTTGAGCGACCTCCAAGAGTGACAGAGCGAACAATGCGTGTGCCTCAGTCTGTCAAGTCAGCGAGTGGCCTCGATTCAGGACGTATGTGTATGAAGCACGTACAGTCGACTAAGGCGTGTCATCTTGGCGAGGTCTGGCGGCATCTCGACGAGACCTGACTCTTGGATGGCACTGAGACGACGCCACAACGATATCAAGAGCACGTGAGTCACTGCTGTAGTCTCCGTTGCCAGTCTATCATATCACAGCGCCAGTTGATTACGTACACGCTGTCCATCGTTGGCGGCAAGACACCAGACGCGATCTTTGGGATCTTGGCACTGTCGAGCCCGAGCGTCATCAGCGTTGGTGGCAGCGACCCGGGCTGGAGCTCCGTGATCGGGTTCAAACTTGCCTCACTGCAAAGGCACGCCAAAAGCAACAGCAACGCATCGCCACATCAAGACAGGACGTCAGCGAAGGCGCTAGCACACACACGAGGCGGCATCGACCGTGAGGACACAGAGCGAGACGTACATTGCCGTGAGGTTCGCCATCTCGTTCAGTCGCGTAGGGAGCTTGGTCAGCCGGCAGTCCTCAATGTAGCTGAGCGGTCGAGAGAGCACCACCGAGATCGCATCGCACGTCGCAGCATCTCGTGTCAGTGACTCTTGACCATGCACCACCAATCGATCGCGTCACGCGCATCAGCGGACGCACATCCATCAGCAACGTACAGATTCTGGAGCTGTCGCGGCAGACGCGTGACGTCCATGGCTTTGAACGCGTTTCCATTGAACGAGCTGGCACCACGCGCGACAGTGTCCACTCCCGCGTTAG
Source organism: Pythium guiyangense (assembly GCA_003730235.1). Lineage (NCBI taxonomy): Eukaryota > Oomycota > Peronosporomycetes > Pythiales > Pythiaceae > Pythium > Pythium guiyangense. The sequence continues at coordinate 466,395 of QXDM01000074.1, read as the reverse complement.
ATCCTCACTCACATGGCCACCTCAGGAGGACCCAGTGACGGACGCACATGTCTTTCAGCTTGGTCAAGTGCTGGAGACTCGAGGGGACGTCCTGCAAGCCGAGCGAGTCGAGTGCGAGCGACTCGAGCGTCGCTGGGAGCACGGTGAGGTTCAGTGTTGCAGCTGTGAAGTTGTTCTCCGACAAGTCCCTGCTCCAAGTCGTCCGTGTGAGACCGCGTCGTCGATACGTAGAGTCCACGTTTGCAAGCGAGAGCGAGTGACACGTACAGGTTCGTGAGGCTGCTCATGCGCTCAACGTCCGGTGGGATCTGCGTCAGCGAGCAGTTGCGCATGAACAGGTCCACGAGAGCGGTCGGCAACGCGCCGCTCGGGACCTGCCGAAATGGATTCGACGACAGCAGTCTGCACGCAGCGTACGGTTCGTCAGGTCAGTCTGTGAGGCTCGAGTCGCTCGCGTGAGCATGTGCATGGTCTGTCGTACAATGACTCCAGGTGCGCCATGGTCTTGACGTCTTCAGGGACCTCTCGTAGCAAGTTCGCGTCCAAGTTCCTAGGACACACAGAGGCGCAGACCGAGCGAATGAGGCGTCAGTTCGATCGGCCACCGAGTGCGTGCGTGTGCTCCGTCTGGCCGTACAGCGTCTCGAGTGATGCAGGGAGCTCGCCCTTGTTGATCTTCTCGATGTAGTTGTACCCAACGTCTCTACAGCCATCACCATCACATCACGCCACAACAGCAGTGATCTTCGTCAGAGCAGGCGGCGTCCGCTTTGCCGCCAGTCAAGCGCTTTGGCCATGAGGAGGTTCGCGCCACGCACAGGTCGGTCAGGAGCGGCATGTTCTTGGTTGGGATCGGCAAACTTTTCAGGAGCGTGTTGGCTGCCGCACTGTTAGCGGTAGTCAAGAGCTCATAGTGTCAGTGGGGACGCTCTTCTCCACGCACGAGTACACAAGAGAAAGAGAGAAGAGCGAGCGTACAGCTGCTCGAGCTTGGGGAACACGAGGTCGTCGATCCCAGCAGTCGACGGGAACGCCAGGTTCTCGATGCGCCTGCGCACGTCCGAGCAACGCAACGTGAGCGAGCAGTAGGTGCGAGGCGCGTTGGCGACGACACAATAGTGCGGACGTACATGTAGCTCACGCCTCGGAACTGACGGAGGAAGTTGCTTGGGAGCCCAAAGCGCACGACTTCACCGCGCGAGATGATCAAGTCCTTGCCACCGGCGTTCTCTTCCTGGAGCGCCGACGCGAGCTCGTTACCGGTCACGGTCCTGTTCCACATGGCGTGCGAGGCAGCCGCATCGTCAGTCGCTTCGGTCGATCATCTACCACATCACACCGCACACTCACACACATGAGGACACAAGATAAAGACGCACAGCTGAGCGATGCCATTTGGCTGGTCGAACGCGTCGAGCTTTGTCACGACGCTTGCGTTCACGAGCACGGACGGGATCTTGTATGCTGAGTTCTCGGCGTCGAGCTCCATGAACGAATCGTCGTTATCGAAGACCGAGATGAACCACGTGTCGGCGTTACCCCATGTTGTGAGGCACTCGAACGTGCACACGTCGCCGTCGTAGCACGAGGTGAGACCGTAGCGCTCGGTGCAGTTGCCTTTCGAGGCAGGCGGGTAGAAGACGCAGAAGTTGGTCGCGCCGCACACGCTCGGGCAGTCGACCGAGAGCACAGGTGGCTGCTGCGGATCGCGCTTGAACGCAGCGCCACACGAGAGCGAGTTATTGCTTGCCGACGTCGGCTGTGGCGTCGTCGCTGGCGCAGCAGCCGAGTGAATGCGCACGCGCACAGTCGTTCTGCTCGCAGTGACTGCCGTTGCAGGCGACGCGGTCGAGGCGGCGAGCAGGAGCAGCGCTGCCGCAGAGATGTGTCGCACCATCGCGCTCGTGCGGACTATTGGCGTCGTCGGTTGTTGGTTCTTGTTGTCACTCACGCTGTCGTTACCGAGCTCGTTGTTCTCGTCGCTGTCTGCTTCTGCTTCGTCCTCGTCCTGCTCGTGTGAAGAACTCAGAGCTCAATTCAATACAAATGGATGACAAGCGTCGATAAGCGTCGGATTGGGTTGTGGTGGGTACACGTGTCGAAACGTGTCGTATTGAATGAGTACCGTATTGATCACGGCAATACTAAAACCAAGTCATTCAAGAGGTTTTTGACTAGTCGAAATACGGTCATTTTTGTCAAATTTGATACCTGTAATCATTTATAATCACCTCACATAATGAGTATATATCGCGTAGATTTATAAGCAAAATACGTGATTACAGGTATCAAGTTTGAGAATATCAACCGCTTTTTGGCCAATCGCTTGAATGAATGAAAACCACTTGATTTTTGAACTCCTCTGAACAGCACGGTACTCACTCACGGTACTCGTCCTCTTGATAAAAATACCCCCCAAATATGGGACGCTGTATTGCCAAACTTCGGAACTTGTTCGGAACTGTCTTATATGGATATTTGTATGGTGCCATTCCGAAGCATGATATTACACCCCAACTACAACATTACCATACTGAAATCGAATCAATTCCATTTGTATTGCTTTAGCTCTCGGACACACCAAGTAGAACGATTTTACGCCAGCAAAACGAAGAACGCACACGCACAAACAACACAACAAGAGGCGCTCGACAACAACAAGAAGCGCTCGGCGAGAGTGAGTCGCTGCTGCTGCGGCTGCGTGGGTGGTGTACGGTTGAGTGCGAGCGAGCGAGCTCACGCTGAACTGTGCGCTCGTGCTTGTGTGTTGTTGTTGTGCGTGCGCAGGTGTGGTGATCGAGGCGAGCACCATGAAAGAGTCGCATATGCCATTTACGAAAGCGAGAATCGATTGCGCCGGTTGATACAACGTCATCGTACGTCTCACTGCTTCGCACTATTGTTGTCGAGCTTGTTCTTCTTGACCGCACTCCATGCTCTAACAATCGCGGTGACTGTTCCACTGGACTTGCGCTTGCGCTTCTGCGCGACATGTGCGGCGTCTCGGTCGATTGACTTGGATCTCGTCAAAACAGAGACCGCATGTGAAGCGCACTCGTTGACTCTGTTGACCAGCAATTGTAAGTGCCCTTGTGTCCAAAGCAGTGGATGCAGTGACGCAGGCGTCTCGACACCAACAAGCTAGCACGCACTCGTGCGCAGCAAGGTCGTTGCGAGGTCAACGGTAACTGGAGCGTGCACGTGTACTAGATGAACATGAGTCAAACACGCTTGCGTCCCACAAAGCAAGTCTGGGATTGAGGCAGGAGAAAGCCCGAAGGCAGAAAACCCCTCCTCGAGTGTACACGCAGGGCGTACAACATGCAGCACGCGCAGTCTCTCTGTGTATCCACTCACTGCCAACGGATCTCTGTCGCTCGCTCTCCAACCACGCTCGGTCGCTCCTAGTTGTTCTCGAGTTTCGCTTGATCGTGCTCGAGTCTCGTACGCGCACTCGCTTCATGTGCCCGCTCGCCCTTGCTCTTGCTCGCTCTCTCGCCTGCTGCGATTGCTCGCGACGCAACGGCTCGCGACGGGACGGCTTCGCTCTTGAGAGCTAGAGGGTCGCCGTCATGCTTGCGCTCTTACAAGCAGTCGCTCCAGGAAGGTGCCGCTTTTGTAAAGAGCCACAGACTGCTGCTTCGAGCGTATGGCGTCGAGACGCTGGTGCTGTCGCTCTCACCTGTGCTTCCTCATCACGCGTGGACTGTCCCTCATGCGAGCGGCGTACGCCCGCAGCGAGTCTCTCGTTCGTCGCGACTGTGAGTGGGCGTGACGAATACCGCGTCTGAGCGGGGCCACGAGTGACGTCGTCACGGCTGGTTGGTGCTCCATTGAGGATGGCTACTCGCAACGATCGTGACGCCGCAGATGCGTGTGCTCGCGACAACAGCGCTGGCGACACGATGCAGCAAACGTGTGATCTTGATGGTAGATTCCTTTTCAGGTCTTTTCCCGGTCTGGTCTGGTATCGGGTCTGGAGGCAATTTATCGTTGGTCTGGCTTTGGGTCTTTCGGGTCATTCATTTGCAGACTTCTCTCGACGCGCAGACTTCGCATCGACACCGCATCGCACCTCCTCGCATCACCTCGCACCTCCTCGCATCACCTCGCACCACTTCGACCATGTTGAACCATCATCTAGCCCTGCCAAGACGTACTCGCGCATCATCGTCGAGTAATAGCAGTTCATTGCGTGGAAAGCGCAGCGCTCGTTCACGATCACGCTCATTTGTGCGCTCTCGTTTGCGTCCACGCTCACGATCATCATCGCGCACTAGCTCGCGTCGACGCACGACCTTGCGTCCACATCCACGTTCATCTTCGCGCATGAGCTCGCGTCCATGCACGCACTCGCACACAACTAGGCGTTCGTGAGTACGTTCGCGCTCATCGTCACGCATGCGGCCGCGCTCATCGTCGCGCTCGCGCCATTGCTCGCAATCACGACAAGCCGTACTTGCACGTGAGCGCGCACGTGCGCAAGGACCGCGTTCAAGTTCTCGCTTGCAGCCATTGTCGTCGCGGCGTACGACATTCCGCCATCTCTCGCGCTCGACCTTTCTTGGATCACAAACAATCGAGAGCCTGCAGTCGCAGTCGTCTGATCTGTAACGGGATTGCTGTGCTAAGTACGAAGTAGCACAGCAGACACCCAATTAGTGGCTCAACCTGATTTCTGGACGACCTTGGTCGTCCCATCAGACAGCTCACTATTTAGGTTAGCTCCCTCACTTTGATCACTATACATGATCCTAATACAAAAAACCTCAGAGTTGAAAATACCGAGTTCAGCGCAGTCCCTCTGCGCTTCACCACATCGCTTCCTCGTAAGACCACGTGTAAGCTACGTCACGGAGAACACTCCCGTGACATGATCCATGTCCACCACGTCGACAAGATCGCCCACGCTTTCGCTCGCGCGACATTAGCGCAGCGTCGCGGCGATCCGACGCAAGCGAACACGAACTCGGAGTGCAGCATCGCCCGATCGCGCGCACGGCGACACAACACCGATCACTCTCGTCCGCCAACTGTACCTCTTCACGTGACATCACCATGCAGGCCGACGACCACAATGAGCACGATACAAGCAGCGAACGACAGTCACAGATAACTTGGCCACACATGCCGACAGCGAACAAGGACGTAAGCCGAACGTTCAATACAGTCATCACTCTCAACGGGCACAAGTACACAAAAGCATCGTCTTCTCGAGTGAAGGTGTCATACCGATGCTCCTCGTACAGACGAACCGCATGCAAGGGCCGAGTCGCGTACGTCGCCGACACCATGGACTTTGTAGCAGAGCGACCACACACATGCAAGCACCAACGCGTTGGAAGCGCGCTGATCGACGCGACTAAAGACATGAAGGCCTTCGTCGACGCGATAGCCATCGATCAGCAAGACATGAAGGCGAGCGACGTGTGGGAGCGAGCGAGCAGAGAGTACCTCGACGCGAAGGATGTCGCTGTCATCGGGCTTACAGAAGAGCAAGTGGCGAGGCGCGTCTACCGAGCTCGGCAGCAGCTGCATGGCGGAGACGGCATGCTGCAGACCTCCCAAGAGCCTCTGTCTATCGTGCGCGAGTCGTCTATGCGCTTTCTCCAGTTCAACCTCGCGTACTCCGCCGACGACACAGCAAAGCGACAAGACGAACGGCTCATCGGCTGGGCGCACCCAGAGCTCATTGAGAAGCTTAAATACAGCAGCACAACTTTGTTCGTGGACGGCACATTTCGCTGTGTGCCTCGCGGGTACCACCAGTGCCTCTTTGTCATGGTCTTTGATCGAGCGTCCGGCTTGTACTTGCCGGTGTTCTACGTCCTCTGCACTTCGCGCACCGAGCGCATGTACACGAACGCTCTGTCGCTTGTTGCGCAGGCGACCGGAGGCAAGATCAACCCTACAACAGTCGTGTGCGACTTCGAGCCAGCGCTCATCAACGCAGTAACGGACATGTTCCCTGCGGCCACGATCTGTGGCTGCTACTTTCATTTCAAGCAAGCCTTGCTACGACGCATGCGCCGCTTGCGCATGTCCGGCTCAGAGGTTAAAGTGGCATTGACGAAAGGAGTCATCGACATGCTGGCAGTCATCGAGATCGAGAAGGTGGCAAGATGCGGTCTCGAATGGGTGAAAGCAAAGATCGACAGCGAGTGCACCGAGCGCGGGATTGCGCTGTCGCAAAGCAAGTGGGCTCTCTTCTGGCAGTACTTTGATCGTCAATGGCCCCAGCGCTACCCGCCTTCGTGCTGGAACGTCTTTAGCATGTCAAAGAGCATTGTGGCTCGCACAAACAACCCATTGGAGCGCTACAACCGCGAGCTCAACGCAACTTTCTCGCGCGCTCATCCGTCGATGATCAACTTCGTTGTAGGCATAGAGAAGAAAGCAAGTGTACACGCTAGACAGCTTAGAGATATTCGTCAAGGGCGCACGCGTGCTCCAAAGCGCGAGCTCTTCCAGCTTCCGGTGCCTGCACCTGAGCTCTCTGGTTGATTAGTACATTCGACTTGGTCCAGCTTTTGGTCTGGTCTTGCAAATTGGTCTGGCAACAAGCATGACCCAAAACAAGACCAGAACAGGAATAGACCCGAAATAAAGTTAACCATCTTGATCGTAACCGAGACGAAGAACCAGGCGCGAGTTGCCGAGAGCGTGGTCCCTCTGCAACGTCTTGGACTAGCAACGACGCAGATCCAGACGACGCCGTCCAAGATCTGGTCGTCACGAACTTCGAGTTGGCCGACGCTGTTCAAGACCGCTCTGGAGTCGACTCTTGCGAACGAGTGCTTGCTGCTGCATGCTTGTCAAAAGCAGACGATGCTGCTACAGTGGATGGCGACGCGATGAAGAGGCAGTCGCCAGAAGCGATAGCTTCTTGTCAGCGGCTCTCGCCAACAGTTGACGAAGGCACTTCTCAGCAATGCAGCGAGCACCGTGACGGACGAGTGTGCGACGCCAGCGCGAAGCATCGGAGCCGCGACAGAGTCGACGTCAGTCGTTCACACTCAGTTGCAAGAGATGGATGCCCCCGTCACTCCCTCTCCTACTGCTGCGCCAGCAACATCCAAACGAGTTGTCAGTGCAAGTGACACCTGCTCAAGAGCGTTGCGAGCAACGTCCTGCTCCCTGACGACCAGCTCATCCAGCTATTCGACGACGACGTCATGGACGGCATCCTGAGCGCACTGTCGGCCGATGCAGTGCGAGATCTCGTGTTACACGTCACTACACTCGCTAGCAACGACCTAGACGCGATCAACGAGCGACGCACTCGCACGACGTGGCAGCCGTCGCAGACTCCACGACGCATTGGAGTATGGACCGACGTCCTCACGAGTCTGCGCATTGGCATCGAAGACGCTGTCGTGAACGGCCGCGATGAGCTCTTGGACGTGTCTGAGAGCCTCCGAGCACAAGACGAAGCGCCGTCCAAGAACATGGTCAATCGCATGAAAGCGCTACGACCGCCGCTGTCGATCACGCGCGACCGCGTCCTCGTCGCGAAGCGCAACGTTCAGACTCTCGGGAAAGCGCTCAAACAAGTGTTGCGTTCGCAGGCGCTTGGCAACGACCTTCACGCTCGTCTCGAGCGCATGGAGCGCAATGGCGTCGTGCTCTCGATGACGACTCTGAGCGCGCTCGAAGCCTCGAATGTTCTCTGTCCAGCACTCGCTGCAGCGTCCAGTGAGCAGACCAAGGCGCTGTACACTGCACTCAGTGACGCTCTGCTGACTGCGACGACCCTCAAGCTTGCGCACCTCTGGCGAATGCTCGGCGATGCGACGCCAGCAACTGGAGCAGTTGAGCGGCTAGGAGGCGGTACACTGACGAACAGTGCACCACCGGCACTGCTCGACAGTGTTGTTGCACCTGACTCGGACCCAACGACTCCCAAAGCTCCCAGCACAGCTTTACTGCAAAGTGTCAAGACTACTGCCTCGACGAGTAGCATCTGCAACGTACCACAAGGCATCACGGCATGGATCGCACAAGACGACGTCGCAGCTGGCGCTCGCATCGCAGCGGGCGTGTACGCACTCAAAGACAAGTTCAGCGCACTCCACGCGTCCAAGACGCAGGAGCGCACCTCGTTTGAGCATGCCGAGACATGGAGCAAAGCGAGTCGCGTGGAGGTCGGCGCACTGGCCCGCGCGACGCAGACAGCGCTGCGTCTCTCGCGCCTCAGCTCGTTCGTCGCGCATCTGCCGCGCGCGCGTCTCGAAGTGCTGCTCAACTACGTCCAAGTGTCCGGTCTCCTGCTCGCCAACCTCTTTGACTTTGACGCGCTTCGCGAGCCGATCATGGCCGCTGTGCGATCTGCACTCGCGTGGACCTACCGCATCCTCTTACTCTCGTATGTCTTTGAACTCCCGGATCTCAACGGCCCTGTCGCTGCCGCGAGCGCGTTCGCTGTGTTCGATCTCGGCTTTTCGTTGTGGTTCATCTACGGCCTCACGCCGCCAACGAGCACATCAAGCGACCGCGAGTCTGCTCTGCACGAAGGCATGGCATGGGCAAACGTCGCGCAGCCCGCAGAGCTTCAGCCCGCAGACACCGATTCTTTGCGTACATGCAAGCGGCGCTCCTTGTGATCTGTTTCCCCACGACCGAGTTTGCCCTCCGGATGATGAACAAGCACCAGTGGGAGACAAAGAGCTTCGCATACGCTGTCTCGATGGTGGTGTTTGACTGCTTTAGCATCGTCCTGCCTTGGTTTCTCGCCCAAGCGATCCAGCGGTACGCGAGCGCAACGGACAGATCTTTGACATCGATGGCGCGACTGCGCGGTCACGTCTTCACGCGCCTCGTGTCCAAGCACCCGAGTCAAGTGTACTGCCCGTTCGTGTCGCTATACAAGGACATGGAGTACCACGCGCGGTACTACAAGGTCTTGCAGATGTCCATGCGCACGTTCCTCATGATCGCAGTCACCCTGTCGGGCTCTCGCGTGTGGTGCAACCGCTGGGTCTTTCTGCTCTCGACGACGTCGCTGGAACGGCTCCCGGTGCGCCTTGCCCGCGTTCGTGGACCCGCTGATGAACAGCGTCGAAGTCCTAAGCCAACTGGCGCTGTGCCTCACGTCCCTGAGCGCGTTTGTGCTGACCGAGCGGACAAGTCCAGCGGCCCAGTGGCTCTTTGGGCTGATCTTCATGCCACTGCACGTCAGTGTGTTTATGATGCAGCTCTTTGGGATCTGCATGGGCTACCCGCCGCTCCTGCGCCAAGAACCTCCTCGGTGTCTTCACGTTCAGAGCACAGACCGCGACATTGGCGACGGCCTCGCGAGCGCGATCGTACCGACGTGGCACCTCGAGAACGAGTGTCTCTATCGCATCTGGCAGCCGTTCTGGCGCGGTCTGCTCGCCTCCAAGTGCGGAGACGCAGCGATCGAGCGACTCACAGCCCTCGAAGCCGCAGCGATGGAGCACGGACACGAGCAGATCCGCCGTCAGTGTGACGCCGCACAGAGCAGCACAGGCGTCGCCTGTCGAGCCATACATGGGCTCTTTGAAAGGAAGGACGTGTTCCTGAATGGAGGCACGCAGGTCGAGACGGGCTCGATTGAGGACTCGGTCTTTGCCAAGGTCTCCATTCGGCCGTACCCGTTCGAGTGCAAGCTCGTAGACGAAGTGACGTGGGACGTGATCGCCATCATGAGCAACCTCGCCGCTGTCGAAGAGCTTCTGCGCACGAACCTCCGACCGGACATTCTCGAGCGCCGCAAGCAGTGCCAGCAGCTCTGAGGACTCAACTTGACTGGCAACGCCATCGCACTGCCATTCTTGCAAGTCGAGGCAACCAGCGCGGTGGCAGCGGCTAGCATGGCGCTAGAGAAGACGCTGCGGACTCGCCTTGGCGGCGCTGAACGGACGGCACCACTGCGCACGAACGACGTGTTCGCGTGCCACTACACAATGGCGCGAACGATCGTCAAGCCTCGGCACAACGAGATGTTTGCTGTCAAGGTGGCATACACTGACGGACGTGGCGACGCGGTGGCGCCGGACACAGGTGATGCGACGCACGTGACCGATCGCAAGACGTGCAAACGCATTGAACACATTGGCTTGACGGATGTCATGGAGGTCGTCGGCACGACGTGGCGCGACGTCGTGTGCGCGGACGTCGCAAACATCAACGCTCTTGCCATGGCGAGGCGCGAGATGAACGCCATTAGCGACGCGTACCGCAAGGCTGGATCGCCGACTGGCAGCAGGCGAACGCAATCATGAACGACGCGTTCTGGTTCCACGTCTTTGCGAACCCGACAGTCTCAAAACCCGAGCTCGAGACGTACTTGGCGACGCACGAGACCAACAGCGCACTGCAGTCGCTGGCAATAACGCATCGCGCCGAGCTTGACGTGCTCTTTTGGCGCATGCAGTTCGTCCAGTCGCACCCGGCGCGTCGCGCGTGGTACGTCTTCTGGGACGACTTCCACGCGCGCAACAGCAGCATGGACGTCGTGGCGAAGCACATCGAGGACTTTGATCCGACACGCGCGACGTCGATCTGCTACCACGTGATGCCACGTGCCGAGTTGCTGGCGTGGCTCCAAGAGCGACAGCTCACGCGGCGATTATGCTCGCTATGGGCCTTCTTCAGTGGCGACAACCAGCTCTTCAGCAAGACGGTGCTCGACTGTCTCTACAAGAGCATGGGCAAAGCAGCCGATCGAGTCGAGACGTCACACACTACTACAACCGCTCGGCAGCACGTACGTTCAGTACTCAAGGCCAAGCCGTTGCTGTACGGACATCATGGCAAGCACCGGAAGCGCGTCGCTCCGACTCACTCAGACGACGACGCATGACGAGCTGAGCTCCGACTTTGCTTTGTCCGACCTCCTGCTCCGCTAGCACCAGTGCTCAGTGACGACGCGTTCGCTACAAGTGCGTCGAGTGGTCGTGGTCATCGCAACTGAGAGCGCTCGATGAGCCGTGGCCGGTGCTTGAGACGACTGCGGAGCGCACACTGGCCATGGCGAGCGATACGATGTCAATCCGAAGGTGCTCCCTCCATACGAACACAGCAGTGGAGCCGGCGACCTTGCAAAGCACTGAGCAATCACCGTCCCTTATCACCTTCACGAAGCATGAGCGTGCGAGTGTGAGCTTAAGACACGGAGTGAAGGTCTCTCTTGTTTGTTCACTTGGGATCACACAGTCGCTTGGTGCGCGAGCAAGAGGTTCTCGAGGCACTGCTGGCGCGTGGCGTGGATGCGCGTCCACTCGGAGACCACGCGGCGCTCGCTCCCTGGTGCAAACACGCACGGCCGCGCCACTGGCGTCGCTGTTGTTGGTCTCGTCGTCGTGTCTCCTCCCACGTCTGGTACTGCTCTTAGTGTTTGGTTCACTGCGCTCTCCGAGAGACTCGCAGCCGCGACTGGCGTCATGGACGCAAACGAGTGCACGAGCGTCGTCGAGCGCTCGCGAGGCGTGAGGACGATCCAGGACTGCGCACGGAGCACGCAGCCGCGCGGGATCATCGTGCAGTCGTCACCATTGTCAACATCGTCGTCACGCGGACTGATGTACGCGACGCCGACGTAGATCGAGCGGCCGTGGTCCACGAACGCGTGGCTCGCGAGGTGCGCAACCGCGTCGCTCGCGCCAAAGCGCACGCACTCTTTCGTCACGACGACGTCCGTGAGGCCGCTGTAGTGCTCGGCGCCAAAGAGCCGCTCGACCGGCCGCTTCTCCCAGCGCGTGAGGCGCAAGCAGTGGTCCACGGCGGCTTTGCAGAACGGCACTTCTTCGCACGCGACCACCTCGATGCGCGTCGGCGCGTGCGCAGCGTCGCACAGGACGTGCCACGCGCGGCCGCCACTCGCGTCGCTGCGGTCATCGAGCGGCGCCAGCGCGAGGCGCTCGGTCTGCTGCAGCAGCGCAGTCAGGTCGCGGTCGGCGCTCGCGTACATGGCGCCAATGTCTGCGACTGTCTGCGCAAAGATGCGCTGGTCGGCTAGCGTCAGTCCTGCGCTCACGTGGCGTCTCGGTGCATCGCTGTGGCGCCGTTGAAGGAGTGCGTGCTCTGCCATGAGCGCCTGTGGAGACACGAAGTGGGTAGAGCAGAGCAGACGTTGCGTGAGTGTGAGTCGTGACTCGGTGCTTCCCATACTCACCACCAACAACAACAAGAAGAGACAAGCACGGGGACGCACCGCAGCGCGCGCTGTGCGCTTCGTCACTGCGCACTCGAAACGCGCCATGAGACGCATCTGGTCGCGCACACGGCGCCGCAGCTGCTGGTGCTCGCGTCGCGCGCGCGTCAGTCGCTCGCGTTCGGTCTCGCAGCGCGCACGTGACGCAGTCCGCTGCAGCTCCTGTGATTGTCGAAGTGGCGTCGAGACGGATGTCCACGACGCTGCCAGACGCTGTTGACACTGCTGATGCTCCTGCTTGTGGTGCTGCTGTGAGCGCGCGAGTGTGTCCGTCAGCGCTGCGATCTCTTCTCGAAGCGTCTGCATCTCGCGGAGCTGTCGCGCTCGGGACGTGTTGGTGGCCCGTGGTCGTAGCGATCGCTTGCGAGGTTTGGTGCTCTGGTGTTGCTGTTGTTCTGGCGCTTGTGATGCGGTGTCTGCTGCGAGTGTTGAGACGTGTGTTGCTAGCGTGGAGGCGTCGACAGGTGCTGCTGCTGCAGTGACTGGCTGGTGGTTGACAGCCGTCGGTAGTGGCAGCGGTGCTTCAGCCATCGCCTCGCCATGACTGCCGCGTTGCTGGTAGCGCTCGATCCAATCGGCTTCAATAGCAGCACTCGCATGCTCGAAGTCCGAGAGGATGCGTTCGATCGCCGCGCACTCGATGTCGCTCACAGAGTCGGCACTGCATAGCCCTTCGTCGAGCGTGAGTGCGGCGCACGCGTCGAGCGAAAAGGCAGCGATGGTGGCTTTGTCGTCTGTCGAAAGCACCAGTGGAGTCATGGCGCTGCTGTGATTGTTGGTGTAGGTGCTGACGTCAAGAGAGGCGACTGCGGTGCGATGCGTCACTGCGTGAGCGTCTCGAGTGTGCTGCTGCTCTCTTGTGGACTGAGGTCGTGGCTGTCGAGACGAGACCGACGCACAAATGTGTGTGTTTCTGCGGGGCCTGAGCATGTGTCGAGACTGCAGACGCAGTCGCACGAGCGTGACGGAATGCGTCGCGTGCGCGTGTGTGTGAGCTGCTCGAGAGAGAGAGAGAGAGAGAGAGAGAGAGAGATAGAGAGACGAGAGCTGTGTGTGTGTTGTTGATGCTGGCAAGTGGTGTGTCTTGATGTGCTCAAGTGACGATCATTCTTCGTTCAGGACGCCTTCACTCTCATTCTGTCGATGTGGACCAATGAGAGCGAGCGATGCGTTGCGACTCGACTCGAAGTATCGAAAATGTCTCTAAGAAGTCGAAATCCTCTGTCGCTTGATGCAAAACACAGTCGAGAGGATTCAAAAGCCCTCGCTTTTGTCTCGCTTGCTTTGCTTTGTCTTGCTCGGTCTTCATCGTGACCTTGACGCTCTCTCTGGATGAGGACGAGCTTCTTCTAGCTGTTGTTGTTGTTGGTGGTGGTGGTGTTGTGGAGAGCGTCGTCGTCTTCCAGGCAACCGATGTGTGCACGTCGATTGCGATCGCTGCTCCCTCCCTCACTCGTGCACGCCATTCGCTGTAAGCTCATGCTTGGATCGACAGAGCAAATGCGTGCGTGTGCGCGACGCAGACGCAGACGCATTCAAGTCTCGGCGTCCTCGACAAGCACTCGATAGATCAGTCGAATGGATCGATGGATGGATCGATGGATGATGATGGACAAGCTTCAGTTTTGCTCGAGTGCCTTTGCTCCTCACTCTCACTCTCACAGCCTGGCGATCTCTCTCTTGTTGTCCAGCAACGAGACGTTCACACGAGCTCCAGCATGTGCAGCAGCACTCGCCAACACACTCGGTGCTTGGCAAGAACAGCTTCTTAATGACGACAATGTCGGCCGCACCCGAGCACTCCAAGCACAAGAAGCACTCACCCAAGCACAAGACGACCAGGGCGGACAAGACCGGACAGCAACAGACAAGCAGTCGCCGCCACCCAATGAGCGCGGCGATGACACGCATCGCAGCACGCGGCTCGTCTCTGCACGCGCAAGTGCGTTGTGCAAACTCTGTTTGGCTCTCTCTCTCTCTGTGTAAGAGTCTCTGTGGTCCACGATGGCGCTCGCTGCTGCTGCGTAGGCGGCTGTGCATCGCTTCTGCTGCGATCGTCGCCTGCTGTCGTCGTCGCCTGCTGCGCTGCACTCGCCATTCTCGAATCCTACAGCGCCTGCACACTCGCAAGCACACACACACACACACACAAGAGCCATGGCACCAAAGATCCGCCGCGCTGCGCCTGCGTTCACGGCCGAGGCCGTCGTGAACGGCGAGTTCAAGAAGGTGTCGCTGTCGGACTACAAGGGCAAGTACGTCGTGCTGTTCTTCTACCCGCTCGACTTCACGTTCGTGTGCCCGACCGAGATCATCGCGTTCAGCGAGAAGGCGGCCGAGTTCCGCAAGCTCGGGTGCGAAGTCATCGGGTGCTCCACGGACTCCAAGTTCTCGCACCTCGCGTGGATCAACACGCCGCGCAAGAAGGGCGGTCTCGGCGAGATGGACATCCCGCTCATCGCCGACTACAACAAGGATATTGCGCGCGCGTACGACGTGCTCGTGGAGGAGGGCGACGACGTCGGCGTGGCGTTCCGCGGCGCGTTCATCATCGACGGCAACGGCATCCTGCGCCAGATCACGATGAACGACCTGCCTGTGGGCCGCAACGTCGACGAGATGCTGCGTCTCGTGGAGGCGTTCCAGTACACGGACGAGCACGGCGAGGTGTGCCCGGCGGGCTGGAAGAAGGGCAAGGCGACGATGAAGGCCGACGTCAAGGGCTCGCTCGAGTACTTTGAGGCCGCCAACTAGACACACACATGCACTGAAGCGCACAAGCACAAGCACACACGAGTACAAACACAAGCGCATACAACAGCGGCACGTCGACATCGACACCGCTCTTGCGGTCAAGTGAGTGAGCAAGCGGTCGATAGATCGAGCGATCGACCTAGCGTCAGATTGAGCAGCCACCACTGAGCGATGAACGCGAGCGTCTATGCGATTGAACTGCTTGTGAGCGAATGCTTGAGCGATCATGCGATGAACTGTGTCGACTCTTGCGTCTGTTGTGCTTCCTCGGTGGCGGTCGTCGACCTTCGTTTGCAGAGCTCTTTCTCTCTCTCTCTCTTGTTGAGTGCCTCTCTGTTCTGCCTGTTGCTTCGGTCGTCGTCGTTGTTGCCGTCGTAAGAGCAGAGCGGAGCTGTGCGTTCGTTCGCTCGTTCGTGCGAGTGAGTGTCCAGCGCATCGAGCTCCGCGACAATTGAGCGCTTCAAGCATTCGCATTAGTGTCGGCGCTGGTGTCATTGATCATTGATGGCGCCGTGCAAAGGCTTCGTTGCGACGCCTCGAGTGACGACGCACTTGCTTGCTTGATCCATGCTGCTGCTGTCTCCTTCTGACTGAAAGCGGTGTCATGAGAGCAAGCGCCTCGGTCGTCCAGGCGTCCATCGTGTTCATGCAAGGACCGAATCCTTGTACGAAGTGTGACGACGTGGAGCATTGCAGTGCAGAGCAGAGCTGAGCGGATCCAAGACGACGCTAGTGTAGAGAGACAAGAGGCAAGAGTGTCCTCGTGAACCCGCGCCTCTCCGCTCGTTGCCTTTGTGAGGAGCAAGATCGCGTCAGATCAGCTCGCTACTCGACGTGGATGCACGGCTTGAGCGAAATGTGCGTGTGTGTGTGTACATGGCGCACCAAAGCGTGTGTGTGAGAGTCACGCGCCAAACTACATGTACATGCTGTCGCTGGTCAGTGTGTACGGCGTGGAGTCAGGTAGCAGCGACGCAAGCCTCGCGTCCTGTCGATCGTCAAGCACTTGGCAATAGAGAGAGAGAACAAGAACGAGCTGGTCTTCGCCTCCAAGTTCGTGAAGTTTGTTCCGCCCGACGTCAGCATCAGCACCTCCTCACCGCATGACATCACATGGTCCGACCACACACTCACACCTGCTCCAGTCTCCAGTCTCCAGTCTCCAGTCTCCAGTCTCCAGTCTCCAGTCTCCAGTCTCCAGTCTCCAGTCTTTGTGCGTGCGCATACAAGGACTGACACTGCCCCAACCTCGTCACCCCCCCCCACACACACACCCGAGCACACGTGTAGAGCTTGCGCAAGCGCTCAGACAGTGAACAGCAAGCACCACTTGGTTTGACTCGCGTCGACGCGCGGCATCCACTTCACCCCCGAGTCCGTTTGCTTGCTCTCTCTTACCTAGCTCGCCCGCTCACCTCTCACGTTCTTGTTCGCACAAGCGACTCGCTGCTGCTGCTGCTGCTGATGATCGTCGCGATCCGTCGCGAAGAGAGAGAGAGAGAGCTGTCAATGTCAATGTCAATGTCAATGGAGCGGACACGACACGGACGGGCTCGGGGAGAACATCGCTATGAGAACATCGCCTCGTCGAGTCAGCCAGCTCGCCAAGGAGGTAAGGAGGCAAGGAGGCAAGGAGGCACGTCTGGCAAGTCGGCATGACCGATCGATCGCGACGACCAACCGAGCCAGTCGCTCAGCGATATAGCGTCGTGCCGTCTTCTTCGTGAGAAGCCGAGCAACGCGAGACACCAGAGCGATCGATTCGTTCGCGACGACGACATCGCGCGTGTTCGAATGGAACAAGCTCACACATGGACGGACGGACGGGCGGATGCGTATACGAGTGGTGTGGATTGAACGCATCGAGTAGCATGAAGCATGAAGCATGAAGCATGAAGCAGAGAAGAGGAGCCGGAGCAGTCAGCGAGCGTACGATGGAAGCATTGGTCGTACTTGCGTTGGTCTTGCGTCGATCGTACTTGATCGTACTTGGAACTTGGCGCCTGGAGTACTCGCACTTTGCCATAGAAACAATGCTGTCATGCACTTCGTCTGCTAGAGCTGCAGCCGTCGTCGTCGTGCTCGTCGTCGCGTACGAGCGTGGAGGAGGTTGCAATCGATCGCGACAGTCATCCATCCACACGAGCACAAAGGCGTCGCACGCACACACTCACGCAGATCGATCTGGTCAGTTGGGCCATGGCCATGTGCTGCTGCCTGCGTGTATTGTCGATCAGTCAAGCGCGCGCACGCACTCGACACATGGCGGAGCTCGGATTTTTCAGATCTAGACACGTCACGCACCTGTACGCGCCTGCGCATGGCCGAACGAGGGTATACTCGGTCAGGAGTGCCGCCATTCCGGCATTCGAGCGCTGCTTCACACACTCGACCTCCATCAGCACGAGCAGCACTCGCAACACAAGCAGCGAGTACATACACGTCGTGCAGTCGACCGAGCGTGCTATTTCCATTTCGAAGGAACGCGCGGCGAAGAGGCGGCGCGCCCAAGTCCAAACGAAGCGACGCGCATTGTGTCTTTCGACGTCTTGCGCGCACACGCACGTCTGTTGCTGTTGCTGTTGCTCGCTCTAGTCCACGCACTTGGATCGACTCGCACGCGCACTCGAGTATGAAGGACAGCAGCAGCAGTGTGCGCGAGAGCGCGAGCTTTGCGTCGTCGTCATCGGCCTCTGGCACGAGCAACAACAACAACAGCAGTAGCAGCAGCGCAAGTGGCGGCATCCAGCTCCTCTCGCCGACGGTCCAGCGTGCGATCGAAGCCACGACACGCAAGACCGCTGTGCGTCCATTGCCAGCGCCGCCCACGAGCAGCAACAGCAAAGCGCTTGCGAGTAGCCGCGTGACGACCGCCAAGGGCGTCGACTTTGACTTTGACAGCTTCACGCTCGAGTCGGTGCGCGCGACGATGCACGTGAGCAGCAGCAAGCGAGAGACTAACGCCGGGCTCTCGCGCCACGCGACGAAGCTCGCAGACGCGCTCGACGCGAGTCCGGACGGTGCAAGCTCGTTCCACACGATGCGGAGCACGGAGGACTTTGACGCGCTCGAGCACCGGCGGCGGAACCCATCGAGCGCGTCGTCTGGCGTCTCGGACCCTTCCGGAGCAAAGCCTGCTGCTGCACAGCGGAGTCACACGGGCGCTGAGCCACAACCAGCAAGCAGTCGCAAGCGCGCGAGCATCGTCACGACTGGCTGGCTCCAGAAGCGCAAGGGCGTCGTGCTCAAGCGCTGGAAGGCGTACTACTGCCTCCTCCGCGACGACGACAGCTTGGTCCTGTACGCGAGCGAAGACACAATCAACGGCCGCGTCGAGCAGCGCTGTCAGCTCCTGCGCGTGCTCTTGACTGACAAGACTGACGCGTTCCACGTCATTAGCGTCGGCGCCGACGGCTCGCCACGCAAAGACGAGTTCCGCGCACTGCACTCGGTCGACTGGACGCGCTGGTTCCGCGCGCTCCGGCGCTTCGTCGACGCAGCGTCGCTCCAAGGCGTCTTGGCGCGCAAGCCCGAGCTCTTGGCGCTCTCGCCGACGCACTCGTCGACCGGTTCTGACGCTGA
Organism: Pythium guiyangense; assembly: GCA_003730235.1. Lineage (NCBI taxonomy): Eukaryota > Oomycota > Peronosporomycetes > Pythiales > Pythiaceae > Pythium > Pythium guiyangense. The sequence goes on along the minus strand of QXDM01000074.1, from coordinate 447,884 downwards.
CGACGTCGCACACGACAACAACAACAGTAGTAGTAGTACGAATGGCAGCGGCGCTGTGCTCTGGGGGCTCGGAGCTACCGCTACGACGGGCAAGCAAGCGGCAGCAGCGCGCACGCACTCGGTCCGGACGTCGTTCGAAGCGCTCGGAGACGAGTACTTCCCCGCGCGCTCGACGCTCTCGGGCTGGACGAATCAAAGCGACGAGAAGCTCGCGAGCTCCGACGCAGCGGCATCTGACTGTCCGATGATCGAGCCGCACGACGCGCGGTTCCCGATCCTCGACAGCGACGCACCGCAGTTTGTCGAAGTACGAGGGTCGGACTCGACGGCGTCCAGAGACTCAGATACGCACAAGACTGCGGGCTTCTCGTGGTGAGTGGACGACTATCAACTGCGCTAGACGCCGAGGACAGACACTGAGTAGGACGACGACTGCTGCTGTTTTGATTGTCAATGTACTGTATGAACGTTCATTGGCTCGCTCTCGTCCGCGTGAGTGGCTTTGCACGAGTGCGAGCAGCACAGTGTCGCGGGTCACTCTGACTTGACGCCTTTGTGCTCGTGTGGATGGATGACTGTCGCGATCGATTGCAACCTCCTCCACGCTCGTACGCGACGACGAGCACGACGACGACGGCTGCAGCTCTAGCAGACGAAGTGCATGACAGCATTGTTTCTATGGCAAAGTGCGAGTACTCCAGGCGCCAAGTTCCAAGTACGATCAAGTACGATCGACGCAAGACCAACGCAAGTACGACCAATGCTTCCATCGTACGCTCGCTGACTGCTCCGGCTCCTCTTCTCTGCTTCATGCTTCATGCTTCATGCTTCATGCTACTCGATGCGTTCAATCCACACCACTCGTATACGCATCCGCCCGTCCGTCCGTCCATGTGTGAGCTTGTTCCATTCGAACACGCGCGATGTCGTCGTCGCGAACGAATCGATCGCTCTGGTGTCTCGCGTTGCTCGGCTTCTCACGAAGAAGACGGCACGACGCTATATCGCTGAGCGACTGGCTCGGTTGGTCGTCGCGATCGATCGGTCATGCCGACTTGCCAGACGTGCCTCCTTGCCTCCTTGCCTCCTTACCTCCTTGGCGAGCTGGCTGACTCGACGAGGCGATGTTCTCATAGCGATGTTCTCCCCGAGCCCGTCCGTGTCGTGTCCGCTCCATTGACATTGACATTGACATTGACAGCTCTCTCTCTCTCTCTTCGCGACGGATCGCGACGATCATCAGCAGCAGCAGCAGCAGCGAGTCGCTTGTGCGAACAAGAACGTGAGAGGTGAGCGGGCGAGCTAGGTAAGAGAGAGCAAGCAAACGGACTCGGGGGTGAAGTGGATGCCGCGCGTCGACGCGAGTCAAACCAAGTGGTGCTTGCTGTTCACTGTCTGAGCGCTTGCGCAAGCTCTACACGTGTGCTCGGGTGTGTGTGTGGGGGGGGGTGACGAGGTTGGGGCAGTGTCAGTCCTTGTATGCGCACGCACAAAGACTGGAGACTGGAGACTGGAGACTGGAGACTGGAGACTGGAGACTGGAGACTGGAGACTGGAGACTGGAGCAGGTGTGAGTGTGTGGTCGGACCATGTGATGTCATGCGGTGAGGAGGTGCTGATGCTGACGTCGGGCGGAACAAACTTCACGAACTTGGAGGCGAAGACCAGCTCGTTCTTGTTCTCTCTCTCTATTGCCAAGTGCTTGACGATCGACAGGACGCGAGGCTTGCGTCGCTGCTACCTGACTCCACGCCGTACACACTGACCAGCGACAGCATGTACATGTAGTTTGGCGCGTGACTCTCACACACACGCTTTGGTGCGCCATGTACACACACACACGCACATTTCGCTCAAGCCGTGCATCCACGTCGAGTAGCGAGCTGATCTGACGCGATCTTGCTCCTCACAAAGGCAACGAGCGGAGAGGCGCGGGTTCACGAGGACACTCTTGCCTCTTGTCTCTCTACACTAGCGTCGTCTTGGATCCGCTCAGCTCTGCTCTGCACTGCAATGCTCCACGTCGTCACACTTCGTACAAGGATTCGGTCCTTGCATGAACACGATGGACGCCTGGACGACCGAGGCGCTTGCTCTCATGACACCGCTTTCAGTCAGAAGGAGACAGCAGCAGCATGGATCAAGCAAGCAAGTGCGTCGTCACTCGAGGCGTCGCAACGAAGCCTTTGCACGGCGCCATCAATGATCAATGACACCAGCGCCGACACTAATGCGAATGCTTGAAGCGCTCAATTGTCGCGGAGCTCGATGCGCTGGACACTCACTCGCACGAACGAGCGAACGAACGCACAGCTCCGCTCTGCTCTTACGACGGCAACAACGACGACGACCGAAGCAACAGGCAGAACAGAGAGGCACTCAACAAGAGAGAGAGAGAGAAAGAGCTCTGCAAACGAAGGTCGACGACCGCCACCGAGGAAGCACAACAGACGCAAGAGTCGACACAGTTCATCGCATGATCGCTCAAGCATTCGCTCACAAGCAGTTCAATCGCATAGACGCTCGCGTTCATCGCTCAGTGGTGGCTGCTCAATCTGACGCTAGGTCGATCGCTCGATCTATCGACCGCTTGCTCACTCACTTGACCGCAAGAGCGGTGTCGATGTCGACGTGCCGCTGTTGTATGCGCTTGTGTTTGTACTCGTGTGTGCTTGTGCTTGTGCGCTTCAGTGCATGTGTGTGTCTAGTTGGCGGCCTCAAAGTACTCGAGCGAGCCCTTGACGTCGGCCTTCATCGTCGCCTTGCCCTTCTTCCAGCCCGCCGGGCACACCTCGCCGTGCTCGTCCGTGTACTGGAACGCCTCCACGAGACGCAGCATCTCGTCGACGTTGCGGCCCACAGGCAGGTCGTTCATCGTGATCTGGCGCAGGATGCCGTTGCCGTCGATGATGAACGCGCCGCGGAACGCCACGCCGACGTCGTCGCCCTCCTCCACGAGCACGTCGTACGCGCGCGCAATATCCTTGTTGTAGTCGGCGATGAGCGGGATGTCCATCTCGCCGAGACCGCCCTTCTTGCGCGGCGTGTTGATCCACGCGAGGTGCGAGAACTTGGAGTCCGTGGAGCACCCGATGACTTCGCACCCGAGCTTGCGGAACTCGGCCGCCTTCTCGCTGAACGCGATGATCTCGGTCGGGCACACGAACGTGAAGTCGAGCGGGTAGAAGAACAGCACGACGTACTTGCCCTTGTAGTCCGACAGCGACACCTTCTTGAACTCGCCGTTCACGACGGCCTCGGCCGTGAACGCAGGCGCAGCGCGGCGGATCTTTGGTGCCATGGCTCTTGTGTGTGTGTGTGTGTGTGCTTGCGAGTGTGCAGGCGCTGTAGGATTCGAGAATGGCGAGTGCAGCGCAGCAGGCGACGACGACAGCAGGCGACGATCGCAGCAGAAGCGATGCACAGCCGCCTACGCAGCAGCAGCGAGCGCCATCGTGGACCACAGAGACTCTTACACAGAGAGAGAGAGCCAAACAGAGTTTGCACAACGCACTTGCGCGTGCAGAGACGAGCCGCGTGCTGCGATGCGTGTCATCGCCGCGCTCATTGGGTGGCGGCGACTGCTTGTCTGTTGCTGTCCGGTCTTGTCCGCCCTGGTCGTCTTGTGCTTGGGTGAGTGCTTCTTGTGCTTGGAGTGCTCGGGTGCGGCCGACATTGTCGTCATTAAGAAGCTGTTCTTGCCAAGCACCGAGTGTGTTGGCGAGTGCTGCTGCACATGCTGGAGCTCGTGTGAACGTCTCGTTGCTGGACAACAAGAGAGAGATCGCCAGGCTGTGAGAGTGAGAGTGAGGAGCAAAGGCACTCGAGCAAAACTGAAGCTTGTCCATCATCATCCATCGATCCATCCATCGATCCATTCGACTGATCTATCGAGTGCTTGTCGAGGACGCCGAGACTTGAATGCGTCTGCGTCTGCGTCGCGCACACGCACGCATTTGCTCTGTCGATCCAAGCATGAGCTTACAGCGAATGGCGTGCACGAGTGAGGGAGGGAGCAGCGATCGCAATCGACGTGCACACATCGGTTGCCTGGAAGACGACGACGCTCTCCACAACACCACCACCACCAACAACAACAACAGCTAGAAGAAGCTCGTCCTCATCCAGAGAGAGCGTCAAGGTCACGATGAAGACCGAGCAAGACAAAGCAAAGCAAGCGAGACAAAAGCGAGGGCTTTTGAATCCTCTCGACTGTGTTTTGCATCAAGCGACAGAGGATTTCGACTTCTTAGAGACATTTTCGATACTTCGAGTCGAGTCGCAACGCATCGCTCGCTCTCATTGGTCCACATCGACAGAATGAGAGTGAAGGCGTCCTGAACGAAGAATGATCGTCACTTGAGCACATCAAGACACACCACTTGCCAGCATCAACAACACACACACAGCTCTCGTCTCTCTATCTCTCTCTCTCTCTCTCTCTCTCTCTCTCGAGCAGCTCACACACACGCGCACGCGACGCATTCCGTCACGCTCGTGCGACTGCGTCTGCAGTCTCGACACATGCTCAGGCCCCGCAGAAACACACACATTTGTGCGTCGGTCTCGTCTCGACAGCCACGACCTCAGTCCACAAGAGAGCAGCAGCACACTCGAGACGCTCACGCAGTGACGCATCGCACCGCAGTCGCCTCTCTTGACGTCAGCACCTACACCAACAATCACAGCAGCGCCATGACTCCACTGGTGCTTTCGACAGACGACAAAGCCACCATCGCTGCCTTTTCGCTCGACGCGTGCGCCGCACTCACGCTCGACGAAGGGCTATGCAGTGCCGACTCTGTGAGCGACATCGAGTGCGCGGCGATCGAACGCATCCTCTCGGACTTCGAGCATGCGAGTGCTGCTATTGAAGCCGATTGGATCGAGCGCTACCAGCAACGCGGCAGTCATGGCGAGGCGATGGCTGAAGCACCGCTGCCACTACCGACGGCTGTCAACCACCAGCCAGTCACTGCAGCAGCAGCACCTGTCGACGCCTCCACGCTAGCAACACACGTCTCAACACTCGCAGCAGACACCGCATCACAAGCGCCAGAACAACAGCAACACCAGAGCACCAAACCTCGCAAGCGATCGCTACGACCACGGGCCACCAACACGTCCCGAGCGCGACAGCTCCGCGAGATGCAGACGCTTCGAGAAGAGATCGCAGCGCTGACGGACACACTCGCGCGCTCACAGCAGCACCACAAGCAGGAGCATCAGCAGTGTCAACAGCGTCTGGCAGCGTCGTGGACATCCGTCTCGACGCCACTTCGACAATCACAGGAGCTGCAGCGGACTGCGTCACGTGCGCGCTGCGAGACCGAACGCGAGCGACTGACGCGCGCGCGACGCGAGCACCAGCAGCTGCGGCGCCGTGTGCGCGACCAGATGCGTCTCATGGCGCGTTTCGAGTGCGCAGTGACGAAGCGCACAGCGCGCGCTGCGGTGCGTCCCCGTGCTTGTCTCTTCTTGTTGTTGTTGGTGGTGAGTATGGGAAGCACCGAGTCACGACTCACACTCACGCAACGTCTGCTCTGCTCTACCCACTTCGTGTCTCCACAGGCGCTCATGGCAGAGCACGCACTCCTTCAACGGCGCCACAGCGATGCACCGAGACGCCACGTGAGCGCAGGACTGACGCTAGCCGACCAGCGCATCTTTGCGCAGACAGTCGCAGACATTGGCGCCATGTACGCGAGCGCCGACCGCGACCTGACTGCGCTGCTGCAGCAGACCGAGCGCCTCGCGCTGGCGCCGCTCGATGACCGCAGCGACGCGAGTGGCGGCCGCGCGTGGCACGTCCTGTGCGACGCTGCGCACGCGCCGACGCGCATCGAGGTGGTCGCGTGCGAAGAAGTGCCGTTCTGCAAAGCCGCCGTGGACCACTGCTTGCGCCTCACGCGCTGGGAGAAGCGGCCGGTCGAGCGGCTCTTTGGCGCCGAGCACTACAGCGGCCTCACGGACGTCGTCGTGACGAAAGAGTGCGTGCGCTTTGGCGCGAGCGACGCGGTTGCGCACCTCGCGAGCCACGCGTTCGTGGACCACGGCCGCTCGATCTACGTCGGCGTCGCGTACATCAGTCCGCGTGACGACGATGTTGACAATGGTGACGACTGCACGATGATCCCGCGCGGCTGCGTGCTCCGTGCGCAGTCCTGGATCGTCCTCACGCCTCGCGAGCGCTCGACGACGCTCGTGCACTCGTTTGCGTCCATGACGCCAGTCGCGGCTGCGAGTCTCTCGGAGAGCGCAGTGAACCAAACACTAAGAGCAGTACCAGACGTGGGAGGAGACACGACGACGAGACCAACAACAGCGACGCCAGTGGCGCGGCCGTGCGTGTTTGCACCAGGGAGCGAGCGCCGCGTGGTCTCCGAGTGGACGCGCATCCACGCCACGCGCCAGCAGTGCCTCGAGAACCTCTTGCTCGCGCACCAAGCGACTGTGTGATCCCAAGTGAACAAACAAGAGAGACCTTCACTCATTGTCTCGAACGCACACTCTCGTGGCTCGTTGATAAATAAGAAGCACTGTCTGTCTGTCTAGGACGCTCTCTCGCTCTCTTCTGCTACGGATGACTCGCGTCGTGCGGCGCTGCGACGTCGACGACCAGCGCCTGGAGCTTGGGCTTGCGGCCGCGCTTCTTCTTCGTTGTCTCGACTGCGACTGGTGGCGGCGCTGCTGGTTGCTGCTCGACCGTGGCGCTGCCTTCCTGCTTCACGTCGAGGGCGAGTGCTGCAGTCGCTACCGCAGACGCGTGGTTCCCCACGTCGCTGTTCTCCGACGGCTCGAGCGCCAGTCGACTGCTGTCGGCGGTCGGTGTCGCTGCACTTGCGCTACTGGCGTCGGCTTTGAGCGTCCGCGGCTTCTTCACGCGGTCGCTCCGCTTCTCGCACGAGTCCTGAAACACGATCACGCGGCCACTCACGACGAGCTTCTCGATCTTTGGCCGGCGCTTGCGCTTGAGCTTCACGCGCTCAAGTGGCGGTTGTGGCTGACTAGAGGCAGCAGCAGGAGCTACTGCGATGCCACTGCTTGATGGTGTTGCTGCAGCTGTCGTGGTCGCTAGCGTCGACACTGGAGCAGCTGGAGCGACAGCGCTTGGTCGTTGCGCGTTGAGAGCTGCCGTTGAAGCGGTACTAGCGCTCAGTTTCGAGTCTGCGAGCGTTGGCTTCGTCGCGACACCAGCGGCCGTCGTCGCAGCGACAGCAGCCGCAACAGCCGCAATAGCAGGGTCACTCGTCTTGACTGGCACCGATGGCACAGTTACTGGCGGTGCTGGTACTGACGGCGTTGGGACTGTAGACGCTGGTGTTGCGGCTGTTGGAGCCGCCGATGTCGGCGCTGGCGTCTCAGTCTTGACGACAGCGACGACTGCTGGCGCTGGCGTTGACTGGACGCTCGCACTCGCACTAGGAGGCGCGACGGCCATGCTTCCAGGCACCACGATCGGCTTGACGACAGATGCTGCGACGCCAGGCGCTGGACCGGCACTCGACACTGTTGTCGACACTGTCGACAATGCTGCGACGCTCGATCGCTTGCTCGGCGGTCGCGGGACTTCGCGCTCGATGATCCCAAACGTCGTGAGCCGCAGCGTCCCGTGCACGTGTGGCAAGTCCTCAGGTTCGTCCTTGCTCGCCATCTCGTTCCAGCGCACGACAAAGCGGCGTCCAGAGTTTTCGACGTCGATATTGCCGCACGGGTGGCTGTCGAAAATGTTCTCTTCGACAATCACATTGTTCGCATGGTAGAGCAAGCGGATGCCAAAGCGGCCGTTGCGCTCGATGCGATTGCGCCGGAGCATCGCGTTGCCCATGAGGACCGTGACGCCCGTGTGCGCGTTCGCAAAGACGCTGTTGAGGACCATGACGACGTCACCTTGCGCGACGAGCACGCCCGAGCTCCCGCCGTGGTAGATCCGGTTGTGCACCAAGATCGCGCGGCTCAGTGGACTCCCCGACACTGCGACGCACGCGTTCCCGACGTGGCTGCCGTCAAAGTCACAGTACAGGACGCGGACGTGGCCGCCCTGGACGACGTGGAGCAAGTGCTGCCAGTTCGTCGTCGTGGTACTGAGAGACGAGGAGCGCTTTGTCGCGTCAACGACGCCAGTCGCACTTGCAGCGGCCATCGGGACGTCGCTACTGGCACTAGGACACGACGCATCGTCGTCTGTGTGGCGCTGCCGCGTGATGTGGAAGCCGCTGAGCATGCCGCCACGCGCGGTCCACCGGAGCTGTGCGCGCACTGTTGTCATCTGGAGCTCGACGTGCGCATCTGGCGACGCGAGGAGCTTGATCGGCGTCGCGATCTCGACAACGTCAGCGACTTCGTACACGCCCGAGCCAAAGAGCACAGTCTCGCCGCGCACGACGCCTGCCAACACGTCGGACAGCGTCGCGCCGCGCAGCACGAGGTCGTTCGCACTCACGCGGACGCTCAGACTCGCGTGGCGCGCCGCGTCGCACCAGGTCGTGCAGACCAATTGCGTTTGCATGCGGTCAGGATACGGCGCCAAGTACTTCATGACTGCGAGCAGGACTGTCGGCATCAAGCCAGCAAAGCCCCGCTCGCGCGTCTGCGTGAGCTCGGCGTTCGTCGCCCAGACCGCCGGCGGGTCCCAGCTCGCTTCGCGCGTGTCGACGTTGTAGTAGAACGGATGGTTCGTGAGCGCGCACTTCTTGAGCTCCCACGCTGCGCCTGTGAGCATGCGGCGCCGGCGCTCCGAGTGCACGTGCGCGCGCTCTTGTTTGTACAATGCGCGGTGGCGATCGACCATGCTGCGTGGCGTCGCGGTTGTGTTTTCGACATTTTCGACAGCCTCAATGTCCATAACGCCAGCAATCAGCTCGCCGTCTGCGATCAGCGCCGTTTCTTCGCGCATCTTGTCTTCGTCGATCTTCGCGGCGTCGATCGGCGCGTGCTGGCTCGCAAAGTAGCTCTCGATCGCAGCAGCCGTTGGGACGTACGCGTAGAGCGGGTCGATCTGCTCGCGAAAGTGCAGCGCGTACCGGTCGACAGGGTTGAGCGAGTCTTCAAAGCCCTGGAGCGACGACACCGAGTCTTTCCACGCCTGGAGCTTGCGCTCCTCTTCGACTTCGCGCTGCTTCTCGCGCGCTTTCTCTGTCGCACGCTCTTGGGCTTGCGCAGCGCTAGCACTCGTCGTGCGGCGACGCGGTGTCTTGGCTCCACGCTGTTGACCGCGAGCACTCGAACCAGACCGCTTGCGCTTGCGACTGGCGCGGCGCCGCGCAGTAGCAGGAACGTCGTCGAGGTCGTCATCGCCATCTTCGTCTTCTTCGTCAATCGAGTCGTCCGAGTCGTTGTCGCTTGATGCGCTCGCATTGTCGTCTGCTGTTGCTGCGTCGTCATCGTCAGCGTGGCTTGTGGTGTCGAGATCGTGGTTTTCGACATCTTCGATACTTGCTGGTGCACCAGTCGATCCATCGATGCTCTCCACGTCGCCTTCATGGTCGTCGTCGTCGTCACCGTCGTTCTCATCATCATCATCGTCATCGTCGCGCCCGCTGATTGAGCTGTTGACCGACATGGATGACGGCGTCGACGGTCGCATCGCCAACAACGACGCGCGTCTGCTCTCGAGTCGGTCCTTGGCGTCTCTAACGCCGTGCTGCTGCTTGCGCTTGGTGGCTCCGAGCGTCTTTGCACTGCTGCTGCCAGCTCCAGTCGCGCTCGTCTCTTCGTCAAACTCGCGCTGCTCCGACATGACTTCGGCCTTTGCGCCGTGCATCGCGACGACGTCGTCTTCGTCTTCGAGCTGCGCCATGGCGTCTTCTAACGCTTCAATCGACAGCTCATTCGGCTCGTCGTCGACTTCGTTTTCGACAGTGTCGAAATCACGACGCGACTCGGTCGGATGTCGACTGTTGTCGTCCTCATCGTCGATGGCGTCCTGGTCGTCGTCTGGCAGTGCGTCGGTCCCAGTCACGAGCGCGCGGAGGTTCGCTTTTGAGAAGAAGTCGGTCGTGAACTGCCCTTCTGACATGACGAGGAAGTCGAGGTGGCGCTTCTGCTGCGCTTTCTTCAAGATGTTCTCTTCGACCGTGTGCTCGCTCACCAAGCGGTAGATGTGCACGTCGCGCGTCTGGCCGATGCGATGCGCGCGGTCCTGCGCCTGCGCGTCCATCGCAGGGTTCCAGTCCGAGTCGTAGAAAATGACCGAGTCGGCGCCAGTCAAGTTGATCCCGAGCCCACCGCTGCGCGTCGAGAGGATGAAGCAAAAGATCTTGTCGTCGCGGTTGAACCGGTCCATGAGCGCCTGGCGCTTCTCGACTTTCGTCGACCCGTCGAGTCGAAAGTACGTGTGGCTAGTCGCAAACAAGCGAGTCGCGACGATGTTAGGCATATAACCCATATAACCCAACATGCATAATATAACCCACATCCACATCTACGCTTGGCCAAACAGACGCACAAGCACAGACAGCCACTCGAACGTACCCGTGGATGTTGAGAAAGACCTCGAGGATGTTGAGCATCGAGCTCATTTGCGTGAAGATCAGGCACCGGTGATTCCCGCGCTTGAGCTCGCGCAAGAGCGCGTCGAGTTGCTGGAGCTTCCCGCAGTCAAACTGCACGAGGCGCTTGTCGGGGAAGAACAGCTGCGTGCGCTTGAACGCGTCGTAGTACACGTCCAAGCACGCGCGCGCGACGGGCACAAACTGCGTTTGCTCCATGCGCTCGAGCTCGTGCTTGCGCGAGAGTGCAAAGTCGTTGTTGCTGCGAAGATCGGTTGTTGCTGAAAAACCCGACTTTGGCGCAAACCCACAACCAGTGTACACGACGTCGACTGGTCGCGCACGCGCGCGCGGGACGTAGCACACTGCGCGCGTGACGATCGGCGTGAGCTCCGCGACGCGGCTCTCGGGCGAGCGCACCATCGCTTGCAGCGCGTCAGTCTGCGCGAGCCAGTCGCGCTCACGTGGCGCAGCGCGGCGCACGTGGACGTCCATCGCCGGCGAGATGAACACTGGGAGCGTACAGATGCGCACGAGGTCGTGGCCATACACTGGCTCGTCCGCGAGCTCAACACGAAGCCGGCTGGTGTGTGCGACCGCTGCGCGCTTGTGCTGCCAGTACTGCGTCCGCATTTGCGCGAGCTGCACGAGCCGCGCTAAGACGTCGCGCTTGTTTGCGTACTGCGTCTTTAACCCATCGCTCACGCGCGTCTCGTCCGGTAGTGGCGCGTTCACGTCGTAGTAGTAGAGCGCGCGCCAGCGCTGCGACGTGTGCTTTGTATACCCGGCAAGCTCGATATTCGGTAAGTTCGCACCGAGTCGCCAGTACGGCATTGATGCGAACTTTGCGTCGTGGTTCACAAGCGCATCGAGCACAAACGCACAGCGACTCGGGACTGCGAGCGTGAGTGGTGGGACATCGAGCGGCGACGCGATCGGCCGCGGCTCAAACAGATCCGGATGGTTGCACACTTTGCGGAGCTGCATGAGCACGTTCATCATGCTCATGACGTTCGTGCGCGTGCCCGTGCGTCCAAACATCGCGCGGCGCGTGCTGCTCCGCGCAATGAAGTCTTCGTACAGATAGCGCTGGCGCTTCGAGAGCTTGCACGTCACGACGTGCTCAAACTTGCCAGGGAGCTGCTTCGCGACGTCTTGCTTGAGGCGCCGGAGCACAAACGGCCGGATGATGCCGTGGAGCTGGCTCACGAGCGTGCTGTTCACGTCCGCCTCGCCTTCGACCATCGCACTGAGTGGCGTCTGGAACCAGTGCGTGAACTCGCGCCGCGACGCAAAGACGTGCGGCATGAGGAAGTGCATGAGCGACCAGAGCTCTAGGACGTTGTTCTGCAGCGGCGTGCCGGTCAAGAGCAAGCGGCGCTGCGAGTTGAACGTCAGCAGCGTCTGCCACCGCAGGCTCTTCCAGTTCTTGATGTTGTGCGCTTCGTCCAAGATGACGTAGTACCACTTCTTGCGCTTGAAGCAGTGCGCGTCCTGGACCGCGAGCTGGTAGCTCGTGATGCACACTTGAAAGGCGTTTGGCTTGGACCAACCTTGTCGGAGCGCTTTGCGGCGCTTGGCCGAGCCAAAGTACGTCAGGACTTTGAACGCAGGGCACCAGCGCTTGAACTCCATCTCCCAGTTCACGAGACAGCTCGTGGGCACGACGATCAAGTGCGGACCCCAGAGCCCGCGCACACAGGCCAAGTGCGCCAAGAGCGTGATCGTCTGGATCGTCTTTCCGAGACCCATTTCGTCTGCGAGGATGCCGTTGATGCGCTGCTCGCACATGCTCACGAGCCAGTTCACGCCGGCTTGCTGGTACTCGCGCAGCGCGAGGCGCGACGAGAGCAAGTACGGACGCTGGAAGCCCGTTGGTGTCGGTGCACTAGGAGTGGGAGGCGGCTGATTGACGACCGACAGTGGCGGCGCGTCTGGCTCGAGCGGCTCTGTTGCGTCGCGGACATCGTCGACTGGCGCAGCGTCTTCGGTCGTGGCGTCCTCAGCAGTCGTGACCACGTCACTCGCACTTGCGACAGTGCCGAGAGCAGCGTCGGGATCGTCATGGACGCTCTCACTCTCGTCTTCACTGTCGCTCATTCGAGCGTAGCGCGCGCGGAGCTCGTCGAGTGACAGTTCGCTCTCTTCGTGGAGCAAACGGAGCTCATCGGCGACGTCCTGCGTTGTCTGGCGATCCGACTGCTCGGCTTCTGCGATCGTCGTCTCGTCATCGGCTTCGTCTGCTTCGACATCAAAGTCCTCGTCCGAGTCGCTAGGAACACTGTCGACCGGTCGCTGCTGCCGCGTGTCGTCGCATTCATTGTCACTGTCGCTCGCGTCCGACGCCAGCGCGGCTGCGTAGCGTGCACGGAGCTCGTCGATTGAGAGTTCGCTCTCTTCGTGGAGCAGCGCGACTTCGTCCTCAACGTTGCGCGGATGCGCTGCGTCGTCAGCTTCAGCAGCAGCGATCGTGCTCTCGTCGTCGACATCGTCGCCGTCTGTCGGTTCAAAGTCGCCATCACCGTCCTCGTCGTCGCTCTCGTGTGCGCGTTCGCTTTGTGGCGGTGCGTCGTCTTGCTGCTCATCGTCACTCGCGTCGTTTGGGCTCTCACTCGCAAGCGCCGCAGCATACTTTGCTCGGAGCTCGTCGATCGAGAGCGCTTGCTCTTGCTCGAGCAGCACGATCTCTTCGTCCACGTCTTGCTGCGTCGTCTGCGCGTCTGCGAGCGCGATCGAGCTCTCGTCGTCAACTGCGTCATCAACATCGGACGCGATCGCAAAGTCCGAGTCGCCGTCGTCGTCAATGGCGCCGGCGGTCGCTGCGCTGTCTGCTGCGGCAGTCGGAATCGTGCGACTGCGTCTCGTAGTTCGAGCCGACGCGACTGGCTCAACACTGTCACTGCTGCTCTCTGTCGGCGCTGGACTGCTGCGCTGTATCCGCTCAGATGCACTCGCGCCTTCTTCTATCGGAGGGACTTCCGCTCCAGTGCTCGCATCGTCGAGACGCTCTTGATCCGTCGCGTTGACGCTTGCCGTCGCGTCTTGGAACGTCGTCGCGAGCGCCGCTGCGTACCGCTCGGTCTGCGCCACGAGCTGCTGCAAGTGCTTGTCCATCGCCGCTTTCCGGAGCTCGTCGGCCTGGAGCTTGACTTTGTAGCTGATGATCTTGTCGATCTTGCTCCAGAACTTCTTGACATCGCGGCCGATGCGCGCAGCGAGCCGGCGCTTTGCGTCGTCTTCGAGCTACAACAGTGCCAAGCTCGTTAGTATAGACAACAGTAGATCGAATAGTACCCCAGGAGAGGGTACTATGACTAGTCCAGTACCTTTTGCTGCCGCACTGCGCGCGTCGCCTGCTTGCTGTGGTAGTTCGCGAGCGAGACGGCGAGCGTGCGCGCCGACTTGAGGCGCCACTTGCGCTCCTGCATAAAGTCTGCTGCCATCCACTCCTGCACACAGTCACGTGCTGTTAGCTTGGCGCTTGACGCAGTCATTGCGCGGCGCTAGATCGACCACACGAGCTTGCAAAAGAGGACGCACCATCTCTTGGAGCAAGAAATCGCGGTGCGTGCGCTGCAAACGGACACCGTTCACGTCGAAACCGGGCTCCATGACGCGCGCAAGCGGCTTCCCGAGCGTGAGCTCGTGCAAGCGCGCTTCGATCGCGCGTTTCTGGTCCACAAACGCGTCGTGAACTGCGTCGCGACCATCCAGTGTCGTTGTCTCGAGCTCGTTTGGAGCGGTCTCGGACGCGTTTGACGCGCGCTCTTCGCCGTGCACTTCGCGCAGATCCTGTTCTATCGATTGCGCGTCGCTCGCGCGTCGACGCTTGCCGGATTGGCGCGCCATGCGCAACCGCGCGTTCGCCATCGTCGATCTCGCGCTCGCTCGTTCGCCGCTTCACGGTTTGGGCATGAAAGCAGTGGGGGAAGGAAGCTCTTGGTGAATTAGCCTTACCTCTTTTTCATCACTACCAGAGAATCCACAGAGCGTCGTGTTGGCTCGCGCATATTATAATAGACGGATTTGAGCGTGAAATAAACACGTATTCATATTTTGTTGTGTTCACTATTGCAAAATCTGAAAAAGCAAGTAGTAGTGACAAAATCAAGGGCGTCAAGCCAACCACGAAGCGTCGCACTCCAGACTCCAGCACTTCGTGACTAGACACTATGAGAGCGAGCGATGGATAGCTCGCATGTGTGCCTACATGCGCTGTTTTACTTGTGCATTGGTCGACTAGTCGATTGTTTGACACACAAGACGTTGTCGAGAATACACTACAACTACCTCCACAACCTTCGTACTGTGGTGCAGCACTTACCTCCGCAAACCGAGCAGGCTTATCAAGCCGCCAACTAGAGACGAAAACAAGCATGTCTTACTCGACAACATGTTCCTCTACAGACAAAATTTCGTTTGCAATATTGACAATATAGAGTCATTTATACAGATAAATAAATACTACCAACAATGTCAGATTTGCGCGTACCGGCTTTATTTAGTTATTGCAGGGGAAACTTTTTAGTCGATCTTCAGCTCATGGAGACATCTCTACAAATTTGAAAACTTTGAGAAGCTATAAATATACCCAAGGGTAGTTATTGAAGCTCGTAACAGTACTTGTCAATACAAAAAATAAGTACGGAAATACAGTCGTTCACTTCAATAACTATCAGTGTCCATGAATTATATACATGAAAATTATTTTGACCATCACTCATCCCGTGTATTCTACGGGTATTGTACATGGAAAATTTCCTCTCAAATAGACTACGCTAAATAATAGTATATTACGGTATTTTTGGAACGGAATATTCGCGGCCGAATCGTTATATTCTTTGATCTATCATAGTGCATATGCTGTTTGCCGGGAAGTGCCGAAAGTTTTCGGCGTTAAGGTATTATATTGTATTGATTGCTTCCAGTGTTTGTCCATGGATGCCATGGTCAAATGCTGGACAGAAGTACTTAGACGATTTTGGAGCCTGTGATCAAGTCGAGCATGCACAGCTTTTAGATGGCGACGCTCTCTCGCGACTCGACACTCTCAGTGCGACGTTTCGCACGTCACGCAACACTAAGTGCGACGCGCTACTCAAGACGCTCATAGCGCGACGCTCTACTGTGAACGCTCTTAGCGTGACGGTCTACTGTGACCACTCTTAGCGCGGCAATCTACTGTGAACGCTCTAAGCGCGACGTCATGTTTCGATAATCACATGATGGGACTGAGTTGTTTGTACATCAGCCTCGTACACGGCGCACGAGCCGACTAAGAAACAGGCAAGATATATGAGTGCAGTACACGATCGACAGTGAGTGAGAGAACCGGCAAAGTCAAGTGCATATAGACACATGCATTACATGTAAGCGAGCCTAGATGCCAAGAGTGAACTTTGCGATGCGGTAGCGCAGAGCCGTCAGTGAGCGCTCCGACATGTCCTTTGGGACCGCAGAGTCCACGTGACGCCAGAACTTCACACACAAAGACGCCGCAGCTAAACCCGTCGAACTGGAGTGGCGTATTCGCACATACGACCTCGTAGTCGTCAGTGTCGCCAGCCCTCGCGATCTCCCAGGCAATGCGATCAAGAGCCTTCGTGTAGACGCCGCTGTTCATAGAGTCGTAGTACAGGACGCGCTTGTGCGTAGGCGCCACGATGAGTCCACACCAGTGCTGATTGCCGAAGTTGACCGGGATCAGGATGCTCTCGACGCCGTGTGTGCTCATCGCTTCGATAACGCTGTCCTTCAGCTTCGAGTCCATCGGCGGAACACAGCCACGAAGTTTGCTTGCTGTCGCCGTCGCGATCCCAACAAAACGCACGACGTCGTGTGTCTGTGCGAGACGCTCGCAGAACGCGTTGACGAGCGCGTCGTTAACCCAGCGCGGATGCGTCAGACGGTAGACCATCGAGATGTGGTGATCGCTCGCGAATCCTTGGACGATACTGTCCGGATACATGGACCGCCAGATCTTGGACGGCGCGCTGCTCGCTGGCCTCAACTGCTGCCGCGGCGTCGAGCTTGAGCCAGTCACAGAACTCCGCACACTCGTTGCACGCTTCGCAAGGGTTGTGCAGGCGCTTCATGGTCTCGATCTGCGAACGAGAGAACGTGCCGACGCCTGAGATCGTGACAACTCCGACCATGTTGTCGCTGGTCTTGCTGGCGTCCAAGTTGATCGGAGCGTCGATGTTGTTCGCCAACGGAAGTGCCTCGAGGCACGCGTTCAAAAGCTTGAGCGGCAGCACGTAGTAGGCGTCAGCGTTGAGAATCGGGTTCGCCGCGACCAATTACTTCGGTCGTTTGTTCACGTGATCCGCAAACTTCATCGGCACCGACAAGACCCGCGCCAGTGTCTTTGCTGGAGTCTGCTGCTCGCGATCGAGAGACGCAACCAAAAGAGCCAGCGAGACTTCGCCGAGTGTGCGTCGTAGGTCCTGGGTCGCGTTGAACTGCACTCTGCTCAGACGGTTCTCTGCCTCGCGAACGTTACGGTCGACGGCTGGTCGACCAGTCTTGACAGCCCTTGGGTTCAGCCGGATCGACGGGAGCGGTTGCGTTGCCGATTCAAAGTGGCTCTCGCCCTCGCCAGTCTGGTCCTGCGTCACTGGTTCTGCGCTCGTTACTTTCGGCTTGCACACAGTGGCTGGGTCGACAGGTGGCTCGGGCTGTGAAGCAGCTTCAGACGCAGCCTGCGAGAGCTGAACCGGTTCTGGCTTCGCGATCACCACAGCACTAGTGCGCATGATTGGGACGGCACGATCTCCTCGAAGTACAAACTGTGCGCCTGAGAGACCGGAATGTGTTCGCCATCGTCAAAGTCGCCCATGCTGTCGAGGCGGACACGCTTGCACTGTCGCACGTTGCGCCACTGCTTGGAGAGAAACGTGATCAGCTCGTCAAACTCTTCGTCGTCCTCCACCTCTGCGAGCTCGGTGCAGATGGCGTGGATCGCCTGAACAGCCGCTTTGTAACGCTCTCTTGATGTCCGTGGTCTGCTCGTTGGGGCGACGTCGGCGTCGAACATGTTGTACGTGAGTCGAGGAGCTCGTGCGACGTCTGCTGTGACTTGCACCCATCTACGAAGCGACGCACAAGATCTGTTGGTGATTCATGGACCTAATATGGATGGTTCATGTGCAGTACATGGATGTGTGTGCGTTTCTGCACCTTGGATCGATGCGCTTGAGCGGGATCACTGAGCCCGAGCGCTTGATGATCTTGCGCACTGCCATGGCATGGCGACATGGAAGCTTCATCGACGACGCAAACGCGCAGTCGCACGACCAAGTTGTCGTACAGACCTTGTGCACTTTCGATGCGCCGGCGATGTGTGCGACGCCATCTTCTTCATGCACCTTGTACCCGTCCGCTTTGGTGGTAGCTGCCTTGTACTCGCTCGCGATGTGATCGGCGACGAAGTGGGTCGTGACGATCAGCACTTGGTTCATCTCGTCGTCGTAGTTGGCGTTGAAGTTGCGACCGACTTATAGCGTCTTGTACTGGTACTCGGCACGGCGTCGCTCCGTTGCAATGATCGTATAAACACATGCCGCCATGCTCATTGACCCGGTCACAGCGTCCTTTAACTTCCCAAAGAGGCTCTCGATCCTGTTGTTCGTGGGGTTGCAGAAGTGTGGAAGGCGCTCCCGCTTGTACATTACCCACACGTCTTACACCGGGTGCCAGATGCGCTCCATGTACTCAAAGAACCTGCTGTAGCCGACGCGCTCGCACAGCTGCTTCAACTCCGCGCGCTGGATCTCGTAGTCGATCGCGTTCCGCGCGTACATCATGTTGTGCACGATGTGGTCGACAGCCGTGTGGTCGTCGCTCGAGATCCGTCCGTACTCTGGCTTGCGTGACGCGAGAGCAAGCCACTTGATCACGTGGAAGACGCAAATCAGGACCCGCGCCTCTGGGAAGAACGACTGCAAAACGCGAACTTCGTTCAAGTCTTTGTCCACCACGATCACTTGTAGTAGCTTCGTCGCGTCTGTGTTCGCACGGACAAAGTGCTCGAGCGCTCGTGACATGTGACATGCTCCGTTGGTTTCGAACAAGCTTTGCTGCACGACTCGCCCTTCTCCATACTCGTCCATCGTCATGAACGTGCAGAGTTGGTAGTTGTACCTGGGCAATGCATGGAACATGGTTGGTGCATGGATCGGCAAGGTACGTTCATTTGACAGAGAAAGAGCATCCACACCAACACGAGTCGTACCTGTTCGTCGTGCGCGTACAATCGACGAGAAGTAGCTCGGGAAAACGCGTCTGTGTTTCACGCATGTGTCTTGAGCTGATAGAGACGACACCAGTCTCGCGCGTTGCCGTCTCGTCGACCGATACCACGTTCGCGTCGTCGCTGGCAAGGAAATGCGCGACCACTTCAGCCGTCGCGTCGTCGTCGCCGTGGCGGTGGTTGCTCGCTCGGTGGAAATCGACGAGGTTGTCGACGTCCTAGCTCACGATGTTCTCGCCTTGTTCAAGAAGGATCTCTTCGCGCCACTCTGGATCATCGTGTCGACCGCGTCTTTTTTGTCGTCGTTTTTTACGTCACAAGACGTCGGGTACGTGCGGAACATTTGAGCGTCGACTGGATAGCTGTGTGTGAAGACGGCGTTCTTGACCTGCAGGCGCCAGCTGCCGTCGTGCTCGGCCCACTGCACAACGAATCGGAACGGGCAGTTGATGCAGCGCAAGTAACGACGCGGTCGCTTGCCCTTGCTTCGGTTCTTGTGCTGCCAGTCGTGCGTGCAAATGTACGTGCGCTGGTACACGTTCAGTCGCTCAGGCACGTAGTTCACGACTCGGTAGGTGACTTGCACGACCTCCTGCACGCGAATGACTTGATCCGTGCATTCTTGGTACTCCGCCAGGTACGTCGACCACACGTCCCAGTCGTCGTGGTACGTGGATGGCTTCGGTACATGGACCGGCTCGTCCAAGACCTGGATAGTACTTGGACGATCCATGGTTGATAGCGGCGCGTCGTCGCTCGAGTCTTCGTCTGCGTCGTCGTCTTCAGCGAGCTCTTCCTCGTACTCGGACTCATCACGCACGTTCTCCTCCGCGTCGCTGGACGCCTAACTGTCTCCACCAGCTGCCACAGATGTCACGGCATATTTCTTGTTGATACCGCGCTCGTTCTTCCGAGTACGCATGGTTCGCACAAGCTCTGCGATTGATCTCGTTCGTATCTGTGTCGCTGCGACGTTGAGTGCTGTGCCGCCGCCGATCGCTTGAATGTATGGTCCGTCCAAAACAGCGTGCGTCATCAAACGCCATCGTCGCTGCTTGAGGCTGCGGCACGCACACAAACGCAGCGACAAACGTACAGAGCCATGAGCAACTGCCACTCGAGCATGCGCAGGCGTGGATGTGCACGTACACGTTCGCTTTTCACAGCTTCTTGCGAGACCGAGCGTTTGAACACGCTTCGCGACGCTCACAACTGCGCCATATACACACAAACACAGCGATGCAACGCATGGTGCCGTCAGCTTCTGTCACAATCGCAAGTACTGTCGCGAGTGCACGCACGAGCATGCACGAGCACGTACACTTTCGTGTTCTGCCTATTCTGGCGAGCCTGGGCGTTTTGCACGAGGCTGTGACGCTCGGGACAGCGCTACATAATGTACACGATAGCAACACACCAGCGATCGTCAGCAAGCGCAACATTGACGTACAGCTGCCGCATACACGCGCACGCGCAGCATCCATCGCGCGTACGTACGTGTTGGCCGGTTTGGTGCAAATATCTTCTTTTTGTAATGTGAGGGGGCGGCGCGCGCACAGCCACGCGTTTGCCGAAACTTTCGCTGCGAAAGTTACGCCTGATTTTTTGAAACTTTCGTTCGCTTTTGATTCCCTCGCCCATGGATGATACCTGGACGTGAAACCTGGAGGATACATGGGACTCGATCCATGGACGGTAGGAGCGCCGAACTTTTTACAGACAATCCGATTTTGTCGAATCAGAATTCGTTATGTGTACCATATCACTTGTTTAGTTATTGCGGACAGACCTGATTGTGTTGTGGCTCAAACAGGCACATATATAGCCGTCTGAGTACCGATGAAGTGTGTGTGTGGAGCTAAACAAGGCATGACTCCACTCATTTGGTTTATAAGAGCCAAAACGAACGGCAATCGCACCGTGGAAACCGTTAGACACGCATTGTATCAATGCGTGTGGTTGTGTTATTTTGACCGTTGCAGATGTAATGTCCAATACAAATTTGTATAGTAGTTTTGCGGCTTTACGCACAGTTGACTCAATAAAAGAGTGTACCTGTTTGAATTTATGGTACATTTGATATTAGAGGTATTTTCATGAACCATTCATAACTGTCAGTAAAAATAAATAAATGCGGTAATCGAAGAAACGATTGAGCGAATCAAACTGAGTGCATTTCTACTGGCCTCGTACCTGAATCGAGTGGCACCACACTAGCAGATTTTGGACCACGAATTAACGGAACGCCCAACAACTTGGCAGAACCTTTGATGCAAAATATAGGCTTGTTTGCTGAGTGATATAATACACAGTCGAGTGTGTAAAACACAAGTTTTATGAAAAGTGGTTTTATGAATTACACGAATACGCAAGTCAGCGCGCGTGAGATGCTACATAAAATTGTGTCGACGCTGATGCCTTCCCATACAGCAATCGTGCGCTGAATCATGAGCAAGCGTTTGCCCTTTGCAGACATGTAGTTACGCATTGTAATACTACGAACAATTTCAGTTTATGCAGTATAACTAGAGATAACCACGTTATACAAAGCCATGACACAGTGCAACGCCCGCCCAAAAACATCGATGTGAAGGAGAGTTGTTTTGTATCGGCAAAGCAAGTCTAATTTTGCGATAATATGTGGACAGCGCGTAGGTTCTTAAGGGCAGACTCACGATCACAGGCAACGCACTTGCACATATGCAGGTTCAACGACGTCAACGCTCCTATACTCTCCAAGAGAAGCTTGCTGTGCTTGTCCCATATGCGTCGAACGCTCAAGCTGTGTCAACATGGTTCGACATTCCGCAAAGCAACGTTGAAAATTGACAAGCAAACGAGCACGTGATACGCTCATTCGGTGGTCCAGTAACACGATGATCGATAACAACAGGAAACCCTGAAGACATCCCATTCTCGAGGCAAGAAGTGCAGTTCATGAACGACTGCCTGGTCTGCGGATGTGAAGCTGACACATGCGCACTTCTTGATCTTTTTGTTTTTGCTTAGTACTTAGGAACGAATTTCAGCAACTCACCTTTCCTCAGTGGCCATCACTCAACCTCGCCTACTCTACCGAGTCAAGCGCTGTTGACTCGCTCTTCCGTCTAGTCGCGTTTTGCGCACCGGTATGGTAGATTAGGGGTATTCAGTTTGCATCAACATGCAATTTTTTCGTGCAGCAAGTTAGAATATTTAATCACTTCTATGATTGGTCAGCGAAGCAGATGAGCAGCAACAAGGATTTTTATGATGTGGTTCACACATTGCATATTCGAGCCACGACAAAAAACTGACTTGCTGCGCTTTGAGCCATTGGGGTATGGGCAATCGTCATCGAATATCTACAAATCCCACAATTTCAATTTGGTTGAAACGATTCCAACGATTCCAATATTATCTCGTTGGAATAAAATCAAAATATTATATGTCGTTCACAGCCTACCACCTTTTCCCTTAACTACTCTTGCTTTTTGTCCTTGCGTGCGTGTGTGTGTATGTCTTCGGAACCGCGCAGTTAGGTGTCACGCTTTTGATTAGTTGAGATCAGATTTGTGGCTGTTATTTTGTGTGACATGAGTCCGCACTCCTGAATCATGACTACCAGGAAGCCCCTAGTATAGGTTTTCGGGGACATGTTCGGAACTGTCCCGGCCTCAGCCGACAGCACCTCGCGCGGACCGAAGCAGTGCCATGCAGCTCGGGGCTCGCCACCTCCGCTTCGCTGCGGTGGCAGCACCGCTCTGCATGGTGCGACTGAGGTTTTGCGCGGTGGTGCTGAGGCGTCAACTGCAATTAACACTTAACAAATACCTCCAATGCGACTGAGGTTTTGCGCGGTGGTGCTGAGGCGTCAACTGCAATTAACACTTAACAAATAACTCCAACCAAACACTATTTTCCCGCCCGCTGTGCGGGCGGCGCTCGGCTAGTGTTGCTAGTGTTTACAAATCTATAAGCATAGTCGATATTCCAAGCCAAACAGCCAGACGCATGAAGTCTGGTTCTTCTGACGCCATTGATCGAATAACATAGGAACGATGTCTGTGGCGTCTCTCCTTCCTGTTAATAGAGCGCAAGGTCGACGTCGATCAGGGTGTTAAAGGCATTTCATGCAATAGAGAGATTTCCACTCGAAGAAGATCGGGCCAGAATTGCGAGCGACCAAACAGGTAAGAGTATGTGTATCATCCCAGACAAATATGCGATGTCAACAGTCGAGAAGGCAGGGAAAAAAGGGACGACGATAATTAGGAACTCTGTGCTATCGTACTCGTACTGTTTTCCTATGCCTTTGATGAAGCAGACGGGCTCCGATACGAACGGCAGCGTCGCTTTGCGGTCTTTATTGTGAGAGTGCGCCTCTTTTGGTACTTTGTACGCTCATTGCGATGCTTCGTCCTTTCCCATAATCTCACATTCCAACGCGGCATACCGCAGACCACGGCAACACTACGCGCGCTGCGCGTCCCCAGTGCGTCGAGCACGCTGAACTACTCTTCTTTCATGTTTTCGCGCCGATCTCTCGCCAATGCGAATATGCGGCGACCGCTCTGCATCAATTCTTCATTTCCCAATGACTGGTCGCAAATTCATTTTTTACCATACAAACCTGTATCAAACGCTCGAAATTATGGGCATTCGGTAGATTCTTGATTTGTAGCCTTTGCATCCCCACTGATCACGCATGAATGATCACGCTAAATCATCTAGGTGATTCCAGCAGCTCCAAGTACGCATGCATCGTGTTCAAAGCTCCGCAATGACCAACGCGGACACACAAACAGAAATTTTGTGCGACCGCCACGGATTTGGTAGGCAGTTGCGGAGAGAGCTGGAGCCTCTGCAGCGCGAGATGCAGACCCACGATAATACCAAACGTATGTACACATACAACACTGTGTCGTACAAACGTCGTGCGTTGTCTACTCTCTAACACTCATTGGTGCAATACTGGATGATGATATGTTCGACTGTCCATCGAGTTTCTCCTCGATCACTACAGCAAGCAAAGAGATTGAGTGGCGTCTGTGATGCTTATCCAGGACTTCCCTGGCCACCGGACAGCCAGTGTCGCCCAATATGCGGCTGAGATCAACATCACGCTCTTATGCATGCCACCAAGCGCGACGTCCGTCGAACTGGCCGCTGCGGTGACGTGCAACCGCCCGGTCAAGGTCAAGCAACGTGTGTGCCTCTACAGAGATGAGCATTTGCGCGCGCAGCTCCCGTAGCACAAACAGCATCATATACTTGCCCCTTTCGATTTTGTATATTAAACTTGTACAAAACATAAAATTCTGGCATCCGACACTATACATTTCAGAGCCCACAATCCGAGAGCACACGTATCCCACTCGCCACTCTGACTTGTACAACGCTAACGACACCACAAAGTACCGGTGTAGCAAGTCTCAGCTCAACTGGAGCTCTCTACTAGACTCATAGCCCTCGAACTCAAATTGTCCACAACCTGAGGACACAAGTTCCAATACTTCCGCACTCATATATTCGTAGTTAGATCGGAACCCTGTGTTGTACTTGGCTTACTTTGTCTGTAAAGTGTTTGGCTAGTTGATGACACTCTCTTGGAAATGAGTTTAGCGCAAGAGCTTGAGCTCGCCTGTCATGAACTCTTGGGTAGTGTTGCGTTCTGTGTCGGGTGTCGCTGTGATATTCGTGGCCACGACTACGATGTCGGCGGAATGGCGAGGTGGTGCAGTGCTTCCCACTTTTGGCGAGTGAGTAACCGGAAGTTGGTGTATGTTTGCAGCGATCCGTAGTCGCTCGCGATCAGGAGGACATCCATTGTAGCTGGACAGTCTAGGAGGTGTTACCAGGCGTCAAGCAATGCGATATTAGCTTGTGCGTGAACTAGTGAACAGCAATTGGGTGATTAACTCTATCCATAGTTGCTAACCTACGGAAGTACTGACACTCAAATGCAGGGCGCTCTAATTTGGGTGCCTCTTAAGAAGAGGTTCTTGCCAATGAAACACCTCCAAATTCGAATATGCATGAGTGGAAGATTGCTATTCGTACCTAGCGGAAATTTTACGGTGAGTCCGTTACAAGAGGTGGTGATTGGGGTTGATCTCCATCTTGGTGCATGTTCCGACGGCTCCGAGGCTCTGCCGTTGCTCGAGCGAACTCGGTAAGAGCCCAGATGTAGTCGCTCTCGCTGCGCGGCGCACCTGTTCTCGCGTTCTCGCTCGACTTCGTTAGCGCATAGTATTGGCTTTCTTCGTTGGAACGCCTTACCAGCCGTTCCAAATTGATGTCGTGCCGTCCAACTACTCTGCAAGTAGCGTTCAACGAACATTCAACACGTAAGGACTTTTCAAGAGAACTATAGTCTGCTGCATCAAGTGCGGCTAGGACGTCCTAGCTCTCGATCCCTGATCGGCAATCTTGCTAATGATACGTACTTGCTCCGTCGAGCGCACGCATTCGCACACACGGCTGGTTCTTACGCAAGAAGCTGCTATGTGTGCGAATATGTTCTGTCGCAGGGTGGTTGTGTTCAAGCTAAGCGAACTCCACAGTCAACGTCCCCTCACACAGTAGCGCAACCATCTTCCAGGTGCAGCGGCTCAGGTTGGTAATTCGTAATGTCGTTTACCCCCAAAGGAACGAGGAGTGGCAAGTACGTTCAGATTCGAGCACACACGATCTCGACCTGTTTTGCGATTAAGTCTCGGGTCTTGAGCTTGATGTCTCTCGTTTTCTTTAGATAGAATCTGTGGCAATGGTCCACCCCAGTGGTAATGACGTCGCCTGCGCTCTTGAATCCAGTGACGAGAGTTCGGTCAAAATCAGATAAGGAGAAATCGAACGTCATGTTGACAGCCGTCGTAGAAGGCGGTCGTTCTGCACTGTGCTTCGTCGTGCTGCTCCTACACCGTCTGCGCAGATCGTGATCGTGACTCGCTACGCGGCATGGACGGGGGTATGGTGGAGCGGGCGATCTACGGAGAAGGCGGCCACCCCATCGGGCGCCTTGTCTCGTGTCGATGTAACAACATGACTCGCCTGTGGGAGATCAACACGCCAACAGTCATCATTGCGATTTGTCGTTCAAGACGCGATAAATGGCATGCCGGCTGACCGACTCGGCAGCTGGACACCATAGACCGCGTTCACGGCGCTCCCAGGCACTTCTCAGTTATGAGGCGTCGTCCCGCCGCTGGACCTTCGTGATAGCAACCGTGTCTTGGGTCGAAGTACAGATTCTGATTTGTCGGCGGTGAGAACATGCAAGCCGATACAGTACACGAGTGATCCCCGCCGACGCGCTGCGCGCGAGATACACAGAAAATTTCAAGGTGTGAAGCCGCAGTGCTTCAGCGTGAGGGACTACGTACTAGATGCTACAGCAACAAGGCGCACCGGCAACAAGTTCTCGCTTTCTTGAAGTGGACTGAAGGAGTTAATGCGCGCTCTGAACCACAAAACTTAAAATCCGAGACTGGTCGCGTCTTTTGTGTCCACAACACGTCACTCCTCGCTCCTTCATCTCTTTCGCGACTCGATACACTACATGAACGAAGTCAAGGTGCAGCAAGCGATGTACGGAAAATGCGGATACCATACTTCTTTTCTCCTTTCGACACAAAACCTGACTATTCTGTGGTAGATTAACATGAAATGGCTTGGGCTCGATACAGTCGAGTCCTCGGTCTTCTGAGAATATGTCCCGCAGCTCTTCGTCTTTTCGCAGGGGAGACTGAAGGTGGCGCGCGCGCCAGAAGCCAACGAGGCGTGAGGCGAAGATCGGTGAGCGCTTTCGCTTAAGACCACATCACTTGCACTTTAACACGAGGAAGTAAGTGATACATCCAGGACCAAAGTGAGGAATTGAGTCTCCAGATCCACAGCAGTGGCTATTGTATTACGTAATCATATGACTAGCTGAGCGAGTGTCATCTCTTTGCGGTTGGAGAATGAGTTAAGATTATATGGCCCCATCGCAGCCCAAATACCAGATTGGCCGGCTTCAAGTGATGCCGCTGGAGTATTGTCACCTGCGAGTATAGTTACAGGTGGGTGCTGTCTGTAGCCCTTGACAGGCTTTACAGCACTTTGTTGGGTCTATATGAAAGATGTAGCAAAGCGACAAGGCAAGAAAACGTTGAGCGTAAGTGCGTCGTCTTCATGTCAGTGCTGAACCGAGTTGAACTGTGGACGCATTGGACTCGAGCAGCAGGTCGGGTGATTCTATAACTCATCACTCCGCTGGACAATCCGTGGGAACGTGGTGATTCTAACAGACTGAGTCTTTGCTCTGATAATCAATCAGTAGAAGCGTGGTAATGCTTAGAGAGAGAAGCGTGTGTGTGTTGCTACCATCTACCCAAGTAGCTCCACGATGTGGCGGGTGGAAGTGTGGATCTGAGTTGCAGTGATCCAATATGTAGCAATGAAATTTTTAATGATTAAAACATTGATCGAAACAATTGCATAAACAAACCGGTTGTCACTTTTGATTTGAAACACTAAATCAGAAAATAACAAAGCCAAATTAACCACTTTGGTTTAACGAAGTCTGTACTAACTAAAAAATGGTGTATCATTGTTATATAGAAACATATTGAGTTTTTCGATTTGAATAACGTGCCGCGCCTCATTCGATTCAGCTCATTTAGCTCTATGTTTGAGCGTATTTTCAACGTCAGAAAAGAAGTCTAGCGCGAACAGCAACAATTTATGGATTGGCATAAAATTTTGACCAGCACTTTACAGTGAGCGTTTTGAAGTGAATGTAAAAGTTGCAATGTTGTTATGCTACGTAACATTATACTATTCGCTGATAAATAGATATTGTCGTGACGATATATCAGTAGTTTCATTGACACTCGACACAAACAGCACGTCTCGCGCTGAGAGCATTGCCAAGTCACTCGACCGTTCTTTCAAGCCTCAATGCGATCAGCACAAGTCGACCGAGGCGCACAGAGCCCATCACAGAGCATCAAGGACGTTGAAGGTCAAGTATGAAACAGTCTGTTGTTCTGGCGTGGAAAAACTTCGGCATGTGACAACCAGGTCTACACTACCCGGATGTCAAATTTTGTGTTCCTTGCCACTAGATATAGACCTCTACAAATTTGAAAGCTTTGAAAATCAATACTCCTAGGTAGTTACTGAAGTTGGTAACAGTACTTTTCGATACAAAAAAGAAGTGCGGGAATACAGTAGCTAGCTTCAATAACTACACAGTCGCTTGTAACATTCTCACTTGGCCTAGTCAGTCTGTACTAACTAAGCAAATGCGGTAGCAATCGAACTGATCGTGATCGTCGACTGAAAAGTGCATCTAGCATGGACACGACAACAACGAGCTGGTCCAGTGCTGTCGACGAGCCTCGCGAGACGATCGCTCGCGAGTTCTGCAGCCCCGATGCGCCGCTTCCGACTACAGCAGCTTCCGCGCTAGCTCTCGCAGAGGCGAAGCAGAACAACGAAAGTGTTGATGCAACAGGCGGCAAAGCTGATCAAACGTTCTTGACGCCACTTGTGACGGAGCAACTCGCGCTCTCGACACCAGCGCCTCTTGCGTCGCACGATGCGCATGAGTCTGGGAGCGATGGCGACAAGCCAGATCCTGAGACTGCAGTCGACGAGGCCAGCCGCAATGAAGCAGAGCCTGAGATTGTTGCTCGAGCACCTGCAAAGCGCAATCGTCGCGCACTCTTTGACGTCGTCGATGACACGAGCCACGACAGCGCTGACTGCACGCACAACGACAACTCAGAGAGCACTTCTTCTACCGCTTGTGCTACGTCTCACGCACCAGACAGCAAGGTGTCTCCGTCGCTCGAGCGACTCGAGCCTCAACCGTCAACTGCGACGACTGCATCATCACCTGATCTGCAGCAGTCGTCAGGGGCCGAGACGACATCAACTGACGCGACTGCACCAGCGCTGCTGCTGCCACCTTCTACGAGCATCTACGAGCAACCCATGCCTGTGCGTCGGATGTCATCTACGACAACACCCACGAACGCGTTTGATCCGGACGCAGCGACGGAGGAGTGGACGTTGGGGACTCGCCCAAAGCGAAAGCGCAGTCTGCTCAGTGGCGTCGCCAATGAGACCGAGACGTCAACGCCTCGTCTTCGCGGCAGCCGTGCACCACAGTCGCCACCACGTCGCCCGTCGTTCATGCGGTCACTGTCGAGTCAGTCGATCTTCATCCAGCGCACGAGCGCAGCGACAGCTTCGACACTCTGCGTCGTAAGTACGCACGTGTCGGTCTCGCAGCAGCTCCACCTCGAGACGCCGCCTCGATCGCGCGAGCCAGCAGCGCCAGCAGCTGTTCACACGCTCGTGCTCCCAACGATCCGGTCGAAAGCGCATCCAGATCTGAACGTGATCTCGCCCGAGACGGTGCGTTCGCTCACGTATGTGCCCTCCTACGTCGTAAAACTACGACGGAGCGAGTGACTGACGTTTGCTTACTGGCTGTGACGCGCAGGTCGCGCAGCTCCTTCGCGGTGACTTTGCGTCGCATCTTGCGGCGTTTGCGCTCATTGACTGTCGCTTCCCGTACGAGTTTGCCGGCGGGAGCGTCAAGACCGCGCAGTCGCTGAGCGACCCAGCGAGTGTCGAGCAGACGTTTCTGTGGGACCCACTGCCCGACTCCGAGCGCACGGCGCTCGTGTTCTTCTGCGAGTTCTCTGCGAACCGCGCGCCCAAGATGTGCGTCTGCTCTTGCTGATGCTAGTCACGTGGCTGGCGGACTGACGGCCGCTCGATCGCACAGGCTCCGCCATGTGCGCAACCTCGATCGGTGGATCCACGCCGACGCGTACCCGGCGCTGTTCTACCCAGAGCTGTACCTCATCGACGGCGGCTACAAGAACTGCTTCGAGTCGCTCCGTAACGTACGACGCCTGCTTGTCCTGAGCTTCTAGGACTCTCTCTGACACTGTTGACTATGCCTCGCTCTTAGGACGAGATCTGCGAGCCGCTGAGCTACACGCCAATGCACGACAGCGCGTTCTCGGAGAGCTGCAAACGCGAGTTTGCGCTCTGGCGTAAGCTCTGGCGCGCGCACAAGACGTCAGCGTGCGCCGCGAAGCTCCAGCAGCACCACTTTGCCATGCAGCAGACGCGCAGTACTGAGACGGCACCACAGCCATCACCGGCAGAAGCAGCAGACGACGCGCGTCGAGACGAGTCGCTGCCACCACTGGCGCCGCCGCCGACCCTGCGGTCGTTCTCCGAGATGCGCTAGCAACAGACAGACACGCGACGCGAGTGATGGGATGGCTACCGACTAAGTTACATGCACAGCTCGCGCGTCTTCCGTCTCTCTCGTGCTCTTGCTGCGCGCTGCTTTGAGCGCCTGCGATCGGCGCATCAGAGCAGCCAGAGACGATCGCGACACTCGCGTCTTCCTCCTTCCTCTTCTTCCTTCTCTTCGTACGACACGCTTGGACAGCGCGAGCGACACACGACGACGATCATGACGTGGACGACAGTGATCTCTGATCTGCGACCGACTCTGCGATACGATCTCACGAGCCAGCGGCGCGGACCAGACGCCAGCGCGTGGGAGTTAGTCCCACTCGCCCCAGTCCCCTGCGCGCTTCTTCGGCTCTTCGTGGAACGCAGGCGCGCTCTCAGCGGTGCTGCTCTCGTCGCCACTGAGCACGCCTTCCGGCACAATGTCGTCGTCGCCCCAGTCGAGCTCTTCGTCGTCGTCGCCTGCTGTAGTGCTCACTGCAGCTGCAGCTGGCGTCGCTGCTGCTGCCGTTGCGACTGCTGCTGCTACAGCTTTCGCGTCCTGAGCCGCTGACGCAGCAGACGACGACGACAGCGGCGCTTTGCGGTCGTCCAGGTCGGTCCAGCTCTCGCCATCGCTCGACGACGAGTCGACCTTTGGCGCATCGGCCGTCGCAGTCGCCGCCACTGGCGCGTCTTCTTTGCTCTCGTCATCTGGGAAGAACGCCGCCGCAGCAGGAGACGCTGCTGCAGTCTTCTTCTCCTCGCTGTTGTCACTGTCGCCAGCGCGCGGCGAGTCGGCGTCGCCCCATCCAATCTCTTCTTCGCTGTCGTTCAGCGCGTGCTCAAGCAAGTCGGCGCCACGCTGCTCCTGCGCCGCAAGCAGCGACGCTTTGTAGATGTAGTGTGCCCAGAAGCTCTCGGCGTCGATCACTGACGGCACAAGCTCGGCAAACTTGTCGACGACAGCAGGGTAGTGCTCGAGCACGTCGGCTTGCACGCTCTCGAGCTCAGCTGGCGGCGTTGCGGCGCGCCACTTGAGGAACGTCTCTGTGTCCATTGGCGGCTCTGTGTACGTCTCGGCGTCTTCTTGGAGCGCGAGCAAGCGGAACCGCCGCGCTGCGAGCGCATCGTCGTCGTCATCGTCGACTGCGTCGTGCTCGCCTGCGAGCGACCCGAGCAGCTCGTCCGCCGTGTGCAAGAGCTTCGAGCCGACTTCGCCAAAGTTCAGGCTCCCAAACGACGTCTCGAGCGTGATGCCGCCGATCGACGAGAAGAGCGAATTGATCTTGCTGCTCGCAGTCGCTGCCACATCGTCGCCCGGCGTAGTCGAAGACGCAGTGCTCGCTGCGCGCGGCTTGGTCTCTGCGTCGTCACTCGCGTCTGCGGTCGCGTCGTCAGTGTCTGCAGCAGCGTCCGGCTTCGTCGAGTCGGCGCGCTGGCGCAGCGCTTCGCTCTTCTCCTGTACAGTCTTGCGCACTGTCGCTGACACTTCCGCGACGTCCTATGATAGTGATGTATCGCAATGCAATCGCGCGTGTGTGAGTGATCGAGTGTCCTTCTGTAGCTTCACTCGGTCGTGCGTGATAGCATCGTACCTCTTGGATGATCGCAGTAAAGTCTTTGAGATCCGAGCTCAGTGTCGCCATCGCTTGGGACGACTACAGTCGCGTTCATACAGCGCAATGTGCACACATACAGAGTGAAACGAGTGTGAGCTCGTGAAGAGATCAAGCAGTCGCTATTGTGAGTGGTTGGCGCCGCACCTTGTCCTTGATCGACGACACGAGCGAGTAAAAGTTGTACGACATCGTGTGTGCGCAGCGTGTGAAGAGCAGGGGTCGCTAGATCTCGACAGCGACAGTCACGTCGGTCGCTGATCGGTCAATCGGTCGTCGCGCTTGATGTCTCGCAGCAGGCAAGTGTTCTCACGCTTTAGCTCGTCTGCGTCTTCTGTTCGTGGCGTCCCCTCGCTTTCTTCTCGGTCAGTTCAAAGTCGGTGTTTTTACAGATGGGTTGTGATGCGCGTAATTACGTGTTGCCTCTTGAAACACATTGCACTCATTATTAGAGGCAAATATCATCAAATATAAACATTTATAGTGACAAAAGCCAGTGGTAGGACATTGATCGGTTTTGTTGTTGTGACCTGTCGTCTCAATCGTCGTTGGCAGTTGAACATTCGCCAAGAACTGCGCACTTCTGTCGCTTCAGCACCGCCAGTCCATCCATTCATCCACTCGACCGACCTGCAAGTATGGCTCCAAAGATCCGTCGCGCTGCGCCTGCGTTCACGGCCGAGGCCGTCGTGAACGGCGAGTTCAAGAAGGTGTCGCTGTCGGACTACAAGGGCAAGTACGTCGTGCTGTTCTTCTACCCGCTCGACTTCACGTTCGTGTGCCCGACCGAGATCATCGCGTTCAGCGAGAAGGCGGCCGAGTTCCGCAAGCTCGGGTGCGAAGTCATCGGGTGCTCCACGGACTCCAAGTTCTCGCACCTCGCGTGGATCAACACGCCGCGCAAGAAGGGCGGTCTCGGCGAGATGGACATCCCGCTCATCGCCGACTACAACAAGGATATTGCGCGCGCGTACGACGTGCTCGTGGAGGAGGGCGACGACGTCGGCGTGGCGTTCCGCGGCGCGTTCATCATCGACGGCAACGGCATCCTGCGCCAGATCACGATGAACGACCTGCCTGTGGGCCGCAACGTCGACGAGATGCTGCGTCTCGTGGAGGCGTTCCAGTACACGGACGAGCACGGCGAGGTGTGCCCGGCGGGCTGGAAGAAGGGCAAGGCGACGATGAAGCCCGACGTCAAGGGCTCGCTCGAGTACTTTGAGACGGTTGACGAGCCGGCAACGAAGAAGCGCAAGGCGAACGAGTAGATTGCTGCACTTGCGAACAACGCGCGTGGCGATCTGGAGTTGCGAGCCGTGCTGGCTCGTGCAGTTGACTCGCGCACGCTGCATCTATAATATTACGTACCACACGCTTTCGTGTTCGTCTTGTGTCTACACGTGCGTACTTCGCTCGCTCGAGAGAGCGTGAACCAGCGGAACGCCATACGTCTATTGACTGTAGTGGCGACCATGTCCGATCGTTCACTCACACTGTGTGCAAAGCCCATCCAGTCCGATCGATCATCACTCTGTCTTGTGCAAGTTGAAGCAAGTGGCAACGAGCGATTCCGCACTCGATCACTCGCTCACGACACGATGAACTGGATGACGAGCGGCCGACACCGCGCACTGAGCACGCGCCATGCGCGCAAGAAGCGGCTGCAGATGCAGCTCCCAGCGCACATCCAGCGCGAGAGCGAGCGGCGCCGACTGCAGCAGCAACGACGTCCGACAGGACACTCCAGTGCGCCACTGCCGCCGTCACTTGCGCTTGCAGTTCCGATGAAAGAGATGCCAGAGCGCAGCGCACGGCGCGGTCGCGACGACACAGCAGATGCGCCGTGGTACATCGTGCCAGTACTCGACACGGACGAGTCGCAAGGTATGAGCTCGAGCCACAGTCGTCGTCTCAGACAGCGTTGTCACCGCAAGAGACTGATGAGCTCGGTGTGCGTGACGCAGACATCCACATACTCGAGTTTGGTCGAGCGCGTTCACGGGAGAGAGCTGCTGCGTCGACGCGAACCAAATCGCTTGATATGACGCTGCCACGAGAGCAACTCTCACACACAGTGTCGTCGCATCAAGTCGCTGATGAGAGTGCGCCACCAAGCCGCCGTGACATAAGTGCTCCAAGCCACTCGGACCAGCGATGCGTCTTCACGCCAGTCAAGTCCACAAAGCCCAAGCGCGCACATCGAGACACTCGCATGCTCGTTCGCACGTCAGCTCGACCGCGTCTCCTTCCAGACCGCAGCATTCGCCTGGTCAAGTGCGTTTGTGCTTGAGTGTGAATGGCAAAGGTGCTGCAACTGCTTATGGTGGCACTCACGAGCGCCATTGTGTACAGCGATGGCGAGCGCGTGACTCGACTCGACTGCAACAACATTGATATAGCAGCAGCGCCAAGCTCACTCGACCGCGCTCGTGACGACCAACTCGAAGACACGTGGACAAGAGCATCAACCGTGAGCAGACAGAGCGGCAGCAGCATGGCAATCTCGGAGCACTCCAGAGTATCCTCGCAGACACTTCAGCTACCTGCGCGCTCTAGCTGGAGCGGCCGTGTCAAGACACCATTGTCCAGTGGCAGCGCAGTCACCGAGTTTGCGAGATGCGACTTTGCCGAGTCGATGATGCAGCTCCGCGATCACGATGTACAAGAGGATTGGATCGAGTCACGATCGACTATGTCAGTCGCCTCGACTCGTGCTCCGAGCATTGCGAGTGATCTGCCCGTTGGCAGCTGCGACCGTGATGTATTGGTTGCGTCAGGGTACACCTGGAGCTTAGCGAACACTCGTCGTCCGCATGACACTCGTCGTCCGCATGACACTCGAACTCTCCACGCATCGAGACAGGAGTTCATGCTCGACCATCAAGACGGCAGCTCGGCTTCGTCGCAAGACAGCGTGGTCTGGAACTGCCCGCCACCGAACTGGCAGCGTGACATGCTTCGTTTGCAGCACGAACGAGCAAGTCTGATGCGAGCGAGTTCGTCTCCTGAGAGCGTTGTGAGCAGCTTTGCACCAGTGGCGTCGCTGGTGTCATCAACACTCACAAGACTCCACGGTACGTGGATGGTCGTTGGCTTAGGTTTGGCTGGAGGTTCATAGCATTCACACTGTTCTTGGCGGTAGCGACCCCAGATGGAATGCTGACTGCAGTGGAGAGTCCCAACGATCGAGCGCATGACGAAGCACAACGCAGTCAAGGCGCACACACAGCTTCTCGAGCATCTCACAAGCTCGCCCTTCCTCGATGGACGATGCGTGCCAGAACGAAGAAGATCTTTGCGATGGTCGAGTCGCATGACACACACCGCGACGTAGTTGATCCGTATGCGTATCGCGAGATGACGAGCGTCGCGATCTACTTTGCGTCGCTCGTCCAGTGCTACGAGATCGACGCCGCCAGTCGTCAGGTGCGAGTACATGCGAGCCGCTTGCCTTCCAAGACGCAAACGAGCGAACTCACATGAACGATGTTGCTTCGTCCTCCCAGGTCGAATGCCAAGAGCAAATGACTCTTGAGCCAAAAGACGACGCTATCGACCAAGAGCAACATCGTTAACACCAGCAGAGGAGCACACTGTAGGACTGACTGACTGACTCGACAAGACACACATGCAAGCGCTTGCGAAAGCGCCGCGCCACCGGACTCTGCTCTCCGCTACACCGTCTTGGTGTCTTGGAACAGCGTCGCGAGCGACTTCTTGTTCACTTTCCCCATCGCGTTCTTCGGGATCTCCGACACAACAAAGTACGCTCGCGGCACCGCGTAGTCGGCCAGGTGCGCCTTCACGAACGCAGGCAGCGGCGGATCAATCGTCTCGAGTCGCTCCACTGACGCGCGGATGACGCTCGCAACGACTTGGCCCCACTTGTCGTCATCAAGTCCAAAGACCGCGCACTCGTGCACTTGCGGGTGCGTGAGCAGGACGCGCTCGACATCGAGCGCCGAGATCTTGTACCCCGCGCTCTTGATGATGTCGGCGCTCGCGCGGCCGCGGATTCGGAAGCTCGCATGCGCGTTGCTGAACTGCGCAATGTCGCCAGTCTTGAACCAGCCGTCGGCGTCAAACGCCTCGGCAGTCGCCTCGGGTTTGTTCCAGTACTCGCGAAAGACTGTCGGGCCCTTGACGCGCAGCTCACCTTCGCGCTCCGAGCTCGCGTCGATCTCGGCGTCCGTGTCTCCGTCTACGAGACGCACGGAGACGCTCGGGAACGGCGCGCCGACGTATCCAAAGTGGCGCTCGCCACGCAGCGGGTTCGTGAGCACCATCCCGAGCTCCGTCATGCCATAGCGCTCGAGGAGCTGCTGGCCCGTGAGCGCTTGCCAGCGATCGAGGATCGAGACTGGACACGCCATCGAGCCGCTGATCGCGACGCGGAGGCGCTGCGCTGCGCGCACAGCGTCGTCGAGGGCAAACGATGGCGGTGATTTTGCGTCACCACGCGCACGCTCGTCTCGCAAGCGCTCGATCGCTTCGAGCAGCAACATGTACACGGTCGGCACGGCCATGAGCATCGTCACGGGCTTTGCGCTCGATACCGATGACGCTGCGAGTTTGGACAGAATGAGCTCTGGTTGTGCCGATGCGAGGAACTCGAGCGAGCCGCCGGCGTAGTGGACGCAGAGAAGGTTATTGAGGATGCCGTGGACGTGGTGCAGTGGCAAGAAGTGGAGCAAGTGGTCGTCGCGCGAGATCGCCCAGGACGACACGACGTCGTGGATCTGCGCCGTGACGTTTGCGTGCGTCGCGACGACGCCTTTCGGTCGCCCGGTCGTGCCGCTCGTGTACACAATGTGCGCATCCGGCGACTGGTCGTCGCAAGTCGCGAGCCACGCGCGAACGGCAGCGACGTCAGAGTGCGCGAGGGTCTTGCTAGGACTGGACGATTCCGTCGTTGGAGCGACTGGGAGCGTGTGGATGTGCACGGGGATGCGGACGCTTGTGTTGCTAGTCGGTAGTGTCTCGATGAACGCACGAAGGTGCGACGATGGCGCTGTGAACGACGCGCTGGCGACAACGAGCGCAGCGCCCGAGTCGGCGAGGATGTACTCGAGCTCGTCGACTGGATGGCGCGGGTGCAGAGGCACAGCGATCGCACCGGCGAGCCAGATCGCCCACTGAATGACCACGTACGACGCCCCGCGCTCGCCGAGGAACGCAATGCGCGGCTGGCGCTTGTCATCGCAAATGCGTGTGCTGAGAGTGGATACGAGGTCGTCGCGCAGTGCGAGTGCTTGCGTGAGCAGCTCTGCGTACGTCCATTCACGCACGTGGCCCGTAGAGCTCACTGTTGTCGTCGTCGGTGGTGCTGGTGGTGTAGTTGACTGCGAGGGCGACTCGACGAGTGCGAGCAAGTGTTGGTGCTCGAGCACGCGCTCAAAGAAGTGCGGAGGCGTTGTAGGTGGCGCTGTCGAGACAGCTCGATAGTTGTGCTGTGTGTCTCGCGCAAGATACTGCGTCGTGCGTAGCGGCGACGCCTGGCGCAGCAGCGCAGCGTGGCTCGAGCGCACGTGTCGAGCAAGCGCGAGCATCGTCGAGTAGATGAGAGCGAGCGAGCAGATGATCGAGTGCTCAGAATGACAAGCTTGCCAGCTTCAAGTCGCGCTTTGGCAATTTGCCCATGCATTCTTAACAATTACTTGCTCAATGTATAACTTCATGCGATTCCTATCTCACCATGCAGTTTCAAGACACAATCATGCAGCAAGCGAGAATTGTTGGTGGTGGCGCCAATTTGGCGCTTAATCGGCACTTGCAACAGCCGCTCGGTGCGTCAGGAGCTTCACGCGCGAGTGCTCACTTCGTCGTGCTCGATCGATCGTCACAGCGACGTCCGTGCAGCAGCAGCAGTTGGAGCAGCAGTCGCAGCAATAAGCAACGATGGCGCAGCGCAATGGCCGAGGCGGCGGTGGCAACAACAACAACAACAGCAACAATAACAACCAGTACCGCCGTGCCATGTCAGGTGGCTCTGCGTGGGCTCGCTCGTCGCAAGGTGCGCGTGCAAATGCGCAAGCAACGCGCGGTGGGAGTCGCACGATGACAGAGGCGAAGCAATACATGCTCAAGAAAGGCGACGCGCTCGATGAGAAGTTTGGCTTCCACTTGCTCCCGACGCTCTTGGAGCAAGAGGCGCAGGACGCGATGGACGACAGCAGCGTCGGCGCCGCAGAGCGTGACCCAAAGCTCGGGTGGCTCCTCAACCTCCGCGCCTGCTCGATCTTGGACCCGACCGAGGGCAAGTTCGAAGTGAGCGCCGTGGAGCTCTACTTCCTCGAGCAGGACGGCAAAGCGTTCAAGACGCGCGTGATCTACCAGCCGTACTTGTACGTCCGACCAGAAGAGAACCGGTCGCAAGAGGTCATCGCATACTGCCTCCGCAAGTTCGACGGCCTCGTCGCTAAGGCCGAGCGCGTCTTGAAAGAAGATCTCGACTTGCCGAACCACTTGAGCGGCAAGAAGGCGGTGTACGTCAAGCTCAGCTTCTTCACGGTCTCGGACCTCGTGACCGTCAAGCAAGCGCTCGCGCCGGTCGTTGAGAAGAACCAGCAGCAGCAACAGGCGCGCCAAGCGTACGAGCTCCAGGTCCGTAGCGACCACGCGCAAGACGACGACTCGGCGTTCAGTTCGGACGCAACGCTCTCGCGCGCTGGCATGGACGAGAGCGCGTCGGCGCTCCTCGAGCTCCGCGAGTACGACGTCCCGTACGCGATGCGCGTGGCGATCGACCTCAACATCCGCGTCGGTGCGTGGTACCACGTCCAGTACGACCCAACGGCGCCGTACGCGCCGTCGGACATCACGCGCTTGCCGGACATGGTCGACAAGGCCGAGCCCGTTGTGTGTGCGTTCGACATTGAGACGACAAAGCTCCCGCTCAAGTTCCCAGACGCGGCGTTCGACCAGATCTACATGATCTCGTACATGATCGATCGCCAGGGCTACTTGATCGTGAACCGCGAGTTCGTGTCTGAGGACGTCCAGGACTTTGAGTACACGCCCAAGGGCGACTACCCAGGGCCGTTCACAGTCTTCAACGAGCTCAACGAGCGCGACCTGCTCCAGCGCTTCTTTGATCACGTCGTGGACGTCCAGCCGCACATCTTTGTCACGTACAACGGCGACTTCTTTGACTGGCCGTTCCTCGACGCCCGCGCGAAGGTCCACGGCATCAACATGGCCGACGAGATCGGCGTGTCGTTGGATCTCCGCAGCGGCGAGTACCGCGGCCGCGCGAGCGTCCACATGGACGCGTTCTGCTGGGTCAAGCGCGACTCGTACTTGCCGCAAGGTAGTCAAGGTCTCAAAGCCGTGACCAAGTACAAGCTCGGGTACGACCCCGTCGAAGTCGACGCAGAGGACATGCTCGCCCTTGCGCGCGACGAGCCGCTCAAGATGGCGTCGTACTCGGTCTCTGACGCCGTCGCGACGTTCTACCTCTACGACAAGTACGTCCACTTGTTTGTCTTCTCGCTCTGTACGATCATCCCGCTCGGGAGCGAAGACGTGCTCCGGAAAGGCTCTGGGACGCTCTGTGAAGCGCTCCTCATGGTCGAAGCGTTCAACGGCAGCATCATCTGCCCGAACAAGCAGAGCTCGGCAGCGACCGAGACGTTCTTTAAAGGCCACCTCGTCGAGAGCGAGACGTACGTCGGCGGCCACGTCGAGTGCCTCGAGTCTGGCGTCTTCCGCGCGGACTTTGACTACGACTTTAGCCTCGTCCCCAGTGCGTTCCAGCAGCTCATGGACAACATCGACCGCGACTTGCGCTTTGCGCTCACAGTCGAGATGGAGCTCGCGCTCGACCAAGTCGCCAACTACGACGACGT
This sequence comes from Pythium guiyangense, assembly GCA_003730235.1. NCBI lineage: Eukaryota > Oomycota > Peronosporomycetes > Pythiales > Pythiaceae > Pythium > Pythium guiyangense. Next base: position 408,448 of record QXDM01000074.1, on the reverse strand, counting down.
GCGCGCAGCGATTGTGTCCAAGCTCGCAGCGCTCCGGGACCGCCCGACGCGCAAAGAGAAGCCGCTCATCTACCACTTGGACGTCGCCGCGATGTACCCGAACATCATCCTCACGAACCGCCTCCAACCGTGTGCGATCGTGAACGAAGCCGACTGCGCCGCGTGTGTGTTCAACACCGAGTGCGGCAAGACCGCGGTCGCGCGCGCCGATGCGTCGTGCCAGCGCGACATGGACTGGGTCTGGCGCGGTGACTACTACCCCGCGACGCGGCCCGAGTACTACTCGATCAAGACGCAGCTCGAGTACGAGAACTTTCCAGTTGGGCCACAGGGCGGCGCGGTTGCGCCTGGCGCGAGCAAAGCGCCGGCCAACGCCGCGACGGGGACGCGCATGGTGCCATTCGGCCAGCTCCACCACGAGCGCCAGGAGCAGTTGCTCAAGCAGCGCTTCAAGAGCTACTGCTCGAGCGTGTACAAGAAGACAAAGGTGACGGAGCAGCAGACGCGGTCCGCGACTGTGTGCATGCGCGAGAACCCGTTCTACGTCAACACGGTGCGGGCGTTCCGCGACCGGCGGTACGACTACAAGTCACTGACAAAGACGTGGAAGAAGAAGCAGGCGCAAGCCGAAGCGCAGCACGACCTCCTCGCAAAGATCGAGGCGCAGAACAAGTGTCTCGTGTACGACTCGCTCCAGCTCGCGCACAAGTGCATCCTCAACTCGTTCTACGGCTACGTCATGCGCAAAGGCGCGCGGTGGCACTCGATGGAGATGGCCGGCATTGTCACGAACACGGGCTCGAACATCATCACGGGCGCGCGCGAGCTCGTGGAGCAGATCGGCCGGCCCCTCGAGCTCGATACCGACGGCATCTGGGCGATCCTACCGGCGTCGTTCCCCGAGACGTTTGCGTTCAAGCTCGTGGACGGGAGCTCCCGGACGATCTCGTACCCGTGCGTGATGCTCAATGCCGACGTCCAGGCCAAGTTCACGAACCCGCAGTACCATGAGCTCGACCCTGCGACTGGGACGTACGCGACGCGGCCCGAGTGCTCGATCCTCTTTGAAGTCGACGGACCGTACAAAGCCATGGTTCTCCCAGCGTCAACGGAAGAGGGCCGGCTCCTCAAGAAGCGCTACGCAGTGTTCAACTTTGACCACTCGCTCGCAGAGCTCAAGGGCTTTGAGCTCAAGCGCCGCGGCGAGCTCCAGCTCATCAAAGCATTCCAGTCCCAGGTCTTTGACTGCTTCCTCGACGGCGCGACGCTCGACGAGTGCTACGCCTCAGTGGCCAAGTGCGCGAACCGGTGGCTCGACGTGATCGACACAAAGGGCAAAGCCATGGACGACGAAGAGCTCATGGAGCTCATTACCGAGAACAAGAGCATGTCCGGCAAGCTCGACGAGTACGAAGGGCAAAAGTCGACGTCGATCACAACGGCGAAGCGCTTGAGCGAGTTCCTGGGCGAGAGCATGGTCAAGGACCGCGGCCTCACGTGCAAGATGATCATCGCCGCGAAGCCATTTGGCGAGAAAGTGACCGAGCGCGCGATCCCAACGGCGATCTTTGCGACTGAGGACGCCGTGAAGCGCCACTTTCTCAAGAAGTGGCTCAAGGACCCGAACCTCCAGGACTTTGACATCCGCACGATCCTCGACTGGGACTACTACCGCGGCCGCTTTGCGTCGACGATCCAGAAGATCATCTCACTACCTGCGGCGTTCCAGAACGTGAAGAACCCGGTGCCGCGCATTGAGCTCCCAGACTGGATGCGCAAGCAAGTGCGCGAGAAGAACGCCAAGCACCAGCAAGGGTCGCTCACCAAGTTTGTCGTCAAGACCAAGGCGCAGGACAGCGACTACATTGCCGACATGATCGACATGGAGGACATGCTCGCTGGCAAGACGCCGAAAGCGCCGCTCGCAAAGCGCAAGCGCACCGACAACAGCGCGGACGACAGCAGCACGAGCCCAGCAGCCGACAACGACGACGCAGCGATGGTCCTCGCGCCGCTCAAGCTCGGCGACGCGCCGTTCGCAGACTGGCTCAAGAACCGCAAAGCAAAGTGGCGCGCGCTGCTCGTGAAGCGCAAGCGACTGCGCGATGAGCGGACCCTCAGTGCGTCGATGCTCGAGCTCGGGAGTGGCGCGCTCGGTCCGAGTGCCAAGCGCCACCAGGCAGCGCGCAGTGGCATTGGCATGGAGAACTTTGTGCTCCACACAGCGAGCGCGCTGCATCGCGAGCACTGGCAGATCGTCGAAGTGACGCAAGAGGCCGACGGGCACTTTACGCTCTGGGTCATCACGACGCACACGCAGATGCTCCATCGCATCACGCTCAAGATGCCGCGCGTGCTGTACGTCGCGTGTGACGACGCCGACAGTCACGTGTTTGCAACGCTCCCGCTTGCGTCGCGCCGCGTGCTCCGGATCTTGCCCCATGGCTCGTCAAAGCCGCAGTCGGTCGTGGAGATCATGGTGAGCGAGGCGCAGTTCCAGCAGCACCAGAAAGAGATGTACCAGATCCTGAACGACCCGGTCGTGAAAGGCGTGTACGAGCTCCAGGTCTCGGCGCTCACGCGCGCGGTCTGCAGCCTCGGGTGCGTCGTCAAAGTCGTGAACCCGCACCACTCGGGCACGACGCAAGAGTACGAGCTGAGTGACTTGCAGTTCCAGTCGACGGCGCAAGTGCCGTACTTGGTCGACGTCTACCACGGTCCGAGTAGCAGTGGGAGCCAGACCGCGGCGCCGCTGCTCCGGCGCGTGCTGCTCTACTACGCGCAGCAGCGCAACCGCGCGATCGTTGGGCTCGTCGTCGTGACCGACGACGTCGACGATGCGACCGACCAATGCGACGGCGACGCGACGGTCTGGTACGTCGACCCGGTCTCGACCGCTCGGTCGCGCAGCACGGAGCTCCAGTCGTACTTTGACCAGCTCGTCGAGCAAGCGGCGGCGGATGGCGATGAGCGTCCGAGCCTCGCGCGCTGTGCGTTCTCGACGCACGTCGTCAAGACCGCGCAAGACGCGTTCTCAGGCGTGAACGCAGTGCTCGCGCGGCTACACAAGCAGAGCACGAGCAAGCCGACGATCGTCGTGGCGCAGACGTGCATTGCGTCGAGCAAGCGCTTGCGCGAGAAGATCCAGGGCTTGCATAGCTTTCCGATGGCGATGCTCCCGTGGAACGAAGACGACACGCTCTTCCCAGCCTTGACGTGGCGCAAGCTCCTGGGCGAGAAGTTTGTCGCCCGCGCGCTCGAGATGGCGACGTACTTTGCCGAAGTGCTCGACTGCGCGCGGTACGCGCACTTGCCGGTTGGGAACTTCACGGGCGACCACTCGATCGCGATCCTCGACACGCTCTACTCGCGCATCTTGACCAAGCACAAGCACGCGTGGTGGCACTCGCCGAGCTCGATGCCCGACCTCGGCGGCAAAGAGCAGGAGCAGTACCAGCACCTGTTTAGCAACTCGCTCTTGCTCGGCAAAGGCGGCGCGAAAGCGACTGGCACTGCGGCGCACCGCACCGACACGTCTGCGGTCGTGTGCGAGCGCGGGTCGTACTCAGACATTTGCGTCGAGCTCGAGCTCGATGGCCTCGCAGTGAACGCGATTCTCGTGGCGCTCCAGATCCAGAGCATCGAAGGCATTGGTGGCGGCGGCGCGCACCAGATGGAGCTCGACTTTGACACCGACAGCGCCAGTGCGCCACCTTCTGCGGCAAGTGAAGCCGAAGAGCCGTGTCAAGAGGCGTTCCGGCTCCTCCGCGTGCTCGTCACGACGCTCTTTAAAGACTTCCTCGCAAGTCGCAACAAGTTTGCCGACCACTTGCTCCAGCAGCTCTACCGCTGGATCTGCTCGCCGAGCGCCTTGAGCTACGACCCAGCGCTCCATGCGATGGTGAAGCGTCTGATGGAGAAGCTCTTTCTCCAGCTCCTCGCGGAGCTCCGGCGCCTCGGGAGTCAGATTGTGTACGCCGACTTTAGCAAGATCGTGCTCTGTACGAAGAAGACCGACACGCGCAACGCCGAGACGTACCTCCAGTTCATCCTCCAGACCGTCCTTGCGAACGAGCTCTTCCAAGTCCTGAGCTTCCGGCCCGTAAAGTACTATGCGCACTTACTGTTCCTCGACGCGGAAAACTACGGCGGTATTTTACTCAAGACCGTGAAAGATGCGAACGACGAGACCGACGAGATGGATGACGACAACGACAACGAGGACAAGGCGCTCGAGATCGTGTCGCACTGGAACATGGCCAACTACTTGCCGAAAGGCATTGACGAGTACTTCCTCTTGCTCGTCGGCCAGTTCATTCGCCGCCGCGCCGAGTTTGACCGCCGCGCACGGGCCAAGGCCGCTGCAAACGGCCAAGGCGCCACGGGCGACCAAGACGCAGACGACGACGACGAGACCGACGCGCTCGATGCGAGCGAGAAGAAGCTCAGTCCGCTCGCCAAGTACTCGCAGCGCCTCGTCGCGACGTACTTTGCTGACAAGCTCCTACGCATCGTCCCGGAGATCCAGTCGTACAACATGGACAGCAGCAGCTTCCCAGTCTTTGCCGGCTCGCACTTGCGCATGGCGCACCCTGCGCTCGAGCTCGTCAAGTTTGTCTCGGCCGTGTTTGCGCTCGAGCCGAGCGTCGAGGCGCCGCTTGGGAAGATGAAGCGCACGCTCCTCAAGCTCCTGCACGTGAGCGAGTTTGCCGACGACGCGCAGTTTGTAAACCCGTCGCTGTCGTTCGCAGTCCCAGACGTGATCTGCCTCTGCTGCAACCTCTGCCGCTCCGTCGACCTCTGCCGCGACCCGCAGCTCTTTAAAGGCTCGTCTTCGCGCCGCGCGAGCGACGCTGGCGCGCCAGACGACGCCGCGGAAGACGCCGAGGCGAACGCGGCGTCGCCGTGGCACTGCCCGCGGTGCTTTGCGCTCTACGACAAGCACGCGTTCGAGCGCCGGCTCGTCGAGATGGTCGAAGCGCAGTCGGTGCAGTACCAGCTCCAGGACCTGTACTGCCTCAAGTGCCTTCTACCAGCGGAGCACAAGATGCGCGAGTACTGCGCGTGCTCGGGGACGTACGCAGTGCTCCCCGGTGCACGCGACGAGCTCCTCGAGACGCTCCGGATCCTGCGCCGCATTGCGCAGCAGCACGACTTTGACTGGCTCCGCGAGACGGTCGAGCGCCTCGAGTGGACGCAGTAGGCAGTAGGAGAAGAGAGAGAGAGAGACTTGACTAGGACCACGCGAGCCATGGGTGCGTCTATCATGCATACATCGCCACACACTTGTCTTCATGCGTGAGAGGCGCTTCGTCAGAGCTTGAGGACCGAGACGTGCGTACAGAGCTCTGAGGAGCGCGTGCTGTGCGAGCGCGCGGCGAGCGGACGTCGGAGGATCTCGACCTGCGCGCGAGCGTCTTTGCTGCTGCTGTGGAGGAAGCCGACGCCCATGCTTGGCGTCGAGAACGCTGCACCGAGCTGCACCGAGAGGCGATCGCGTGCCTCGTCACCGTCGTCTGCTAGTGGCACGATGGAGAGTGCGAGGACGCCGCCTTCGATCGGCACGTCGCCGTTCTCGTCGCGTCCGTCGTCGAACGCTTTCCTGTGCATTGCCATCGACGAAAGAGCGAGCGAGAGAGAAGGCGAACTCGGTCAGTGTCGTCGGTCCTCGTAGCCGCAAGCGCCATCTGACGGACGCATGGACGCACCGGAACGCGCGCTCCAAGCTCACGGGTCGCGCCTTGCGCAGCGCGCGCGTGAGGTGCGCGACAAAGCCACTGCGGACAAAGTGCTCGCCGCGACCGGTGCACGCCACAGCGAAGCCACTGCGAGCACACGCGGCCTCCGTCTTTGTACTACGACGACTGCGCTTGCGCTTGCGTGTCCATGTCTGGCAACGTGGCTGCGCGTTCGCAGCATCGCAGCCCATGCGCGGACACCCAGCAAGGCCGACGCGACCGGGGACTTTGTACGCGACGCCGCCGCTCGAGAGCGCCGCGGCGAGGTTGCCGTCATGGTCGATGCAGATCGCTCCGACCGTGTCGAGGAGCTGCTCCGACTCGTCCGCGTCGTTGCGTGCGGTAGAGCTCTCGCTGGTCAGTAGCGTGGCCGAGTCGGTCGATGTCGCGTCGCTAGGCTCAGCCGCAGCTTGGAAGCGCGCGTGCCACTTGCGCCAGCTCGCACTCGCGCGTGGCGTGACCTGGTACGTCTCTAGATCGCACTCGCTACTTGCAGTCTCGATGCCAAACTGCGTCGCGAGCGTCCGCGCGTGGTCACCGGCAAGGACGAGCGGCGGCTCGCGGTTGAATGCAAACGCACGCGTGGTCGCGTCACTCGCATCGTCCTGCGCAGCGACACGAGCGGCTTGGTCCATGAGCGCGTATGCGAGCGAGCTCGGCTCCGCGACGCCACGGACGTTTGCACACGCGCTCACGAGCCGCGTCTTGCCGCACGTGACGCTTGCTTCGCACTCGACGTGGCCGAGCTCGGTCAAGTTGGCGCCGAGCCCTGCGTTCGTGCGCTCATCGCGCTCAAACACGCGGAGCATGCGACTCGCAACGAGCGCCGCGTGCGAGCATTGCGATGCACCAGTGTCGCTCGCAGGTGTGTGTTCGAGCTGCGCGAGCAGGTCTGCTCCGCTCTGCAGCGCGCGTTGCATGAGCGCGAGGAACGCCGCGTCGTCGCACGTGCTGTAGCGTCCAGCGCCAGTGTGCACCGCTACGAGCCATCCCATGTCAATCGTTGTCGTTGAGTCAGAAGATTGAACAGCGTTGTACTTGAAATTTGTATGAAGATGAGTACACAAGATCAGATCAAGTGGCAAAAGCGATCTGCTTAGTCTCGGATCGTCTCGACTACGCGCGCCGCGACGTGCGTCATGCTCTCGTCGCTTGCGATCTCGCCCGCGAGTTCAAGGCTTGCGACGTACGCGCTGAAGAGCGTGCGAGCAACTGGCGCGTCGTACTTGTGCATCATCGAGTAGTTGAGTCGGTCGGTCGCCGTGACGAACAGGACGGCACCAAGTCCCAAGTCCGGGTTCGAGTTGTACACGTGGACGCTCTCGATCTGCATCAGTGCGTCGGTGCCATCGGCCGTGGCGACGCCGTGCGTGAGTGCGAACGGGTACTTGCCGATGTTTGAGATGTTGACGTCGGATGTGATCGAGCGAGGCACCGACAGATCGCGCACGAGCGCTGGTGGGATGTTGGAGTGGAGGTACTTGTCTGTGAACACGATCGCAAGCGGCATGTGAGCGCTCGTGAGCGAGGCGTCGAGCTCCTGTTTGCACGCGCGCGAGGTCCCAGAACGGCGTTGCGTCCATGTCGACGCCGTCCTTGGCGAGCGACCCGAGCGACCCGAGCGTGTCGATCGCCACGTACATCCCGACGTGGTCTTCGTCCGCTGGTGCCGCAACGCGCTTGCGCATGTTAAAGTCGACGTCTGCACTCAGTCGGAACAGCTTGCGCTTTGTGGTGCCGCTGGTTGGCGCTTGCAGCTCGTGGTGACCACTTGCGACTGCGTACGCGAGCACGATGGACGCTGCGAGTGCGCCAAAGAACGTCACGCGCTCGGTTTTGCAGCGCGCGAGTGCTCTGCGCATGGACGCTGGTGCGCCCTGTCCAAAGAGCGCCGAGCTGCTGTTCACGCGAATCGGGATGGCAAAGTCCGCTTGGTCGCTGCGTGGCATGAGCACGGGCGAGAAGCGCTTCGTTTCGCGCTTGAAAGTCGCTTTCCCAAAGATCGCGACAGCCCAGCGACAGAGTCGCAGCTGCCACGGACGTGGGGTGAGCCACATGTCGAAGAGCGTGGACGCAGTGGGAGCTCGCTTGGTGCACAAGTACTCGCCTCGGAGGTGCGCACCGTGTGCGTCAGCGCCACAGCGAACGTGACAATGTCGTTGAGCATAATCAAGCCCGAGATGCCGTCGGACATGTAGTGGTCCGAGAACAGCATCAAGCGCAGGATGCCGCCACTCAAATCGTGCCACACTCGAACGTAGTGCGGTAATGTAGTGTATCGATCGAGCGGCGCCTCGCACTCGCGCTCTGTGAACTGCTCCCAACGCTCTGTGTCTTGCGTCACGACGCTGATGTCGAGCAGCTTTCGCGTCGCGAGGTCCGCGAGCATGAGCTGAGGCTGAATCTCTGCGAGAGCAAACTCGCCGCGCACTTGTGTCGCGCGCATACGAGGGTGACGATTGAACGTCTTGACGACGGCGAACGGAGTTGCGCGAGGAACGCGAGGCGCGCGTCAGTGTTGGCACGGAGCACCATAGCGTGGACAATCTTCATGTTCGAGTAGTCGGCGGTCACCGTGGCGCGCTCAAAGCCGCGCAACGGAACGCGAGCACCAGTAGCTGAAGCCATGTCCGAGTCGAGTGCTTGGCGTTCGTCGCTTGTGTGCTTACGTGGGTGAAGAAGTGTGAGATCGATAGTGAGCGATCGAAGCGCTGGTGTTATTGGTGCTTGTATCGTATGTGCATGATGAGTCTCTTGGAGGAGCATAGGACGACACTCGCTGGCGGACACATTGAGCGCTCGCTCCTGTCTACGCACGCACGCGACTGGCGATGCCGTCGTCATTGTGGATGGATCTGAGTGTGAACTATCATACGGTACGGCCATGTGGGTGCACTCGGTACGTGCTGCCACTCTATCGACGACTCTCGGTCAAAGACACATCTACGCCATCAGCAGCTTGTTCGGACATGGGCGAGCGTCGGAGCTGAGATCTGGAGCTCGTAGACCGAGCCGAGTGCGACTGCTCCAGAGACTTGGTGGTCCATGACGCTGAGGCGCGCAAAGTCTTCGTTACACTCATCTCGAACGACCACCATTTTCACGAACACAGCAACCATTCCTGGTTGGATCACCGCCAGATGCACGAGCTCCTGACGGATGCATGACCGCGACATCTGCGTAGCGGCGCTCGACTGCTCCTCACTTGCTCTCATTCTCCAATACGCAGACTTGCGAACAAGCCTCTCTGCACTACTTGCCCACAGCTCCATCACCTTCGCCGCCTTTATCGCCATGCCAGTCGAGACCGAGTGGCGCTTTGACAACGACGGCTCGCCGCTTGCGATCCACGACGACTACAGCGCCGCGCTGTGCGTGCGCGCGATGCTCCGGAGTGAAGCGATCGCGCTCGCCGAGACGCTGCGGCCGTGCGTCGAAGCGCTCGTCTCGCACCGCCTCGCGAAGATGAAAGACGCCCCAGTGACGGCGGCGCAGATCGCGGCGATGACGTTCACGCCGACGCCGCACGACCAGAGCGACGAAGAGCGCGCCAAGCGCCTTGAGAGCCGCAGCTTCATGCTCTTTGTCTACTCGACGAGTCGCGATGTCCAGACAGGGATGCTCGGGTTCGCTCGCGTCTTTCAAGACCCTGAGCTCGACGGCATCGTTAGCACGTCGCTCGTGGCGGACCTCACGCTGAGCGACCAGCGCCACGAAGCCGTCGTGCGCGCGCTCTTCTACGCCACGCAGTCGTGTGGCGAGGCACTGGCACACGAGCTCCTGGTCGAGAAGCGCAGTGAGAGCGAGGCATCGCCGTCTTCACTTCGGTTCTACCGGTCGCTCTTCGGCGAGTCGGACTTTGCCAAGACGCTCTTGGGTGATCACGGCTTTGTGGAGGAGCCGGATCGTCTCGAGATGACGAAAGACTTGACAGCGAGTGTCGGCACGAGTAGCGCACTACAGTTCCCAGACGACGGCATTGAGGTCAAAGCGCTCGACCTGAGCGACTTTGAGGCACTCAAGCAAGTCTACAGCGTCATCAAGCTGGCGTTCGGTCAAGCGGCGCCGACGTTCGAGACCTGGAAGGTCCACTACGCGCAGCAGCCTCGGTTCGCGCCCGAGCTGAGCTTCGTGGCGTGGCGCAAAGCCACGAACGAGCCGGTCGCGGCAGTCGTGCTTGAGCGCATCGTCGAGGGCGAAGGCGGCGGCGACGACGAAATCAACACCGTGTTTGTCACGAACGCGCAGCTCCTTGCGCGTGCACAAAGCGTGGAGGCGTCTGCAGCTGGTGAGACACCTGAGGGCGAGCCGGACGACGCGATGCAGCGACTTCTGGACGCAGCAAACCCAGCGAGACTCGTGTTCCCTGCCGACTACGACGAGAAGAAGGCCGCGATCGCGCAGCAAGCGACGGCCGCGTACATCTGCGGCGTCGCAACAAAAGCCGATGCGCGCGGCAAGGGACTCGCGAGCCACTTGCTCACACGCGCGTTCTACGAAGCCGCCGCCACGACGACGCTGCGCACGATCACGCTCGGGACGGACGCGGTGAACGCGAGCGCCGTGCATGCGTACAAGCGCGCCGGTATGGTCGTGTCCAAGGCTACGAGCACCGGTCAGTTCATGGTCAAGCAGGTCGCGCTGCAGTCGTAGCACTCGCAAGCAGGACCTTTGTCGTCGTCACTCTATTCAAATCGATGCATTGCCATCACCAAGGCTCCGCTCGTGCGTCTTTGAGCCTGAAGAGCTGAGTTGTTCATTGCGGTCGACTTGTGAGGTCACACGTGCGATAACAAACATGGCGAGCGCAGTGTGTGCGTAGCGTATCGAACGCGCCGAGTGCCGTTCAGTACGTAGTGTTCTGCTGTTGTGTTCGAGGGAGCACACCTGACCGGAGCCATCAACATGGACGAGAGGTGCATGGTTCATACAGACTTGACAGTGCACAGTGGTTGGCGTAGAGTGTATAGAGACTGTATTGAAGCGCCTGCAAGTCTCCGGTCGCGATGAGCAGTGAGAGTCGCAACGCGCGCGTAGACAGAAGAAGAGAAGGGAAGGGATGAACACTGTGTAGAGAAGGCGACGGTATACGGAGCAGACTGCACAACGCGAAGTGGGGCTTGAGCGCTGGTATGAGACGTTGCATCGTAGCTCACGACACGCTCTCGAGAGCGCCGCATGTACTGCAGTCTCGTCACTCACTGAGACCTCGATCGATCGATCCGATCCCACTTGACACAGTTCACCAGGCGCGACATCACCGACTAGTTCCCAAAGTCGTCCAAGAACTCATCAGGCGCCTGCGTTGGTGCCTGTGTCGGAGCTTCAGTCGGAGCCACAGTTGGAGCTTCAGTCGGAGCTTCGGTCGGAGCCTCGGTTGGCGCTTCGGTCAGAGTCTCCGTAGGTTCCTCGGTTGGTTCCTCGGTTGGTGCCTCGGTTGGCGCGCTGGTTGGCGCCTCAGTAGGTGCGCTGGTAGGCACCTTGGTCGTCGGCGCTGGCGTCGGGTCTCCGGCATCTGGCGACGACTTGGAACTGCCGCGCATGCTACTGCCCGAGCCGCTTCCAGAGCCGCTGCCCGAGCCACTGCCGCTGCCACTGGACGACGCTGGCGCTGGCTTCTCAGGCTTCACATCGCACGAGTCGTGGATCTCTTTCTTGCACTTCTCCTTGTCGGACTTGAAGAGGCACCACGCGTTCGCGCGGACGCTGCACCAGCCGTTCTTGACTGAGCCCCAGCCAAACTGCGCCTCCAACGCGCTTGGCGTCGCGCTATTCGCGCCGTGCATGTTCAGCGCCATGGTATGCACCGCTGCTGTCTCGTTCTTGTCTGCGATCATCTCGACAGCGACGACTGACGCTGCGACGAGCGCGACGGTGCTCACGACACCAACGAGCGTGCGCAGCGCCTGCTTGCGGCGAGAGTGCGAGAGACCTTCAACGACGTACGTCGGGACCTGCTGCTCCTCAAGCAGTGTAATGGCCTCTTCGCGCGCGTGCTGCTCCGTCGTGTGCATCATCGTGGCTTACGCACGCTCGTGCAGTGAGGAGCAGTCAATGACGTCTGTGTGTGTCTGAGCGAAAGCTGCAATGGCGCGCGCAAAGATCGTAGTCGCCGCTTCATCACGAGCGACTGCTCGGACCAGGTGCATCGACCAATCGACCTCTTGATCAAGCGAAGGAGAGCATGTTGGCACACACGCAAGCCATGCATCACTTGCTCTCGTTGTGTCTAGTCACGAAGGTCTTGGAGCCGCACGTCTCCTTGAGTGCGACGCTTCGTGACTTCGAGACGTCTTTACGACCTTGATTTTATCACTACTACATAAGATTACAATAGTGAATAAAACCAGCGGATTACTTGTTTATATCACGCTACAATCCAATAAAGTTACAAATCGCAAGTCGATTTTACCCTCTCCATTTTCTTTGAAAGTGATTACAATGAGGTATTTCAATCCAGGTGTTTCATTCCTCAACTGCGTTCATGTCCAAGTAGCGAGCGCAAGATCAACGACAACGAGTGTCAAGGATGAGCGTGGTGTGTTTAGGACCAGAGCATGCGGATTGGCGACTGTGGCGAGAGCACGAACAGTGGGAAGATTTGTGTTCACTATTCTCAAATGGGTCTTTTTGATTTATCATATCGACAAAAGCGGAAAGTGCATAAAGGAATTATTTGTAACGCAAAAAATCAAATTCTTTTGGTGAGTCAATTATCTAATGCTTTTCAATCACGGTACTATTGCAACCGATTTTTGGGTGTTTTGTTTACAAAAAGAAACACATGACGTGCACCGAGGGACATGTTGCAAAGGGCTTGGCTCGGAAATTCTATTGAGAAGTTGCAACATGTCCCATTCTATTTGTTTCACAACGCTAACCTCTGGGGCATGTTGCGAAGTTAATGAATCAAAAACGCTGCTCGGACATGTTCCGGACATGTTCCGTTTTCAGATTCAAGTTTAGACAGGTTTGCTCGCCGGATTCAATACAAACTTCAAGTCAAACCCGGACTCCTGCACAGCGCCCGGTCTGGCTACAAATTCAAGTCATTTCTGGCGAACAAACTTTTGCTGTTGTTTTCCGATACAAACATTGTATCGTTTGTAATAGATGAGCACTCACATACAATGTGCAAATTTAAATCCGAGCACCGTGTGTTCTTCACTCTCACAGTGCTACATGGCGAGCCCAACGATACAATTCCCTAGTAGTCAAACGTCCCAGAGAGACAACAAGCGAGCAGTAAGAAGAAGACGAGAGCGCGTGTGTGCGTGTGTCAACGACAACGATAACGATAACAAGAGAGAGAGTCATGACAACAACGAGCACCTCGATGACTACGGCGGCGAGAAGCGAAGCGCCAGCTCCGCGCGCGGCGAGCTTGCTGCAAGTGCGCGGCGCGAACCTCGTGCGCTCAACTAGTAGCAATAGCAGACGCAGTAGCAACACGATCACTGTCAAGACACGCTGTGTCCGACGACATCGATGACGGTGAGATCTTGACGGAAGCCAAGGCCAAGCACATGAGCGCCGAGGAGCTCGCGCGCTCCTGCTTGGCGCGCGACGCCAAGCGCTTGGCCGAGGCGGCAGCCAAGGATTACGCGGCGACCGAGGCAGAGCCAGTAGGCGGCAAAAAGCGCAATTATAATCTATACCGAGTGAGATTCTAATCTGGGTAGGAACAGGCGTCGCAATTTTCTGAACACTACATACTTTATTCAAGTGTTTGAAAACAACATTGCGAAACGCTGCGTTCTTTTGGCGAATTACAATGTGTTTTTGAATTACTGGATTAAAATATTGGTTGTTGGAATAATTGCGACGCCAGTTTCTACCCCGCTGAATTGAACGGCTGCAAAGTCGATAGTGATATAAATGAAAATAATTTGCAAGATTTGGATTATTACAATAATGGCATGCACGTTTGAAAGTGTTTCAATTTAAAGCAGCATTCGCACCATGTCCCAGACCTAACCAGCCGAGCGGGTCCTTAAGTGCTTCTGCGCGCAAACCTTCGGCTGCTCCACAACAGGCGGAGTCACCAACCTTCGCTGCGCTCCATTGGCGACCTCTGTACTGCTTGTGGGCGCCTCAGGCCGCGCACAGTGATCCGGTGAAAATTTCGCCGGATATCAGTTTATAGTCAAATAGTATTGATAATTAACGTTAGATGGACACGAACAATTAGCTCTTTTCAAAAATAGCAACCCATTGCGCCAATGTTTCTTAAAATTACAGTTATGGGGCGTGACATTTTGGTTGGACAGACACCACTGCCAACATACGTATATAGACTAGCTGAGCGCCGCCGCTACGCGGGCGGTTATTTTGGTTATGTTGGTGTAGTGTGGTTAGATAAACCGAGTTAGTATTGTTCTGTAAAATGAGTTTCGATTCGTTGTAAAGTTTGGGATGTGAAGAGAGATCATTGTCTTTTTTCACATGCAGTTGCTCTATTTCCTTTTCCTTCTTATATAGATATTCTAGGGTTTTGTTGTGTTGTTTGTGTCCTATCCTACGTTTGTTGTTGTCTTATGCAGTTCTAACTGTTTGTTTGTTTTGTTTCTGTGCCTACTTGTTGTCTCATGCATCCTATCATTTTCGTGTGTTTTTCTTCAGTGTCCTACTTGTGTTTTGTCTTCATATGCAGTCTTGTTGTGCTCTTCAGTCGAAGATTTTGCGGTACACGACGTTCTTCATGTACACACCGTCGTCGTCTTCTTTCTCTGGGCCGACAACAACGATCTTGATGTTGTTGCGCGATGTCACTCTCGAAAGAGCGACGTAAAGCTGGCCGTGGGCAAACACTGGCCGCGGTAAGTACAGTCCCAAGTGGTGCAGCGACTGACCTTGCGCCTTGTTGATCGTCATCGCAAACGCTGGGACGATCGGGAACTGCTTGCGTCGAACTTAGAACGGGAGCTCTTTCTCTTTGCTGACCAAGATGATCCGTGGGATGAAGACCACGTCGCCTTTTTGCGGTCCGGTCATGATCGTCGCCTTGATGCAGTTGTCGCGCAGCTCCACAACTCGAAGACGTGTGCCGTTGCACAGACCCAGGTTGCTGTTCAGGTTGGGCACCATCATGATCGGAGCGCCAATCTTGAGCGTGATCTTGTGCGGCGGGATCCCGGAGAAGTTGAGCGAGTTCAGGAACTCCGTCTCGTACAAACCGGCTGTCAACTCGTTCTCGTCGTTGATTGAGTCAACAGACAGGTACTCGCGCGCGTCACCGGTCAGTCGCTTGGTCACTTCGTCGTTGATCCGATGCACATCCCGGTTCGTTGGACAAAGGATCGCTCGCTCCGCAAAGTACTCGTCGTTCGCCATCTGCTCGTTGACGTCGAGGTACAGGTGGTCGATGAGGTTGCTCAAGTCGTTCTGCACGCGTGAAGGCTGTTCTTCATCTACTTCATCGTCTTCTGGCTCCGGTTCTGGCTGTACCGGTTCGTTGATCACCAAGTCTCTCGGCAACTTGATGTAGTCGGATCCGAGCTCAGGATCGCGCTCATGTCGACCTTCGCCGACTTGAAGCAAGTAGTTGGAGAACGCAGCGATGTCAAAGCCCTCTGCGTCGTTCGGAGCCGTGCGTACGCGCATGTTCTCGGTCAGTCGCAACGTCTGGAACTTCGACCAAAGCTCCGATCGCTTCAAGCTTGCGTCGATCTCTTCAAATCGACCGCCTGGCTTGACAACTGGCAGGATCTGACGGAAATCGCCAGACAGGACGACAACTTTTCCGCCGAACGCGTCGTTTCTGTCGTGGATGTCTTGCAACATCCTGTCAACAGCTTTGAACGCGAATCGGTTTGTCACGGGAGTGTAATCCCTGACGTAGCTTACACGTGGTCTTACGAGGAAGCGATGGGGTGAAGCGCAGAGGAACTGCGCTGAACTCGGTATTTTCAACTCTGAGGTTTTTGTATTGAGATCATGCATAGTGATGAAAGTGAGGGAGCTAACCTAATTAGTGAGCCCACTGATGGGACGACCATGGTCGTCAGAAATCAGATAAGGCCACTAAATGGGAGTCTGCTGTGCTCCTTCGTACTTAGCACAGCAGCCCTGTTACATCATCCCCCACACAAGCTTGCTGACACGCAAGCGAAAGAAGGCAAATGCACACAAAACCAAAGCACACAACGCGCACACGTGGCGCGACGCAGCAAGCAAGAAGAGCAACGAACACGAAGACCATGCAGCGCGGCACTGAGAGCCGCGCTATCTGCAAGACCTGCGACCAGCCGATGCCGAGCGCGAGCGTGATCGCAGCGACGACGACATACGCCGACGCGCTTCGCCGACTGTCGCTGTACGACTGCAGCGGCGTGCGGGACTCGCCAGGCGACGAGGCACTCGCCGACATGTGGCGTCGATGGCGCCAGTCGCGCGGCAAGCCGATCACGACGACCGGCAACGTGACGAAGGAGGCGCTTGACGAGTCGTGGACGCGGTTCGTTGCACGCTGGAACCTCGAGCCAAACATGGCGCTCGAGCTCAAGCGCCGCGAGGGACAGCACGAGCGCTACCATCTGGGCGACCTCGCCGAGCGCGTGTGCTCGGCGTCGTGGGACGCAGACCGGCCGTGTTGCTTCGTTCACGTTGTGGCGTACTGTCGCATCTGCAACAACCGCGAGAAGCCGACGCTCGCGCAGTGGGAGGTGATGCTCGCCGAGTATCCGCTTGACGAAGACGAGACGGCTCTCCTCGCCAAGTATCGTCGCGCCCTCGCGGCGAACCGCGCTGCGCGCGGTGATCGCCGCGCCGTCTCGCCTTCACGTCGCTCGCCTTCACGTCGCTCTCGTTCTCGTTCTCGCGGTCACCGTCTCGTCGCGCGCCGAGCGCGCGTTCTTTGTCTCGAGGGCGCAGCCCGGGCGCTCCCCCCAGCGCGCGTGGGAAGGCGACGCGCGCTTTGCGCGCTCGCAGGACCGGCATGTGGCGTGGCAAGAGCCGGGCAGGCGATCGCGTTCACGCTCTCAGTCGCGTGGTCGCGCGCGCGCGTCGTCGCCTAGGCGCGAGCAGCGGCCTCGTACGCCATCACCAGGTCGCGGATATCTTCAAGGAGCGTGGCGCGAGGCTCTCACGAGTCATTGGACTGATCGAAGCCAAGTCAGCGAACGCGATACTCGCGCGTTTCCGGAACACCATGACGGTCGCGGTAACTGGCACCGCGACGACTGGGGTCGCGATGATCGAGCAGGCGATCGACGATCCAGCGCGGATGACCCGCGCTGTCGACAAGAGGCGGCGGACCATCGCGGCGGAACGTGGCGCGACGAGACGACGGTCGCGCCTGCGCCTGATCAGCTTCGGATGCTGTCGCACGACACGGATGTGGCTCTGAGCCGAGCGGACGACGCGATCGCAGAGACGGACCGGCTCGACTCCGAGGTTGCTGCGCTGAAGGCGCAGCTGGCGAAGGTCGTTCAAGCGAACGAGGCTCTTCGCGCGGACAACCGGGCGTTCCGTGCGGGTCAGCAGCCACCAAGTGCTCTGGCGAAGCCGCGTCCTCGTCACGTCGGGTCGCGCTACGAACCTGGCGTGGCGGCACGTCCGTCGGAACCGTAGCAGCCACGTAGCGCTTTAAGCGCCTGACATAAAAGGTCGGGTGCACCTTCAATGCACTTGGCATGTCGAGAGTGTACGCCTCGCCTTTGCGTCGTGTGATCGTGAACGGGCCGATGAAGCGCGGTGCGAGCTTGGTCGCACCAAGGTTCGTGACAGAACCAGGTGCAATGCCGGACGCCGATAACAAAACACGGTCACCGACCGCGAACTTCTCGAAGTTCTTGCGCCCGCGCTGGTCGGCTGCTGTTTTCTGCCGATCGACTGCTGCAGCGATCGCATCGCGCACAAAGCGAGCGACCGACTCGCGCTTTTGAACGAACTCGAGCACACGATCCTCGCCAATCGCAGGTGGAGGCGCGGATGGTTTGTCCACGCCAGCGCGTGTGGTAATGGCGATAGCGCGTCGCGACGGCGCGATGAGAGCCGCGTTAACCCAAGCTGTCGCCTCCTTTGGCGTCATTGCAACAGCGCAGTGTGACGACCGGTCATCGCTCGCAACTATCTCTGTCGCGCGCCGAAGACCGCCGCACGATACCGATGCGCTCGGTGTCCCTCCCCCTTCAAGAGAGCTGCCGTCCTCGAAGCCAAGAACTGCGGGAACGCGCGGGTGTCGCGCGTTGTTGATGAAGAACGGCGTGTGACCAGTAGACTCGTGCATCGCGTTGTTGATCGCGAACTCGACCATCGGCAACAGCGCGCTCCACGACGTGTGTGACGCCGCGTAACTGCGTAGCACGTCCTCGACGACTCGATTGACGCGCTCCGGTTGCCCGTCGGTCTCCGGGTGCGACGCGGTTGACATGAGCAACCGCGTCCCGAGCAGTTGGAAGAGGCGGTCCCAGAATGCTGCCGTGAAGCGCGGGTCACGGTCAGAGATGATTGACGTCGGCATGCCGTGGTGCCGATACACCATGTCGAGGAAGAGCTCAGCTGTCTCCTGCGCGGTGATGCCGACCGCGACCGGCGCGAGGTGTGCCATCTTACTAAAGCGGTCGACAACCACGAAGATGCCTGTGCGACCAGCGTGATCCCGAGGCAGCCCGAAGATGAAGTCCATGCTCACAGATCGCCAGGCGTCCTCGGCGATTGGGAGAGGTTGCAGTGGTGCTTGTGACGACTGCGACGGCTTCACGCGCTGGCACGTCTCGCACGACCGGACCCACTTGCGCACCCACTTGTACATGTGGGGCCAGTAGACGCCGCGCGCAAGAGCGAGAAACGTCTTCTCGCGGCCAAGATGGCCGCCAGACGCAGCGTCGTGGTATTCGTGCAAGATGCGAGCGCGCAAGTCGTCGTCGAGCGGCACGACGACGCGAGGGCTGTCGAAGCGATCGATCTGGTACTTGAGCAAGTCGCCGGAAACCGAGAAGCGCGGCGCCTGGCTCCGCGATGAAGGAGCGAGAAGCTGCAGCGTCGATTTGGACGGTTCTCGACAGTACTTGAGCATGGCGGCGCACGACGGGTCGCGGGAGTACGCCGCGACGATCTCGTCTCGCAGCGGGCTCACAGCAGTTGACGCCGTCGCGCTTATGTCGAGCGCGACACACGCATTGCACTCGTCGTCATCGACATCGTCAGCGGCGTGGCGCGGCGAATAGGGTCGCGGGTCGTAGTCCGGACGCCGCGACAACGCGTCAGCGATGATGTTTGTCGATCCGGGCTTGTAGAAGACGACGAAGCTGTACTCGGCGAAGAACGACAGCCAGCGCGCCATGCGCTGGCTCAAGTGCGGCGACTTCGTCGCGGTACGGAGTGACGCGTGGTTGGTGTAGATCGCGAACGTCTGCTCGCCCAGCAGATACACGCGAAACTTCACCAACGCGTAGCGCATCGCGAGCAGCCCCTTGTCGTGCACGGGGTAGTTGCGTTCCGCGGACTTCAACTGTCGCGACTGGAAGCTGATGACGCGCTCTCGTCCTTCGTCGTCGTGCTGCATGAGCGCGCAGCCGATCGCGAAGTCACTCGCGTCGCACACGACGTGGAACGCTTTGGTGTGATCTGCCAAAGCAAGGACCGGCGCGGTGGAGAGCCGCGTCTTAACGTCGCCGAACGCTGTCTGGTGCTCGCGACGCCACTCCCACGTGGCGTCTTTTATCAGCAACTGCAAGAGCGGGAAGATGACGGACGCGAAGTCTTTCGCGTAGTGGTGAAGGTAGTTCGCGAGTCCGAGCCACTGCCGAAGCTCCTTTTGGTCGCGAGGTACCGGCCACGCGACAATCGAAGCCACCTTCTCTGGATCAGCGCGGACGCCGTCCGCGCTCACGTAGCTGCCGAGCACCGAGATCTCTGGAGCGCAGAAGATGCACTTCTTCAAGTTCGCGTACAGCTTGTTCTCGCGCATGGCTTCGAACACCTTGCGCAAGTGCCCGAGATGGACATCCAGATCTGTCGCGCCCTCGGTGGCGCGACTGTGCACGAAGATGTCGTCAAAGTAGCTCGGGGCAAAGTCGCGCAGCGGGCGAAGCACGTGCGACACCATGCGGTTGAACGTGGCGGGGGCGTTCTTCAGCCCTTGCGGCATCACAAGCCACTCCCAGAGCATGCCGCTGGGAGTACTGACCGCCGTCAGCGGAACGTCCGACTCGCACATGAGGATCTGGTAGAAGCCGTCCGTGAGGTCTATCCCGCTGAAGATCGTGCTGCCAGACATGGTGTCAAGGACCATGTCCTTGCGCGGGATCGGCGTCTGTGCTGGGATCGTCGCATCGTTGAGCTTGTTGAAAGCGTGCACAATGCGCCAGCCTCCGGTCGCCTTCTTCACGCAGAACGTTGGACTCGAGTGTGGTGATGTCGACTCGCGCACATGGCCGGCGGCTCGCCGGCCTTCGAAGAACGCGTCAATCGCTTCGACTTGATCGCGAGGCAGCGGCCACTGCCGCGTCACGCAGTACTTTGTTCCAGGCACGAGGTCGATCTCGTGGCGTACGCCCCTGTCCGCCGGGAGCACCGGCGGGATCTTGTCGGGGAAAACGTCGGAGAACTCGCGGGCGAGGTCCAAGACTGGGTTCCCAGATGCTTCGAGCTCGTCCCACGACTGCGCAGCGTAGCGTTCTTCGCGAGCGGACTTCGGCTCTGCTCCAGCAGGGCGCTCGCTGCCAACGAGCGCCGGATCCGCTGGGTCGACCACGACGGCGCAAAGCTGTTCGACGCGACCGAGTTTGATCTCGCTGAGCATGTTCTTCCAAGACATCACAGGCAGCCGAGTGAGCTCGGTTGCTTCGCGAGGCGGACTCGTGATCTTCATGTCGTGGCGCGGCGGGCCGTGACCAGTCATGTTGATGACGTGGATCGTGTCGTACGTCGTCGCCGGCGCAGAGAGTCAAGCCGGTGCGCGTGGATGTCTCTCTTGGCGCTGGGGAATTGGAGCGCGAGCCACTGCTCGCGCTTTTCCGACTTCTGCACGATTGGGCGCCGTTCTGCTTCTCGCCGCAGATGCCGCTGCCTTCCTGCGGCTCACAGTGACCCACTCGCCATCGGCGTTCGCTTGTCGCGTCGGCGTGGCGCACGGTGCTTTGCAACAAACCGAGCATGAAGGGCCATCGCTCTCTTCATGCGGGTTGAGCGTCGTGGAGTCGGGGTCCACGACTGTCACGTGCGGCCAGGCGCTTGCGCTGTCGCTCAGGTGGGCGAGAACACCGCCGATGTCGATGTCGCGCGGCTTTACTGTGCGACTCAGCCAGTCGATGTCAGGCCTGTGGCGCGCAAGCCACGGCATTCCAAAGATGCAGTCGAACGAGCCGCCAAGATCGACAACGAGGAATGAGTCGCTACTCTTGAACCCGTCGAACTCGTACTCGAACTCGACCGATCGCCGCGGTAGTGACCGCGGTTCGCCGTCTGCAAACTTGACTACCATCGCGCCTGGTTGCTCGCGGGCACGCAGCCGCGAGGGCAGGAGTTGCAGCGCCTCGGCTCGTACAAAGTTGTTTGTCGCGCCTGAGTCGACAAGGGCGCGAAGGGATCGCTTCGCGCCAGCGACGTGCAAACTGAGTACGATCAGCCGCTTGTCGCTGCTCGAGGTGGTGGCAAAGAGCTGCGCATGAAGCGCAGCAGTGGTGGGGCTAGCAGAAGGTGACGCCGCCGGAGGCACGTTCCGCTGGATGAGCCCAGTAGGTCGCCCTGCACCTACTGGGTGCCCGCGTTTTTGCATGCGCGGGCTGCTCGGTCTCGTCTTCAACCTCAACAGTAGCAAGTACCGGAGCTGGCGCGCGGCATACTGCCGCGCGGTGACCGACCTTGCGGCAGCGGAAGCAGATGAGCTGCTTGTTGCTTGTTCCGTTGCGACGACTGCCATTGCTGTTGCCGTTGCCGCTGCTTGCGCGCTGCGAGTTCACGTCGTGCTCGATAGCGTCGATCTCCATCGGCTCGGCGCCGTTATCAGCTCGCGGGGCGACGGCGTGATGCCCCCGCGAGGCGGATACGCTGAAGTCTTCGCGGATCGCGATCGCAAAAGCCTCTTCAAGCGACACCGGAGGCTTCCGGGTCAAGTACAGGCGCTGATGACCAGCGTTCAAGCCGGAGATAAAGACATGGACCTGCGTCGCCATGTCGATCGGAGCTGATGTCACACATGACACGAGATGGCGAGCACGTTGCACGTAGTCGCGCATGGACGCGCGACCTTGCTTGAGTGCGAGGAACGCAGCGCGATGATGCATCTCGTCTTGAGGCGGCTCGAACGCGAGTCGCAGATCGCTCTTCAGCGCGTCGAGCGTTGGGAAGCAGTCAGGGTCGGCGACAAGCCGACCCAGCGCCCACTCCTTCGCTCGACCACCGAGCTTGGACAGGAGGAAGTGGGTGCGTGACAGCTCGGAGGTGAGCTGGCGTGCGTGGATGGCAATGTCGATCTCACAAAGCCAGCGGTTCAAAGCGAGTCGATTGGGGCCTTCTCCGTTGTAGCTTGTGACGTCGAGCTTGACGACGTCGCCCTTCGATGATGCCGCGGGAGTTGAGCCTCGCCGACGCGCGTCGGCGAGTTCGCGGACCATGAACTCTTGTGCAGCGGCACGTTGGTGCTCCTGCGACATCGCGGACAGCATCGCTGCGACAGCCGTCAGGCCGGACACGTCGGCGAGGCGGCGCAGCGCGTCCCACTCATAGGGCGTCAAGTGTGCGAAGTCGCCGTAGTTGAGCGATGTTCCGTTGTCGCCTTCCATCAGGAGCGTGCTCATCTTGGTCGTTAGACGGACTACGAAGTGCTACCAGGTGTCACGGGAGTGTGTTCCGTGACGTAGCTTACACGTGGTCTTACGAGGAAGCGATGGGGTGAAGCGCAGAGGAACTGCGCTGAACTCGGTATTTTCAACTCTGAGGTTTTTGTATTGAGATCATGCATAGTGATGAAAGTGAGGGAGCTAACCTAATTAGTGAGCCCACTGATGGGACGACCATGGTCGTCAGAAATCAGATAAGGCCACTAAATGGGAGTCTGCTGTGCTCCTTCGTACTTAGCGCAGCAGCCCCGTTACACTACGTGTGCCTGTGGCATGTCCTATACAAAAAGAGAAATATTTCCCATGGCAGGTGCGATTGAGAACATCTCGCCCTGCCACCAGTCCGGCGAGTACCAAGAAAATCCCGTTGACAACAGGTCTCGCAGGATCGGCTGCGATTGAGCATCGTCGTCGTCTGTGACCATTCCTGCAAGAGTAAGGTCACAGGACTTGACGTGAACGCCCAGGTTGTGTTCGGTGACGCACCTGGAGGACAAGAGCTATGGCCCATACGGTCACGATCCGACCTCAACAAAAACAGACCACAAGAGAAGGTTAGAAGATGAAGTCAACAACGCGCGCGCTCCTCGACGTTCTTGCGACTCCTGGCCGCCAAAGAAGCGCGCTCAAAGCACGCGAACCGACCTCCTGCATGTATTACACGGATTCAACGAACGCATCAAGGGTATAAGGTGTGAGGTCTGACCAACCGGGTCTCGGCAGAGTCTCACCCCTTGGCTCACACCCGAGACCCCTTACTACGTGCAAGACGCCACTGCTGCTATCGAAGGCCGCCCAAGACCTCCCAGGACCAAGCCCCTCGCAAGTCCCGGCTCCAGAAAGAACCAGGACGCCCAAGGAATCGCAGGACACGAAAACCCGCACGCCGCAAGTGCCAGGAAGAACCAGGACACTCGCCAGCGTCACAGGAGCAATCCCCGGAAGTCCAACGACGACTCAAGACCGCAGCAGCCCGCCGGATTTGGAGCTTACATCATCACAAAGGTCCGTCGAGGCGAGAGCCAGGAGGGTTGCTGGGTGAATGAAGCAGTCGGTTGCAATTGGGAGCCAGTGCACATGGACGCCTACGGTCACCACGATCTTAGCGTCAAAGCGCTCGATATCTGGCGCCATTTTGCGAAGCAGCATCTAGAAGAGAGAGAGGCCTTCGTTGAGCGCCCAGTTTTCAGTGAGCGCCTCTTGCGCTTTCTCGGCTCAACGGGTCGTAGTCGAGCGCGTCACTTCGGCCGACGGGTCCAGAGCCAGTAAGCGCGCACTGTACGATTCTGGGCGCGATACATCGCTGGCAGCCAAGTTGCGAGCGAAAGTTTGTATCAGCACAACTTCGTCCAAAGTGCGGTCCTTGAGCTTCATTTAGCTGAGCAACGTGGTCGCGCTTGCAAACGGATTCGCCCGCATCGTCGTTGCAATCGAGTCGTAGTCGTTTGCCGTGCGCAACACTTCGTCGACTCCTCCGACTTCCAGGACTTGTTTGTGGACCGCCGATGCTAGATCGACGTTTGGTTCAGTAGTCGTGGTAGCAAGCTGAGCACCGAGGTCCGCCATCGACATGTCTTCCACGTCGATAGCGCCGTCTGCGCCACGCACAGAGCGTCGGCGGCAAGGCAGTGCGAGCTCCTTGTCGTCCGGACTGTTGTCGGTCATCGCGTAGTGTACGTTCAGCGTTGGTGCGTCGTCCTCACTTGGTGCCCAAGACTGCACGTCGGTCACTATAGATCTGAGTGTGCGAGAGCGGCGCCCGTGGTCGGCGCCGCTCGTGCTCGTGAGGAGGCAGATTCACAACTGGATTGATCGAAGCGGCGGCTTCGGGCTGCTGCGAGCAAGGCTAGCTAGTGAAGCGGAATGCATACAGAGAGCTATACATGTAGAGTGTGAGCGCGAGAGGAGATGAGATGAGCGTGGCGGTCGCACACTGAGCAACTGCGTCGGCAGCTGCGAGTGAAGCCGTGATGCGCTCTGGCGCGCTCAGTGCCAGATCAACTACACCTTTTCAACTTCCGTCACAGAATGAGGGAACTCTGTCAAAGAAACTCTCAACTTCGTTGTAGAAATGGTAAACTCCGCTACAGACTCTGTGCAAACTAATACTCTTTGAAGCAAAACCTGTCGAGCTCTGATCGCTAACCATTCCTGTGGTAATAAGTAGATACAAATAAGAGCAACAATTGGAAAGTGATATACAAATATCATGTTTACTTTCCTACTGGCATACACTCTATTAGAACTGCTGGGCCGTGAAAGCGAACTGTGTGTGCTGTGCAGCGTCTGCACAAGTCCTCAGTGATCACCAGCTAACAAGCACGTCAGCGGCGTTAGCGAGGAAGCCACAGCGGTAGCTCTTGAGCGACATTGTCGTCGGTCGCCGGAGTATCGCCTCTCTGCGAGTTGCAAGGTGAGACTTGATGGCAGCCTTCAGAGTGGAGAAGACGTTTTCTATGGGATTCAGCATAGGCAAGTAAGGTCCTAGACGCAGAACATGTGCATCCCAGAACTCTTCCTCACCGAATACTGCTTCATTGCGACCATGACAAGGCGCATTGTCCAGCACCACCACGATCTCGTCAAGTGCATGCCGCTGTCGGACGCTGCACAGGAGACGCCGCATGAACGCCTGGCATGCCTCGGCGGTAAAGCTACCAAACTGGCGCTCCCAGTACGCGAGCCCGTCCTCGCTGATGCACGCGATGATGTGCATGTTGACGCCTTCGGACGCAGCGACGACCTTGCGCACTCTTGTCCACTTCTTGCTGCGGCCAACGCCACGCGCACACCAAATGTTGTAGTTGGTTTCGTCCACGTAGAGGACGCGCTTGCCTTCTGAGAGATTCTGCATGAGCGCGAGCACGTACTCTCCTCTTCTGAGATTGTTCACCGTCGCGTTCATGTGCTCACTCTCACGATGAACTGACTTGATTGTGTACCGCGACCGACGACCGCTTTCTTCATCGTCTGGCGGCTGACGGAAAGACCGAACTCGGAGATCAGAGCGTCTGCCATTTCTTGGAGCGTGAGGTGGCAGTTGTCGTTGAGTCGCGACTCGATGTAGTCGATCATTTCGCCCGTCACGCGCCGGTAGCGGTAACCACCACTAGCAGAAGGAAGAGGCGCCCAGCAGCTGCTCTGCAACGCTTTGTCCACCCAGCTTCATGCCGTCTTGTAGTTCACGCCTAGTGCCGCTGCGACTGCCTTCCAATCGCCATTGTGCTCTGCAGCGTTGAGAACGCGCGCCTTGTCTTCGATGTTGATCTTCATGTGCGCTGGAGTGCTTGTAGGCGATAATGAGTTACGGCAGCGAGATGGCATGCGTGTGCTTCGCTCATCCACTCTAGCAAAGCGCGTTGCGAGCCAATAACTTAATACACTGCCGATCGTCATGACATAAAAATATTCTGTTCGGTAGGTTTCTGTGACAGAGTTTACCATTTCTTCAACGGAGTTGAGAGTTTCTATGACGAGTTCCCTCATTCTGTGACGGAAGTTGAAAATGTGTAGATCGAGCGTCTGGAGGACCGCGAAGCGGTTCTCAGTCGTCCACGAGATCGCCGTTGCTGGTAGCCCGCGTAGTCGCTTCGTCATGTGTCGAGACGACTTCACAGTCGCGGACGTGGAAGCACGCAAGACCGTGTCGTACTCGAACGCTGGCTAATTGCTTCGTGCGAGCTCCACCGGACAAGAAGGAACCTCTTGCACGTCGGCGTTGTTTCCTCCGTCTGTGTCACCAACGTCATTGGTCTCATCTCGCTCGGCGTCGTTAGCGCCGCCATCCGATGCCGATGCAGCGTCACTGTTGTTGCCGGTTCTGAGAACAAGGCAGTGAGGCGAGCGGGTATGGAGCGATGCCGCCGAACGGTTCCCGCGGCAGTTCACGACGAACGATTTGCTCGACATGACGATCTGGTCCATTGGCATTCCGTCCACTGATGCACACGCCGGGATCGCATTGTCGGCCGTGAACACGCGGAGCATGGGCACCGCCACTTTACCCACACGTCCGCGCACGCGTGGTGAGGTGGCGATCACCTTGAATCCAGTAGCGGCGAGCAGGCGCAAAAGACCAGAGATGTCGTCGAGCATGGAGAAGTTGACGATGTCGAAGAAGAAGCAGTCGTCGAGTGGGTCTTTCATCTTGAACTTGTAACTGGCACCGCACAGCGTCACCGGGTGTCGACGCTCGTCATCGAGATCGATGTCAGCACGGACAACAAGCGAGGCCTCGCCGTCTAGGGTCTTCACGACTTCCAATATATCTTCCGCGTTGATGTGAGCATTGACCTTGTCGTCGACTTGATTGTGCTCGAACGATGACACGATCAGCGGGTACGAGACCACTCGAAACGCGCCACGCGTGTCCAGCTTCAGCTCGACGCACTTGGGTGGGATCGTGTGTGACGGGGTCACACAGCACCTTGCGCTTGGGGAAGCGTGCACACACGTGTGCGGCAACTTGTGTTGCAGGGAACGTGTTCCCGTAGCCTGGACGTTGTGAAGTCAACAGAGCAGGTTCTAAACAAGTTCATTTTGTGGTAATCGTCCTACAACATGCATGCCTAAGTATTCCTATACTAAATGCAAGATAACACACTAAGTACCGTGAGGTATACGCGGCTCATTAAAGAATGAGTCGCTGTTGTGCGTCCGATTGGACGACGACCCCTGTATGGTGTGTCCCACACCACAACAGTCCATGTCCAGGGCCGGACATCCTGGATTGGTGTATGCCACACCAATCCATGTAACAGGCCACTTTTGGCCCCGTTACATCGTGACTGTGCTCTGCAGCGCTTGTATGATGTTGGCAATAGATGCACCAGCGTCGTGCAGTGCATTGGCGCGTCGTACGGCGTCGTACGGCGTCGGGGTCCGGGCGCGGGTAGAAGTCTACGTCTCGAGCTCGCTCCGTCGACGTGCTGTCCACACGCATGCTTTTCATCGTCGATGCTGCACAGGGGGCATAGTGATAAAATCGAGCAGGTGGGGAGGTGACTGTGTCGTTCCCTCAGTCCGTGGCGAAAAAAGAAGTCCCATCGACGAAGAGATGGTTCAGCAGAGGCAGCGAGATGGTGTACTTGATGTCAGCCGTGAGCATGAAACCAAGACTGTCCATGATGAACTCGACCGCTCCATGGGTTTGACGAGCGACGACTGCATAAGCACCGACGATGTGCTCCAAGACCTGGTCGTCGCCGACTGCGAGTCGTCTGGTACTGCTCAAGACCACTCTGAAGTCGATTCGCTCGAGCAAGCGCATGGCATCGCAGACGCAACGCAAGCACGCAATGGTGCTGATGAGAGCGAGTGCGTGGTAGAGCGACCGCCGTCAGCAACACCTTCGTGCCGGCTGCTCGCGCAGTCAGCGACGACGGAGGAGTGGACGCCAGTGCAGAGTTTCGAGCCACTACAGCTGACCGACCTCGACGCCTTGGACTCATCACTCGACACTATCGAGACACTGCTCCATACGACCAATGAAGATGCGTCTCAGCTCAATGAAGGGAAGTCTCAGCTCAAGACAGCAAGCGCCATGGCTGGCGAGCATGCGGCGACAGCTCGATGCATCGTAGCCACGACCGAGTCAGCGACAGCCATTCAACCTCCGTCACGAGAGATGGATGAACCAGCATCAATCGCAGTACCGGCATCGAAACGAGTCACTGCAGCTGATCTGCTCGAGAGCGTCGCGAGCAACGTCCTGCTTCCTGACGACCAGCTCATCCAGCTATTCGACGACGACATCATGGACGACATCTTGGAGGCACTGTCAGCCGATGCAGTGCAAGATCTCGTGTTGCGCGTCACAGCACTCACTACCAACGACCGAGACGCGATCGACAAGCGACGCACTCGCACGACGTGGCAATCGTCGGTCAGTCCACGACGCATTGGAATATGGACCGATGTCCTCGCAAGCCTCCGCATCGGCGTGGAAGACGCAGTCGTGAACGGCCGCGACGAGCTCCTGGACGTGTTTGAGAGTCTACGAGCGCTAGACGAAGCGCCATCAAAGAATAAGACCATTTGGATGAAGTCGCTGAGAACGCCGCTGCCGATCACGCGCGATCGCGTCCTCGTCGCGAAGCGCAACGTCCAGACTGTCGGGAAAGCGCTGAATCACGTGTTGCGTTCGCAGGCGCTTGGTGGTGGCCTGCGCACTCGCCTCGAGCGCATGGAAGACAATGGTGTCGGGCTCTCGATGACTACTCTGAGCGCACTCGAAGCCTCGAATGTTCTCTGTCCAGCACTCGCTGCAGCGTCTAGTCAGCAGATCGAGGCGCTCTACACTGCGCTTGGACGCGCTTTGCTGACTGCGACAAATCTCAAGCTCGCGCACCTCTGGCGAGTGCTCAGTGGCGCAAAGCCAGCAACAGGAACAGCAGAGCGACCAAGCGATGGCACGCAGACGAACAGCGCACCAGCGGCACTGCACGACGATGTTGTGGCAACTGACTCGGAGCCAACGACTCCCAAGGCTCCCAGCACAGCTCTACAGCAAAGTGTCGAGACTGCTGCCACGACGAGTAGCATCTGCGAAGCACAGCAAGGCATCAAGGCGTGGATCGCACAAGACGACATCGCAGCTGGCGCGCGCATCGCAGCGAGTGTGTACGCACTCAAAGACAAGTTCAGCGCACTTCATACTGCCAAGACGCAGGAGAGCACGTCGTTCGAGCACGCCGAGACGTGGAGCAAAGTCAGTCGCGTGCAAGTCGACGGACTGGCGCAAGCGACGCAGACAGCGCTGCGCATCTCTCGTCTCAGCTCGTTCATCACATATCTACCGCTTGCGCGGCTCGAGGTGCTGCTCAACTACGTCCAGTCGTCTGGGCTCCTGTTTGGCAGCCTCTTTGACTTTGACGCGCTCCGCGAGCCGATCATGGTCGTCGCTCGCTCCGCGCTCGCATGGACCTACCGCATCCTGTCGCTCTCGTACGTCTTTCAGCTCCCCGCCATCGACACGTCTGTGATCACTATCGTCGCCATCTCCGTCTTCGTCGTTGGCGCGTTCGTATGGATGGTCTGGGGTCTTGTGTTTCCACTGTCAGACACCGACGACATGGAGTTCGATCGGCACCAAGGCATGACGTGGAGCAACGTCGCGCAGTCGTCCGTGCTCCGACGCCGACGCCGGTTCTTTGGACTCATTCAAGCCGCGCTCCTGGTGATCTACTTCCCTGCCACCGAATTTGCGCTCCGGACGATGGCCAAGTTCTGGCTGACGTCCAGCAAGCCGATCTTCTTCCCGTCGATGGCGCTCTTCCAAGGCTTTGGGTTTGGACTTCCGATGTACTTTGTCTACGTGATCCGAATGAACGCG
Source organism: Pythium guiyangense (assembly GCA_003730235.1). Taxonomy (NCBI): domain Eukaryota; phylum Oomycota; class Peronosporomycetes; order Pythiales; family Pythiaceae; genus Pythium; species Pythium guiyangense. The sequence continues at coordinate 378,593 of QXDM01000074.1, read as the reverse complement.
CCGCGCATGAAGAACGAACGCGTCTTCGACATCGACGGCGCGCCGGCGCGGCTCGAAGGCCACGTCTTCACGCGACTCGTGTCCAAGCACCCGAGTCAAGTGTACTGCCCGTTCGTGTCGCTATACAAGGGCGTGGAGTACCGCGCGCGGTATTACAAGGTCTACCAGATGCTTGCTCGCGTCGCTCTCCTGATTCCAGTCGTCTCGACTTCCGACCTCCGAGCTCGCAATCGCTGGACGTTTGGCCTCTCGACCGCATCATTCGGACTGTTCCTCGGCTTTCGACGCCTCTCGCACGTGTTTGTGGACCCGCTGACCGACCGAGTCGAGGCGCTGAGCCAACTGGCGGCGTGGATCACGTCCCTGAGCGCGTTTGCGCTGAGCGAGCGTCCAAGTCCAGCAGCGCAATGGCTGTTTGGACTGATCCTCATGCCACTGCACGTCAGCGTCTTTGCGACGCAGCTCTTTGGGATCTGCATGGGCTACCCGCCGCTCCTGCTCCGCGTCAAGAACCTCCTTGGCGTCTTCACGTTCAGCAGCACAGATCGCGACATTGACGACAGTCTCGCGAGCGCGATCGTGCCGACGTGGCACCTCGAGAACGAGTGTCTGTACCGCATCTGGCAGCCGTTCTGGCGCAATCTGCTTATGACCAAGTGCGGAGAAGCGGCGGTCGAGCGACTCACGGACCTCGAAGCTGTAGCGATGGAGCACGGACGCGAGCAGATCCACCGCCACTGCGACGCGATGAAAGGTAGCACTGGCGCTGCGTGTCGAGCCCTCCAGTCGCTCTTTGAAGGAAGAGACGTATTCCTAAACGCGAACACACAGCTCAGCTCGAGTGAACCGCCGCGCTTTGCCTTTGGGAAGATCTTGGTCCAGCCGTATCCATTTGAGTGCAAGGTTGTCAAAGAAGCGAGCTGGTACGTTGTGTCTGTCATGAGCGACCTCGCAGCCATCGAAGAGCTCCTGCGCACGAACCTCCGGCCCGACATTCTCGAGCGCCGCAAGTGGCGTCAGCAGCTCCGAGGACTCGACTTGAATGAAGCGGCACTCGCACTCCCACTTTCCCAGACCGACACAATCGAGGTCGCGGACGGTGTCGCGCCGGTGAAGACGATGTGGTCTCGCGTCAGTGGCAAGGAACAGGTGGCAGCGCGGCGCACGAAAGTGACGTTCACGTGCCACTACACGATGCTGAACATCGGCGTGTATCTGTCTGAGCCGAGAAGCGAGTTCGCCGTGGTGACATGGTATCGAGACGGCCATGGCAACGCTGTGGCGCCGCACACGGGCGATGTGACACATGTGACGGACCACAAGACACGCAAAGAGATAGAACACCTCGGCTTGACTGCAGACATGGAGGTCGTTGGAACGACGTGGCGCGACGTCCTCTGTGCCGACGTGGCAAACATCAACACTCTCAACACAACCAAGCGCGAGATGAACACCATCAGCGACGCGTATCGCAAAGGCTGGATCGCTGGCTGGGAGCAAGCAAACGCGATCCTGAACGACACATTCTGGTTCCGCGTCTTTGCAAACCCGACGATCTCAAGAGCCGAGCTCGAGACGTACTTGACAACGTACGAGACCAACAGCGTGCTGCAGTCGCTGCCGATAACGCATCGCGCTGAGCTCGACGTGCTCTTTTGGCGCATGCAGTTTGTCCAGTCGCATCCGGCGCGTCGCGCGTGGTACGTCTTCTGGGACGACTTCCATGCGCGCAACAGCAGCATGGACGTCGTGGCGAAGCACATCGAGGACTTTGATCCGGCGCGTGCGACGTCGATCTGCTATCGCGTGATGCCGCGCGCTGAGCTGCTGGCGTGGCTCCAAGAGCGACAGCTCACGCGGCGATTATGCTCGCTATGGGCCTTCTTCAGTGGCGACAACCAGCTCTTCAGCAAGACGGTGCTCGACTGTCTCTACAAGAGCATGGACAAAGCAGCCGATCGAGTCGAGACATCACACACTACTACATCCGCTTGGCAGCACGTGCGCTCAGCGATCACGACACAACGGTTGTGGCGCGATCAATGGAGCTCGAAGCAAGCGCGCGTTGCTCCAAGTCGCTCTGATGATCGTGATGATCCGTGACAATGTCGGTCGTTGGCAGCCTCGCCATCGATCAAGCAACGCGAGAACGATTGGAGTCTGTCATGTTAGATTGCAAAGATCTTGCTCGTTTCCTGGGTCCTTGTCTAGTCGATCAAGTACTCAACGTTGCCGAGTCACAGAGCCGCATGCTTGAGCGTGTGAGTTGGTTCGCCGATGTGAGTCGCTCGACAGAGCACGCTAGTTCACGCTCTTGCTCCGTACTAGCTCTGTCTCACAACATCACCAACAACAACAGACGCTTGTTCTTCTTCTTTACGATGAAGATGCGGACGCGCTCGCGCACGTATGTGTCCATGTGCAAGTGAGGTGCCCGCGCTTGCCGCTGCGACTTGCCGCTGCGACTTGCCGCCCGCGCAATGGCTTGACGCGAAGGTTCTTGCATCGTGTGTGTGTGTGAACGTGTCGAACCGAGACCAACACGCGCAAGTACGACAGGTCTATGATGCATCGACGCCGACTCAGGCACCAACATCTGATAGCGCCGACGACACGTACGCCGGCGTGTACACCGACACGTATCGTACACGACGAAGCGGAGCCGTCGATCTACATCAGCATCAGCAGCAGCCTGCCAGATCTGCCACTCAACTCATACACAAACTCGCGACCTTGGTTTCTTCGATAAAGAATTGCATGCGCAAGCTGTCGTCGCTCAGATTCGATTTGTGTATACAATTGTCAGTGTGAAAAGACCAGCTCTATTGTTCCAACAACAACCTTGGTGCTGTGAATAGGCGCGAACATGGAGCGCCGCGCATCGGCTGCTAGCGTCTGTGTGTCTTGAACCTCGCGGCACATATTCGCATTCGCTGAGTCACGAGCACGCGCGCGGACATTCAAAGACGCCGTCATGCTGCAGTCGCGCGTCGTCGATGCGCCACATGAAGACAGCAACGGCAACGACAGTGCCAGTCCAACGCGCTTGAGTGTCTTTGATCGCATGAAGCAGCAGCAGCAGCGCGCACGCAGCAGCAGTGACAACAACAACAACAACACGGTGGCACGAGCTGCGCGCGCTACCACCCAGGGCGTGCACTCACTCGCAGAGCTCGACGACGACGCGCTGACTGCGAGCGACAAGGACGAGAGCGAGCGCGAGAGCAGCGACGACGGCAGCGCGCGCATTCAAGCGCTTCATGCGCTAGAGCTCGCGTCAGAGCGCCTCGATAACGACAGCGCCTGCGATAACGACGGCGACGTCGATGGCGACGGCGACGAATACGACGACGAGGACGAGAGCGAGCTCAAAGCGCAGTTCTACCGCCAACAGCAGCGAGAGCAGCACGACGACGTCGAGCGGTTCCTCACGCTCGGCTTGCAGCTCGAGCTACCGCGTCCGTCACCTCGTCGATCGACTTGTGCTGACAAGTCGCTTGCACTTGCAACGCAGACGCACCAGCAAGTGCAAGAGAGCCAGCACGACGCTGTAGTTGCAACTCCGTGCGCAGCTGCACTTGTTGCCTCGGACGCAACGCGCCGACGTCGGCGCCAGAGCAACGCTGTGCTCCCGGACGGCGTGCTCCACGTCTGGGTCTACCAAGCGCGGCAACTGTCGTTCCGACAGCACTTTGTGAGCATGTACGACCGCCACGGCTTGCACGTGCGGTGCTACTTGTCGTGGCGCAAGCGCTGCTTGAGCAAACCGATGGAGTCGCGCCGGAACATCAGCGGCCGCATGACGAGTCCCGTGTGGCGCATGAGCGACGACCACGCGCCAAACCTCATGCGCGGCCACTTTGCGCTGCCGCTTGGCGATCCTGCGTCGCCCGAGTCACTGCCAGCAAACACGGAGCTCGTGATTGAGATCGTGTGCGGGATCCTCGTGGTCTCGGCTGCAAAGATCTCGCTCCTTGCGTTCTTCCAGGACCGGAGCTCCGAGAGCAGCGCCGAGAGCAATAGCATTGGCATTGTGAGCGGCGAGCAGCAGTGGTACCCGCTCGTCGGTCCAGACGCCGGGCTCTTGGAGCTCGGCCTCGAGTTCATTCCAGCAAACGCATTCGACGACGACGACGACGCGGAACGTCCAGAGGACGAGGACACTTCCGAGTCTGTCAAGAACACTGATGCGTCTGTCATTCATGACACTGTACCAGATGTCATAGACGACACGAGTACCGCGAACAACGCGCAACAAGACGCACTAGAAGACTCGGCAATGGACGCACAGCACCGCGCACTCGAGCAGCGCACGCTGATGCGCACGACGCGGTTCGAGTGCTCGGACATGCTCCGCCCGTTTGCGCTCGACGACGATGCGCTCGAGCGTCTGACACTCGACACGACATCGCACATGAGCAACAACGTCGTTGTGAGCAACAACGGTAAGACGACGATGTACATCCCGCCGCAGTGTCAAGTGCAGACTATGGAGGACTCCGAGTGTCCACCACCACCGCCACCGTCGTCGTCAAACGCGAGCGACAAGCAAATGGACGAGCAGCTCCTGGATCTGTACCTTCACGGCATCTCGAGCAACGACGAGCCCGAGCAGATCCGACTCGACCGTGCTCCAAGCGCTGCGTCCCAGCTCTCGCAGTTCTCATTCGGCGGCTACTCGTCCATGTACTCGCAGCGCTCCGATGCCTCGATGCTCAGTCGCAAAGCGAGCACATGTGTGACCGACGTGCTGTCGTACAACGAGCTGATCCGCGACATGGAGACGTCACTCGACGCTGAGCGCCAGCACGCGGGCTTTGGCTGGCAAGCGCCATCGCCAGGCTCCACTGCGACGGGCACAATCCCGAAAGCCGACGGATCCGTTCGGTTCGCAGCGCCAACGACGGCATCATCAGGTCTCCTGCACCCGTCGGTAGCGACGATGGGGACTGCTCCACCTCGGTCGGCGCTCAAGAAGCCGAGTGACGTGCGTCGCTGCCGCGCAAGTAGCAGCGGCAGCAGCAGCAACGCCAGCGGCTTCAACAACAACAACAACAACATGGACGATGACGATGACGACGATGACGGGCCGTCGTCTGTGCAGGAAGCCACGCCTCGCGGAGTCGTACTCTTTGATCTCTCGTCGATCCCCGAGCGCTTGCGCGTTGGCTTTGAGCGCAGTACGTCGGAGGACAACATGACGATGTCGGCAAAGATCAAAGCGCAGCGCGATGCGCAGCAAGGACGGCGGCGGTCGTTGCCAGTGAACAGTCTCACGCCACTCACGTACGCACAGCAGCAGCAGCAGCAGAGCAGCTACCGCCCACAGCCGTTTGCGATCCATGAACACAGCCACGAGAAGACAGAGCGCGTCGGATCAGCGGCGCCGTCTTCATCATCTTCGACAGCAACGTCCTCGGACATGGTCCTGCGGCGCAAGCGGCGGTCGTCGCTGCAGTCGCTCGCAGATCTCCAAGCACGCGAGCGGTCGTCCGGTGCGAATGCGGCCCAGCTACCACACGCGGGTCCGAGTCCCTCCGCACCAGCGTCGCGTCTGCAGCAGCGCCGCGGCTCGAACGCGAGCAGCCATGTCCATGTCGGCGGCGCTGTGCTCAGTGTCGGCAAGTTCATCAACGTCGGGAACGTCCCTGGCGTCGTGCGGTACGTTGGCCCGACGAACTTTGCGTCCGGTATCTGGATCGGCGTGGAGCTGTGCGAGAAGCGCGGGAAGAACAACGGCACTGTCAAAGGCATCGAGGTACGTGCGCTTGGAGTTGGGGTAGTGTGTGTGTGACTAGATGGACCGATGCTTGGCAAGAGGATGCCGCGACTCACAGACTTGGCTACGCTGTCGCTTTGCTCCAGTACTTCACCTGTCCAAAGGACCACGGGATCTTCATTCGAGCCGATCGCCTCGACGTTGGCGCCTAGAGCCATCGCATGTAGACGGAAGGTCGATCTGTCGCATCGCTTCTGTCAATCACTTCACTTGTGGTCTCTGTATGTGTGTGAGCGAGAGCGCTACCGAGTCGCTCTCATGTTGCATCGCCTGGAGTTGCGATCGTGAGGTCCACGGGTGCGTGGAGCACGTTTGGGATCCGGAATGACTGGCGCAGGACCTCGAGGTCTTTTGGGAGGTCCCGCGCTTTGATCTGCACGCGCGCGCGCCGGAGCTCAGCGTGACCGTCCTGAAGCTTCTCGACCGCGCAGAGGATCTCCCAGAGCGCGACGCAGTCGTCGACGCCGACGTCGAGCGCCGAGAAGAGCAAGTTCACGTCCGCTGGCGCGAGGTTAAACGCTTCGAGCGCAATGTGGAACTGCTGGCGCGTGACCACGAGCATGCGTCGCATGGCGAGCAGCGAGCTACTTGTCGCTGACTGCGACGTCGTTGCGATGCTGAGAGGAGCTTGACGAGGTGCTGCCAAGTGAGCGAGCGTGGGCGGGACCGTTGCTTTACGCTCGGTTGTCTCGCCACTCGCTAGCGCATCGAGTGACGCCACGGGAGTGTCTGCAGTCGATCGAATGAGCGCCATGCCGCAGCTGCGCATGTACTCGTCCATCGACATCTTCTCGTACTGCGCGTGCTGAAGGCGCCGCGTGAGGTTCTTGAGCGACTCGCGCCGAAGTCGAGCAAAGATCTGAGGGATCGGGAGGTTGTGGAAGAGTCCGCGTCTAGCACACGTACACAAAAGTAATCGCGTAAGTCCTCAGCTCGTACGTACTCGCACGCATCGCCAGAAGGAGCCACAGTACAGAGTGAGCACAGACGTACTTGGCGAGCATCGCGAGTGTCTGGTCTTGGTTGCACCGGCGCTTCCGTCTCTCGCGATCTAGGACGCTGCTGAAGCTCGAGCCTGCGTGCGTTGGCGCTTCCAGTTCGTTGTTGTCACCATGTAAGCTGTCCGGTTTGCGCGATGGTGCGTCGACGCAGTAGACTGTCGCGCTGCCAAGGTAACAGACACTTGCAGACGTCGGTCGCCGCTTTGCGCCTGCGACTTTGCTCACGCTCGGTGTCGGCTCCAGAGTGCGACTGGATGAACTTGTCGCCACAGACACTGACGGCGCGGATCGAAACGGAACAGCTGTGCCAGGCGCCGAGCGAGGTCGAAAGCGATGTCGCTCGCGTATCGGCGACGGCGCATGCTCTCCGTCACTGCTTTCAGCCGCTGTCGCGCTGCGTCCGCTCGAGGACGGCACGGCGTCGAGCCCAAGGCGGTACGCGCGGTGCTTGGACGTGTCTTCGACTGGAAGCGCGTACCGCAGCTTTGGGTCTTTATTGCGATCGATGCGCGCTCGGATGCGCGCGTAGGACGCTGCCGCCTTGGCGAGCAAGCTCTGCTTCTTCTGGACACAAGCAGCGTCGATCGAGAGCGGTGCTTTGTGCGCACGCGGCGGCAGCGCGCTCGTCTCACCAGTCGAGACTTTGCGCACGGAGAATGGCTGCGTGCCGCCAGCCGCTGTGTTTGCACCGCCTTGTGCGCCTCGCTTCGTCATGCCCTTCTCGTGGATCGTCGCAAACGATGCAGGGCACCACGGCTTCTTGTCCTCAGAGACTTCCTGGTTGCCCTGGACGCTGGTCTTGCGCTCCATTGCTTCACGAGCCGCTTCTTCATCGAATGGCTCCATCGCGGCTGCGATCTCTGCTGGACTTGCATGAGCGAGTGGATACGCGACAGCCACCGATTCGTTCGGGACCTGAGTACGTTGTGGCGACTTGCTGTGCGCGTCGTGTGTGCCGACGCCCAGCTCGCGCACAGCATCGAAGGGTTCAAACATGCCGTTCAGAGGACCGCGCGAATCGCCGTGTGGGTTGTTCTTGTACCCGATGCGCCACTCACGCTTTGGTGTACCACTGCTGCTGCCAGCATGACCTTGCTGCACGCGCAAGTCCTTTGGGACAGTCGTATGCAGATCTTGCAGCGACTGGATTCGGTCGAGCGGCGGCCGCAGACCCTGATCTTCGCGGTGTTTGAGGTCATTCAACACGTCGTCGAGGTGCTCGTGGTCGCGATGCGGATCATCTGTGTCGCTACGGCCGTGGTGATTGTGCGCGCGACTGGCTGCGAGCAGCGCTGCTGCGAGGTCTCTGCGCACGCGTGCGTCTTTTGGCTCCAGGTGCACATGCGGAAGCCGCCTGGGCGATGAGACGCCGTAGAGGTTCGCTCGTCGAAGACACTCCTGGCGCGAGCTGCTGTGCATGCTCCGAGCAAGCGAGAGAGAGCGTCTGAGCACAAGCGCAGCTCTTTGAGGTCCTGTGGCGTGTTGTCGCCTTTTGCTGTGGCTATTCCTGCAGTCGAGCACGTGCTCGTGACGCGCCACGAAGCGTCAGTCGTGACGCGCGCGTCGTACCTCTCTGTCGAGAAAGCGGCGCTCATCTCGTCCGGCGGCTACGACTCGACGCACGTGCTTGCGCAGAGCGCGCGCGCGAGCACGAAAGACAACAGCGACAAGGCTGCCGCTGCGAACGGACCGAGCGACCGCGGGTCGTTCACTGCGCGCACGTCGCACAGCCAAGCGCGCGTGCGACCCAACAGTCCGCAGTACAGCGCTAGCAAAGGCAGCGGCGAAGCGCACCATCGAGCGTCGAGCAAGTTTGCTACGAGCGCTGGCGCTGGACCGAATGACGCACACAGCAGCGACAGCGCGGGCCAGGACGACCTCCGGAGCACGACGACCGGACCGAAAGCTGCGACGGCTGCGTCAGCGTTCGCTGTTGCGATGAAGCAAGCGCGTCTGAATGCGCAGAAAGCGATCGACGATCGCTCGCGCGGCGTGCGCCACGCCGACGCGGCGTAGACAGCGCGCGCAAGAGCAAGTGTGGTGGTGTGTGTGGAAGCCCAGTGTCGCGAATGGTCTTAGTGGACGTCTAATCTAATGTATCTTTTCAAACAGACAGTGGCTTGCAACGGATTGGACTTGAACAACGTATGCCTGTGCGACTCGAAGTCGAGGAGGAACACCACTAACGCCGCTTGCCTTAGGTTGCTCCTCGCAGATCACTTGCACGACTGCCCTCTTGATAGGTCTCGCATCGACGCGGATGGGTGTCGTCTGGCGCTCGGTGCTCACTCGAGTCTGCAGAGCGTCGTCGCCATGGCAAGCACGACGACACCAGCGCGCGATCTGCTGCTGTCATGGCTTGCCTTCCAGTTGCAGCAGCTACACTAACGTCTGTTCGGTCATCTCGGCGCAGGATGAGCCAACTTCGAACTGGTTTCACACGAGATCGGCGCGTTTGAGCACAAGTTCCCGAGCTCGCACAAGCTGCAGCCAAGCACCGGATCGATAGCGTGGTCGACGTCATCTCTCTTTGCGAGTAGGAGATCGCATGCGGCCGCAAAACGAAGAAGCAGACAACGACAACGACGACGACTGCCATTCCCTCGACAACTTGGCTGTACTACCGCTGATTGATGACTTGACATCTCACATGATGTCTCGAGGTGGGGTCGTCTCAAACGCATCCACCCATTCAGCGACTCGCACACTCAAGCCACGCGATCGAGACGTCGATCTGCTACTTGAATGCGTTTGAGTAGATCGGTGACCTGCAGCACACTCTCGGTTTGCTCGCACACCCGCAAACAACTCTCAAGAGCTCCGCAACTCAAGTGCAGACGGCAAGGACGCAGCGGACAAATGGTACACGAATCGGAACCTCCAGTGTGAAAAGTGAGCGCTCGTTCGAGCCTATGACGCTCTCTTGAGTGTAGCACGCTCTCCACCAGTCGTGTAGCTCCCGTAGCCGTCGCGGAGTGGTGTAGCTGATAGCTACACAAACGAGCGTCTTGACTGCGCTTGGTGACATGGTCAGAAGGCGGACGGTTGAACAAGTGGACTTGCCTTGAGCTGTTGTTGTGAAGGCGTGCAAGTAAATCGAGAGCAACACAAAGCACTCCATCGTTTGGATTGGCCTTGCGCTCTCTCACACACATGTCATCTAGGCACTTGTCCTCGCCGGTGCTGTCGCGCTCCTCGGTTTGTTCTCCAACAGCGTCGACATGACCAGCCTAATGCTGCAGTCCCGCACAGCACACTCAAGAAGGAGGTGGCGTGCAAGGATGACTGCAATCTGAGCTGGCGCATATTTCAAAGTTCGATCGACCACGCCGACCAGAGCAGCTTGGACGCTGCGCGAGCTGGTTCGTATGTGGTGCTGGTTGTGTCTTGATTCGTTGCGTTGATTTTGAGCTAGACTCGATATCGCGGATGTAAAGAGCAGACGTATCAGCTCGGAGTTCGCCGCGACCTTAGACTGGAAGCACTGGGAGCGTGCATTCGATCAGATCGATGTCGCTGCGCGCACACATTGCACAGGAAGCGACTCACGAAGTTGTTCGCATGAACCACGAGCAAGTTCCAAGGCAACTCCTGACTTGTAGTGCAAAATTACAATCTACTTCAACTTGTTTTGAATATGAAAGATAGATTATAATAAATGACGCAAGTTCGTCCCATTCGTGTGGCTCGCAACGTTGCTGTACGCTCCCACAAATCGCAATACTCGACGCAAGTCAGGTTGCACAATGCCAAGCGTACATACATGAACCAAGTTGTTTGGGTTGCAAAATGCCACTCGCGATCCTCGCACTCGTCGACGCGCTTTGCTGCTTGCAGGTCACTATCGTAGCAGCCATCCGAGCCGCAAGCGCACCGGCCTCGCAGCTCCTCCAGCGCCAGCGCCCGTAGACAGACACCCTCGCCAGCAGCGCACGAAGCCGTAGCAAGCATGGCGACGGAGCAAGAGCTGACCGCCCGCATCACTGCGCGTGGCGAAGAGATCCGCGCGCTCAAAGCCGCCAAGGACGACGCCAACAAGGAGCAGCTCGCGGCTGCGATCGCGGACCTCCTCGCGCTCAAGACCGAGTTCAAGAGCGTGACTGGCAAGGACTTTGGACCGCCGCCGCAGCCAAAGAAGACCAAGAAGGAGGCGGCGCCCGCTGCGCCAGAGGCACCGAAGGACCCGACGAAGAAGTCCAAGAAGGAGCTCAACAAGGAGCGCAAGAAGGCGCAAAAGTCGGCGGTCAAGAGCGGCGACGCCGCGCCAGCTGCCGCTGCGACCGCCAACGCGCCGGCTCCTGCCGCCACGACGAGCGCCGCTGCGCCGAGCAAGAAGCTCAAGGCGGCTGCTGCAGGTCCAATTGGCCGCGTGCTCCCAGTCCCAGCAGTCGACGAAGTCGTGTTCTCTGCAGCGTCACCGGCGCTACCGCTCGCGTCGTTCGCTGTTGCGCAGCTCCTCGCGACGTCGTCGCCAGCGTTTGCGAACCACGTGAAGGCGAGCAACGTCGTGCCGACGCTCACGCTCGCGACTGGCGATGTCGTTTCGGGCGACTTTGCCATTGCGCGCTACCTCGCACGCACGCACCGCAGCGCAGGGCTCTACGGCGTCGAGACGGACGCTGTTGGTGCGTCGCAGATCGACCAGTGGCTCGACTTTGCGCTCTTGCGCATCGGTGCGAGCGATTCGACGGCCGCCGCGCTCCAGCTCCTGAACGCCGTGCTCGCGGACCGGACGTTCCTCGTCGGCTACGCGCTCTCGCTCGCCGACATTGGCGTCTGGGCGCGCGTGCGTGCGGCCAAGGCGGACGTTAGCGCGTACGCGCACGTCGCTCGGTGGCTCGCGCACTTGGACGCGCAGAGCGTGTTTGCGAGCGCCGAGTCAACGCTCCAGAGCCTCAAGCCGGTCGTCCCAGCAGCGGCTCCTGCGTCTGTCAAGGGCGGCGACCGCAAGCCCGCGACGCCGTCTGCGACGTCGCAGAAAGGCAAGAGCACGGGCACGTGTCCGCCGCTCAAGGACGCCGTGGACGGTCAGGTCGTGACGCGGTTCCCGCCTGAGCCGAGCGGGTACCTCCACATTGGGCACGCGAAGGCGTGCATGCTGAACCACTACTACGCCAAGCACTACAACGGAAAGCTCATCGTGCGGTTCGACGACACGAACCCGTCGAAGGAGAAGGAAGAGTTTGAGCAGAGCATCCTCGCAGACCTCGCGCGCCTCGACATCGTCGCCGACCAAGTCACGTACACGTCCGACCACTTCCCGAAGCTCATCGAGTACGCGCGGCAGCTCATTCGCGACGGCCTCGGGTACATGGACAACACGCCGCAGGAGCAGATGCGCGACGAGCGCATGCACGGCGTGCACTCGGCGCTGCGCGACCAGAGCCCGGCCGATGCGCTCGCGCTCTTTGACAAGATGCTCGCGAACGACCCAGAAGCCGCGGGCTACTGCTTGCGCGGCAAGATCGACATGCAGGCGAAGAACAAGACGCTGCGGGACCCGGTGTTCTTCCGCGCGAACGCGACGCCGCACCACCGCACGGGCAGCAAGTACTGTGCGTACCCGACGTACGACTTTGCGTGTCCGATCGTGGACTCGGTCGAAGGCGTGACGCACGCGCTGCGCACGACCGAGTACAACGACCGCGACGCGCAGTACGCGTGGGTCTTGCAGGCGCTCAAGCTCCGGCCGGTGCACATCCACGGCTTTGCGCGCATGAACTTTGTCTACTCGGTGCTCTCGAAGCGCAAGCTCCAGTGGTTCGTCGACAACGGCCACGTCGAGGGCTGGACCGACCCGCGGTTCCCGACCGTGCAGGGCGTGCTGCGCCGCGGCGTGCAGGTCGAGGCGCTGCGCGAGTTCATCTTGAGCCAAGGCGCGTCGCGCCGCATCACCGATATGGAGTGGGACAAGTTCTGGACGCTCAACAAGCGCGTGATCGACCCCGCGGCATCGCGCTACTACGCGCTCGACAAGCTCAACGCTGTGCCGCTCACGCTCACGAACGTCCCAGCCGGCGTCGTCGGGCTCCCAGTCGCACGCCACCCCAAGGACGCGAGCAAGGGCAACAAGATCATGCGGTTCGCGAACCAGCTCCTGCTCGAGCGCGACGACGTGCTCGCGATGGCGGAGGGCGACGAAGTGACGCTCATGCGCCACGGCAACATCGTGATCGAGGCGATCGTGAAGGACGCGAGCGGCAAGGTCGTGCGCGTCGAGGCGCGGGACCACCCGACCGGCGACTTCAAGAAGACGAAGCTCAAGGTCACGTGGCTCGCGGACGTCCCGGACCTCGTGCCGATCACGCTCGTGGAGTTCGACCACTTGCTCTCGAAGCCCAAGCTCGAGGACGGCGACAACTTTGTCGACCACCTCACGCCCGTGACGCGCGCCGAGATGGTCGCGATCGGCGACCACGAGCTCCGCACGGCACAGGTCGGCGACATTGTCCAGCTCGAGCGCCGCGGGTACTTCCGCGTCGACCGGCCGTACCTCTCGGCCGACAAGCCGCTCGTGCTCTTCATGGTCCCGGACGGCAAGGCGAAGGCCATGTCGACGCTCTCGAAGAACCTCGCGCACCGTTGAGCGAGTGCACTAGCGACGACTGAGCAAGAGAGAGACAAACGCGACTGCGTTGTTCTACATCCATTCATTCGTTCGTTCGTGCCACCGCTCGCTCGTCCTTGTGCGCGCGTGGACGCGATGCACGTGTGTCGCTCACAAGACAGGTTGCGCTGTCTTCCTTGTGTGAACGTCACGTATGACATCTCGTGCTCTGTGCCTTCTCTCTCTACTGGTCCACACTTCACACTGCGAACACCTACGACATCCGGAGCTGGTAGTCGCCGTTCTGTGTGATGTAGCGCACCCACGGCAGCGCCTGGTAGCCGCTCTTCTCAATGATCTTGAGGTACCGCACTTGGATGCCCGAGACCGTGAAGTACGGAATCTCAAACTTGACTTGGATCGGCGCTTTCCAGTCCTCGACCTCTTCGTTGTTCACGCTCGGCAAGCCAAAGTGCGCGCGCATGAGGTACTCGCGCGAGCCGTTGAACTGCTTGATGCTCCAGACAATCGCGTCGCGGTCTGGGACGTACGTCACGGTCCCGACGCTCGCTTTGAAGCTCGGCGAGTCGACGTCTGGCGGCACTGGAATGACAATCTCGACGTTGTTGGCCGTCGACCGGGGCTTGAACTGCGACTTGGCCTTGACCATGTACTCGATGCGACTCCGCGAGTGCGGCTCGACGACGGCTTCGACCCAAATGAGCGGCTTCACGTGCGTCGAGAGGCGGTACGTCATGAGGTCGAACTCGCCGTCAGGTGGAATGAACGAGATCGTCCGGTCCGTCTCGAAGCGCGCGAGGCGCACGCATTGGTGGAACTTGATGTCCTCCATCTCGACGGCTTTGCCTTTCGACTGCGACCGACCGGTGGCTTCAAACAGCGCCTTGTCGTTCAAGCCGAGCTTGAGCTCGGGCATGCCCGACAGGTTCGACCGCATCTTGACGGCGCCAATGATCTCCGAGTGGAGCACCGTGCCGTTGCTCGAGACGAGCAAGTTGAGCTTCTCGACAACGTCCAAGAAGATCTCGTTCTTCTTGTGCTTGATGCCTTCGCTGCGCCAAGACACGGCGTTCGTGAGCGCAGTCGGTGGCCGCGGCGCCGCTTCCATGCGATGACCGGTCTGCGTGATGTACTCGCGCAAGATGCGCGCCTCCGTCGTCTGCGGGTACCCGTGGTCGATCGTCTCGTCGAGAAGCTCAAAGATGATGACAAAGTTGTCGCGGATGCTCTCTTCCTCGAGCTCGCCAAAGTAGTCTTGGAAGACCTACAGCCACGTACGTGCGTAGGTGAGCAGGCGCACGTGTGGTGTATGTGCACACAAGCGAGCGAGTGGGACGTACTTGGCAAATGCGCGTGAGGTACATGAGCATGAGCGCGACGTTCGAGTTGACTTTAGTCACAGTCATGAGGTACAAGTTGTTGTGCTACAGCGAGGCACGAGCGAGCGAGTGTGAGCGAATCGAAGAAGCGCACGGAGATGACAGAGAGAGAGAGAGAGAGCAACGCACCTTGAGGTAGACAAACGTGTAGCCGTCCTCCGTGAAGACTGGGCGCTGCTCCGAGTCGTCACGGTCCTGGACGTAGTGCGTGAAGCGCGCGGACGCCGACATGGGGATGTCGCCACGGTAGTTGCGCGAGATGATGACTTTGCCCTTGAGGTCCGTGATGAACACGGCCGAGAGCACCATGGTGGACACGAGCGACGCGGCGTCTGCAGTCGGGAGCGGCGTCACACGCGCGCGATAGTCGTCGTCGTCGGCGGCGCGTCCGAGTCGAGGCACACGTGGACTGCTGTGTGCGCGATCAAGCTCAATCCCCCTTTGTGTGTCGCACATCATAGATATATGAAGTATAGGAGGTAAAATGCAATGGCCTTTCGCACATACTGCAAACTAATCCACTTGTTATTTGTATACTTGTGCGACTGACAATATCAAAAATGCCACCACATCGTCAAACCAATAAAGTGGAATGACATGTATACAATTACGCATACTAAACGCAAACTGATTCGCACAGTACATCTTGTGAGGCGAGAACGTCGATCCGAATACGTCCAGCATTCGCTCACACTTTGAAGCTCAGTTGGCACGCGCCTCGACGCCAGGAGCTGCTCAGTCCGCTGCTGCACGCGCCAGTCCACGACTCTCGTCGTCATCGTCGCCTCTCTCACCACCACCGCTGCTGCTGCTGCTGCTGCTACTCTTGTCTGCACGCGCGACGCCAATGGCTATCACAGCGTACGTACTGCAGCTCCTCGCATGTGAAGGTCGTCACTAGATCTCACTCACGTGTGTTCGCTCATGCTGCAGCACTCCACTGTACCGACGCGCGCTCCTGCTGCAGAGCTCACGCGCTGCTGTCTCGAGCAGCAGTAACAGCTGTGCCATGCTCGCTGCCCGCATTCCGTCGCTCGCGCCAGTGCACCGCCCGTTGCGGCGCGCATTGCTCACTAGCAGCTACTGTCGAACGCCATGGCACGGCACGCTCACCTCATCTCCAGTGCCGTGGACAATACCGCAGCAGAAGCGCCTCCACTTTAGCCAGTCGCAGTCCGTAGCGCATGGC
Organism: Pythium guiyangense; assembly: GCA_003730235.1. Lineage (NCBI taxonomy): Eukaryota > Oomycota > Peronosporomycetes > Pythiales > Pythiaceae > Pythium > Pythium guiyangense. Next base: position 362,677 of record QXDM01000074.1, on the reverse strand, counting down.
CACGGCCACAGCCACGGCATCCTCGGCTTTGGCGGCCACCACGACGATGATCACGACCATAACGACGATGACGAGACCGACGCCATGCGCACGCGCGTGAACGAAGCTGACGTGCGCGCAGCGGACCGAATCACGTGGGCCGGCGTCTACATCAACGTCGTCTTGAGCGGCGCGAAAGGCGTCGCAGGCGTCGCATTCAACTCCGCGGCGCTCCTGGCTGACGCGGTGCACTCGATGAGCGACCTCGTGAGCGACGGTATCACGCTCGTGTCGCTCAAGTACTGTGCGCGATCACCAGATCAGCACCAGCCATATGGCTACGGCAAGTACGAGACCGTCGGCGCGCTGTCGGTCTCGCTGCTGCTCGTTGCCGGATCGCTCGGGATCATTGGCCACTCGTTCGAGACGCTGTCGCTGCTCTTAGCACCTGCGGCGTCGCTCGAGACGCAGCTTGCGTCGCTTGCGCTCGAGCCTGAAGTGATCGAGTCGATCAAAGCAATCACCGCGGCGCCAGAGAGCTTCCTCCAGCACGCTCACGCCCACGCAACAAGCGGACACACCGTGGCAATTCACCCCGCAGCACTCGGCATCGCCGCTGTCTCGGTCGCCGCGAAAGAAGGGCTCTACCGCGCCACGATCGCGCTCGGACGGAAGATCCACTCGAGCGTCTTGATCGCAAACGCGTGGCACCACCGCAGCGACGCCGCAACGAGCGTCGTCGCGATGGCGGGCATTGGCTTGAGTCTCGCCGGTCTGCCGATGTTTGACCCGCTCGCAGGCATGCTCGTCGGAGGGATCATCCTCAAGATGGGCGGCGAGATCGGCTACGGTGCGATCCGCGAGCTGTGTGACGCGCAGCTCCCAACGCCGCTCGTCGAGAGCCTCACGCGCGCAGTCGACGACGTCGTGCGAGCGAGCAACGGTGACATTGTCGCAGTCGAGCAGCTCCGGAGCCGCCGGATAGGACGCAACGTGCACGTCGACTTGTCGCTCGTGATGAAGACGCGCAGTGGCGATGACGGCAGCGAGGAGCCGGTGCTGAGCTTTGAAGACGCGTGCGTGTGGAAGGACCGCGTGAAGACTGCGATCCGCGCGCAAGTGCCGCGCGTGAAGGACATCATTATCGAGCTCTCGACGCCCGAGCAGCACCCATCGACAGTGTTTGAAGACGTCTCGGAGCTGCAGGAGCAGCGCGCAGCATGTGCGCACGACCACGGCGCCGCTGGTCACAGTCATGGCCACAGTCATGGTCACAGTCACGGCCACAGCCATGGACACCATGCCCACTAGACACGCTAGCACAGGACGCCTCGTGAACGATGAGAAGTGAAACAAGGGTGTTGCTTTGATGACTCGAGCTCGAATGTGCACAACTGCGCTGATAGATGCGAGCGCAACCAGGAGGTCCAAGCGCCAGAGTCCAGCAGCGCCGACATGATCATCCACGTCGAAGCAAGCAACGAAGTTCCTTCACAACAACAGCTCAAGGCAAGTCCACTTGTTCAACCGTCCGCCTTCTGACCATGTCACCAAGCGCAGTCAAGACGCTCGTTTGTGTAGCTATCAGCTACACCACTCCGCGACGGCTACGGGAGCTACACGACTGGTGGAGAGCGTGCTACACTCAAGAGAGCGTCATAGGCTCGAACGAGCGCTCACTTTTCACACTGGAGGTTCCGATTCGTGTACCATTTGTCCGCTGCGTCCTTGCCGTCTGCACTTGAGTTGCGGAGCTCTTGAGAGTTGTTTGCGGGTGTGCGAGCAAACCGAGAGTGTGCTGCAGGTCACCGATCTACTCAAACGCATTCAAGTAGCAGATCGACGTCTCGATCGCGTGGCTTGAGTGTGCGAGTCGCTGAATGGGTGGATGCGTTTGAGACGACCCCACCTCGAGACATCATGTGAGATGTCAAGTCATCAATCAGCGGTAGTACAGCCAAGTTGTCGAGGGAATGGCAGTCGTCGTCGTTGTCGTTGTCTGCTTCTTCGTTTTGCGGCCGCATGCGATCTCCTACTCGCAAAGAGAGATGACGTCGACCACGCTATCGATCCGGTGCTTGGCTGCAGCTTGTGCGAGCTCGGGAACTTGTGCTCAAACGCGCCGATCTCGTGTGAAACCAGTTCGAAGTTGGCTCATCCTGCGCCGAGATGACCGAACAGACGTTAGTGTAGCTGCTGCAACTGGAAGGCAAGCCATGACAGCAGCAGATCGCGCGCTGGTGTCGTCGTGCTTGCCATGGCGACGACGCTCTGCAGACTCGAGTGAGCACCGAGCGCCAGACGACACCCATCCGCGTCGATGCGAGACCTATCAAGAGGGCAGTCGTGCAAGTGATCTGCGAGGAGCAACCTAAGGCAAGCGGCGTTAGTGGTGTTCCTCCTCGACTTCGAGTCGCACAGGCATACGTTGTTCAAGTCCAATCCGTTGCAAGCCACTGTCTGTTTGAAAAGATACATTAGATTAGACGTCCACTAAGACCATTCGCGACACTGGGCTTCCACACACACCACCACACTTGCTCTTGCGCGCGCTGTCTACGCCGCGTCGGCGTGGCGCACGCCGCGCGAGCGATCGTCGATCGCTTTCTGCGCATTCAGACGCGCTTGCTTCATCGCAACAGCGAACGCTGACGCAGCCGTCGCAGCTTTCGGTCCGGTCGTCGTGCTCCGGAGGTCGTCCTGGCCCGCGCTGTCGCTGCTGTGTGCGTCATTCGGTCCAGCGCCAGCGCTCGTAGCAAACTTGCTCGACGCTCGATGGTGCGCTTCGCCGCTGCCTTTGCTAGCGCTGTACTGCGGACTGTTGGGTCGCACGCGCGCTTGGCTGTGCGACGTGCGCGCAGTGAACGACCCGCGGTCGCTCGGTCCGTTCGCAGCGGCAGCCTTGTCGCTGTTGTCTTTCGTGCTCGCGCGCGCGCTCTGCGCAAGCACGTGCGTCGAGTCGTAGCCGCCGGACGAGATGAGCGCCGCTTTCTCGACAGAGAGGTACGACGCGCGCGTCACGACTGACGCTTCGTGGCGCGTCACGAGCACGTGCTCGACTGTCGACGGGATCGCTACGGTCGACGCGGCGGCCGCGAGGAGCGCGCTGACGTCGACGATCCAGTCGCAGAAGCCGTCGTCGCTCACGACGCGGATTGCTGGGCCGCCGCCGTAGAGCCGCACGAGCACTTCCCACACCTCCGTTGAGATGAGCTGGTAGTCACCTTCACTCTCCGGGTCGTGCTCGAGACCTTCACTCTCTGTCTCGCCGTACCGGCGACTCCCGTCGTCGCGCACGAGCTCTGGGCGCTTCACGAGCTTGCCTTTGCTCAGCTCCAGGAGCGCCATGTTGTCGATCGGACCCGGTGGCGCTGCGTGGGCGTCGCTCGGGTGCGGACTGTGCGTCGACGTCGCGGTGCTGTAGCCGCTGCTGTTGAACGGGTCCGTCGCGCTGTCTGCGAGCGTGCTGCCGTAGTCGTTCGCTGACCGCGTGAACGCGAGCCACGTGCGGAGCCACGCACTCGCGATCACGTACATCTCAGTCTGCGTACTCCCGCGGCGCTCCGACTTCTTCCCTGCTGCCATCACGCGGTGGACTTCGCCGAGGCGGTCGTGGTACCGCGGCGTCGCCAGTGGCGCCATGCTGTGGGGCGGACGACCTGCAGCGCCAGTCGCAGCAGGCGTCTTGCTGCTGCTGCTATCGATCGTCACGCGCGCGTCGCCGCTGTGGCGCATGACTCGCAAGAGCGTGACGCACGCGACGCACGCGCGCTTCGGTGCGTCAAAGCGGCCGTGGAGCAGCACTTGGTCGAGCGAGCAGTCGCCGCAGACAAGGTCGCCGCACACGCGGCAGTGGTGGCGCCGCCGCGAGAGCTTGGTGAACATAGCGTAGCACACTTGACAGCACGCGCAGTCTTCGTCGTTGCGCCACGCGACGTCGTACTTCTTGGCTTGGACTTCGGCGCGCTGCGCATGGCGCTGGCTGCTGCTTGTGAGGTTCATCGACAGCCGCGCGCGCGTGCTCGAGCGCGGTCGCGTCGTCGCCATTGGGGCGGACACTGGAAGCGCAGGCGGCGCAGACGCGGCAAACAGCGCAGCCGTGCGGCGCGACGTGACGGTCCCGCGGCGCTTGCTCCCGCGCGCGCTCGATGGCGAGAACGACGACACAAAGCCAGCCATGGCCGAGTCGACGTCGAACGACGGTGCGCTTTCGTCCATCGAGTCGTCGTCCATGTCGGTTGAGTACGTCGCGGTGCGGCGACTCGCGCTCGTGTTGCTCGCTGTGAGCGCAAGCGCTGCGAGCTCATTCGCGACGTTGCGAGCTGGCGACTGCGCATAGTGCACGACGATCGGTTTGCGCTTCTCGCGACCGCGCGAGGAAGACGACGCTGTCGACGATGCAGCGGCTGCTGTCGCGATGCGGCCGCCAGCGTGCGACTCGCTCGCGGTCTTGTGCAGTGGCGGGTCGACTGCAAATGGTCGTGTTGTCGGCGGTTCGGCGCTCTGTGCGCGCGAGAGCGGCGGCGGCGGCACCCGCGCTGAGCTCTTGCCCGACTTGCGGCTAAAGAACGAGCTCATTGTCGACGTGAGGTGGACGCTCGGGCGGTTTCACGGAGCTCCTGGTGGTGGTTACGGACGTCCGTGGATGATCGATGGACGCGAGTGTGGACGCGCGTACGTTCGAGTGCGTAGGAGAAAGCTGTGAAGAGTGGGGAAGAAGAAGAGGGGAGGCGGGCGGTCGTCGGCAGACAGTTCCCAAGCGCGCGCTGCTGCTCGTTCGTCGAGCGCGTCGCGCGTGCAGGTCTGCGCACGGGAGTGCGTGTGTGCGAGTGCGAGTGCCGTGAAGTCGTCGGCAAGGGGCCAGTTTGAAAAAGGACCGGTATACTTCAGCGCCTCTCTTTCCAAAGGGCGGTGAAATATAGTAATTTCAAATGACTTGTGAGAAAGTTGTAAGCGCGACAGCCCTGGCTGCGCGCCGGCCAGTCAGTTCGACATCGGCATCCGGACCGAAAATCCGCGCTAGGCGACGGCGATGCATCGACACTGCGCGCTCGAGCGTGTCGAGGCGCTTCGAAGGTGTCTGTGTGTGTGCGTGTGCATGCGCTCAGGCAGCAGACGTTGTGGGCGAGCGGTGCCAATCGCCTCCACCGAATCCGAGCCGCAGCGTACGCTTAATGTTGACCACCACCAGCTCACACGCGCCACTTTGCTGGTTCAAGCTCTCGCTCGCGTGAGCAACAGACCAACCGACCGGAGTGATCTTACCCGTCGCAGATGGCGTGGCGCGTGTGTGTACACCTCGCGCGATGGTCGGTTGGCGCTATTGCGAGCTGAATGGATCTCGCCTCGAGCATCGCGAGCTGTGGACGACTGCACACACACTTGTACGCGCGCCATTGCAACAACAAGGCAAGAGCAAGTCGGTCGTAGTTGATAAATAGTGCCCCCTGCGTTCTTGACCTGTCTGTTCGACACTCGCTCTACGATGCGAGCGCTACATGTCGAACGTGAACGCACTCACAACTGGGAAGTGGTCCGAGAGGTTGTGCTGCGGCTGCTTGCGCCAGTTCCACGGTGTCGACGTCGTGAGCGGCGCGACCCAGCTCTGCGCTGTCGACGGCTGCCGATGCGCGCGCGACACGAGCACAAAGTCGAGCAGTTCGAGGCTGCCGTCTGTGCTCAGGCCGTCGGCTGCGAGCGCATTCAGTCGCGGGTCAAAGCTGAACTGCCGCGCGCGCTTCGGGTCGCCGAGGCTCGTCGTGGTCGAGACGGCCGACGCCTGGCGCGTCGCAGCTACGACAGACGGGTCGCTCGCGTTGAAGACACTCAGCATCTCGTCGTACTCGTGGTCGGTCTTGTTGAGCCAGTAGTTGACGTTCAGATCGCCGACGATCAGGACCGGGTCGTTCACGGGGTCAATCCCACTGAGGCTCTTGATAAAGTCTGCGATCATGACCATCTGCGTCCGACGCATCGCGCGCGACGGCGGGTCGCTCCAGGCTTGCAAGTGCGTCGAGAAGATGTGGACTGGGAGACCGTCTTTCAGGACTTTGCAGTACAGCACGCCCTTGTCCGCGAGCTTGTCGGCACCAAGGCAGGCTTCTTTAAAGAGCTTGATCCGGACTGTCACGATCGGGTACTTGCTCGCGAGCACGACGCCGCCGTTCAGGACTTTGCGCATGTTCTCGCGCTTGAGGCGCTTGTGGCCGACAGTGGGCGAGAAGTAGAAGTACCCGGCGGCTTTGAGCTTGTCGAGCAAGATCGCGCGCGCGCGGTGGTCAAAGCACTCGGTGAAGACCCAGACGTCGCATGGCGGCAGGACGTCTGCGATCAAGCGCGCGCGCGTGTTCTTCTTTGGCGACACGCTCGTGAACGCACTCACGATGCGCGGCATCATCCAGACGTTGTACGTCCCGACGCTCAGTGTCACTTGCCGCCGCTCGACGTGCGCGAGCAACCGCGTCGACTCTTTCGCCATCGACTGCAAGTCGCCGTCTTCGCGCAGTGGGATGATCGTCGCCTGCGACGTCTCGGTCGTCAAGTAGAGCTGGCAGTCTTTGTAGTACTGGCGCGGCTGAATGCCGCAGGCTTTGCCGTTGTAGTCTGCGACGATCGCCATGGGTGCGCCCCAGCGCAAGAGGCTCTCGCTGTCATCTACGAGCGGGTGACTGAGTGCACACGACGAACCGTCGCTCAAGACGCTGCGGTGCCGCACTGCCTCAATGTGCGCGACAAAGTACTTGCCGCCGCTGTGCGCAAACGACATGTTCGGCAAGTCCTTGAGCAGCTGCTTGAGCCGGCGCTTGTCTTCGCGCTGGTCGCGCTGGCGCTGGAGCGAGTCTGCGATCGAGTCCGAGATGTCGTGCGCGAGCGTGACGCACGACTCGGAGAAGCGGCGGTAGAGTCGCTCCGACTGCGGCGCGCGCGGCGCATTGTTGCTGCTGTAGAGCTCGTACGTCGACGCTGTGGAGCTCGCGGACACTGGTGGTTGCGGCAAGTCGGAGCTCGTCATGCGACTCTGGAGCGTCCGCGGCTGCTCCGAGAGTGGTCGCGTCCGAACGCGGCGAGCATGTGGCCGCATCGCAGTCGCAATGTCCAGCGACATGGGTGTCGACCGCGACATCTCTGTCTGGCGCAACGGCTGCACAGGCAGTGGCGCAGATGGTGGCGTCTGCGAAGCGGCGTCTGTGCCGCCAAACGTGAGCGACCGGAACCGCGACGTGAACAGCGACGAGATGCTCTGCGGACGCTCCTTCTTCTTCTTTGGGAGCACGACGCTCTTGTACATACTCGAGGTCTGGAGACTCGCGAGGTTCGCGATCACGTCGCGCTGGAAGTGCAAGTTCTTGAGCGGTTTGCTCAGCGTCACGGCGCCGCGGTGGGGTTTGTACCGGATCGCGCGGTGCGTTGCCGCATGGACGACGACAACGGGTGCGCCAAAGCGCACGGGCTTGCCGACGCTCTCGAGGCGGATCGATAGTGTCTGCGGGTCGTACTCAAAGATCCGGAACGTCACGGGCTTGCGCGGGTCGGTCTTGTCGTCTTTGCTCGACGTCGGACGCGCTGTGCCCCCGGGGGCATTACTCGTCGTCGTCGTCTCGGCTGTGCTGCGCTCGGACATGTCGACCTTGGAGTGCAGGAGCGGCCGCATGTTGGCGCCGTAGATCGTGCCGTTGCCGCTTGCTTGCGTTGCGAGCGACCGTGCGTGCTCGTCGTCGTCGTGATCGGCTGGGTCGGCGTCGCTGCCGTGACAGATCGTGCTGTCGTCGTCTGCGTAGATCGCGTCGGAGAAGAGCGCGGCGTAGCGCTTGCGCAGGAGACCTTTCTTCCAAATGAGTAGCCCAGCAACGCCAAACATGCCGCCCGAGCACAGCGTGAGGAGACCCAGGAGTGCCATTTGCTCGTACGTGAGGTTGAACTTGCGCGTGAGCGCGAGGAGCTGGCCTTCGCAGAGAAAGCACACGCGGTCGCCGTAGCAGACGAACTCGTCGCTCGCATTCGTGGCGACAGCCGTAGCGGCCGCAAGCGCAGCGTCCAGGTCTGCAGCGCTCGAGAGCACTGTGTGACTGTTCGCAGTCGCGGCAGTCGCAGCGAACGCTTTGCGCGCTGGCGGCGCAGACTGCCGCCGCTCGAGCGGCATTGGCACCGCGCGATTGGCGCTGTTGCTGCTGCTGGGTCCGACGTCTGGCATCGCGCGCGATAGTGTGTGTGAGAGCGCGCTGTGTCTCGCTGCGGTCGTGGTGCGCCGAGTGCGATGATGGCGCTCGCGCTTCCAGCAGCTCTTCTGTTGTCTCCAACACACGCTCTTTTGAGTACTGAGGCGTCGACTGCGAGCTTAAGGATTGTGGACAAAGAAGCGGTGTGGGACTGTGGAATAGCGAGGGTTTGGCCCTGTCAGCGAGCGATAAGAGTGCGGTTGTAGCTTCTACTCTATGGTTGCGCGGACCTCTCTAAAAGACGGATAGTAACTGCACTTTTGGGTGCAGCACTTATCTTAACATTCAGAGAATGCATTGCAATATTCAAGATTCGAGGAATGTTGCACATCTCCAGATTCGCAAAAGCGTGTGATTCCTTCATACAAAAGTGCGTGCAATACCACATGGAGACGGAAACATGATAGATTAGCACACAGGTGAACAGCTCAACAGCTCGTTGAGTCGCTGGAGTCTGAAAAGCATGCAATACCACGACCACGACACGTTACGCCGCAAGTTTTGGATGAGTTACTCACTCAGCGGCTTTGGCTGTGCATCACGACCGGCTTCGACTAATCTCTACCGCATCACGCATGACACAAATCTATCCCGCAATACCGTAACATACTTTATGTGGTCATTCGTATGCAATCTGCATTGTTGTCCGCTACCTATCAAATTTAACATTATATATTCATTTTTCAGGAAACGACATACTTGCCCATTTTAAGAGGTCAAGCATGTTTACGCGCGCTGAAAAACATGATCGAATTCGAGCCAGCAGTAACGCACACAAGCGGAATAGCGTATGCTTGTGGCAACGAGTGCGTTGTGACTCAAAGGTCTGCTCACACACGACACTGTGGCTGTGCTTGAGGAAGACCAGCACACCATTATACTAAAAGGCACTAATGAATCAATTGGAGAGCACTGCAATCGTCTTTGAGCATGCATAATCATTTCAAGAGCCCTTACAAAAAACAAATCAATAAATTGATTCACAAACGACGAAATGATTACTCCAATCGGTTTGTCTCATCATGAAATCTCGGTCGGTTCGATTTTATCACCATCGTTTGTATAATGAAATCAATTTGCAATTTTTGATTGCGTCATTGAAAATTTTACTTTGTAAAACGGTCTCTACCGATTATTTCGATACTTTTTACCGTTTTAAAATTGTTTGAAGACATCGGAGTATGCTTAATTGTTTATGGATGAATAAGATCGTTTATCAGACCACTCTTTGTATGCCCGAAACTGTCGAATCAATAGGCTGGGTTTGTATTTTGGCCAATGATGTATTCGAGAATGAGAATCGGTTTAGATTAATAGCCAATACAAATTGATAGGATTAGGTAAGTAGCGAGAACCAGTGGTTCGGACGTATCGAGTCCGAAAGCTCTCGATAATATTTGTATGGCCATAGAAATTGTTTGTCTAGGGCATATCACTTTTATATTTGTGTGCTTTCGGACGGTGGGCATCGACAAACTCAAACCGAGCGACACGCAGCGCTCGAAGCTGACGGTGCAGCGCGTGTTTGCGAGGTTTCTGAGTGCGGAGGGTGTGGAGCATGCGCATGTGTGCGAGTGCATTGAGAGTGACGTGAGTGGCCGTGTATACGTGTCTGTGATGGACAAGTTTGGCATGTACTTGGTATTTCAAGAGACCAAGAAGGAGGGTAGTCTCCTCACGAGGAATACGTGTTCTCAATACTATCGTCAAGTGAAGTTGTGGCTTTTGGCCATGTTTCCTGCTCATCGAGTGGCGCTTGAGAAGCGTTTACTTAAGATTAGACGTACGCTTGATAGCTACTGTATGATGCGTGAGGGTGGCAGTGTGGTGAAGCGGGCGACTGCATGCACCAAGGCCGATCTCAAACGCATGGCAGTGTACTTGTATTCTAATGCAAGAAGTCGAGTGACTACCAAGATGCGTGCCTTCTCACTTTGCTTTTGTATTTGTTTGGGCATGCGAGTGACATCATGCATGTGCGAAAGCAGAACCTATCGATAGATGAAGATGGTGTGTTGTTTGTGCGATTGATTCGTGTGAAAACGCGTGAAGAACAAGGTCTGTCGTTGTAACTCGACACCGATTATGCTACGTGTCCTCTCCTTGCACTCGCATGCGCGCTTGCTACGCAGGCGTCGCCCTCTATAGATGTCGTTGCCGGTCTGCCCGAGGCCCCACCTGTCGTTGCTCCGTCGCTCGAAGACGAGCCACCGCTCACAGAGCTGCTCGACGCTGCTGCCGCTGTGGCGCCCGCGCTCGACCCTCCCAGCCGCGCCAGCGCTGCACCTCCTGTTGTCATCCACAGCCATGTCAGCTACATGCACGAGCGCGTCGCAGCACCGGCTGGCGTGCAGGAGCAGTTGAAGTCGCACTCGTTTCGCAGAGGCGGCGCGCAATACGCCAACTCGTGCGCGGCGTTGACCGACCGCTGGATATTCGATCGGGGAGGTTAGAACATCAGCACGACGAACAATGCCTTTAACTATGTGTTCAACACGCGCAAAGTAGACCACAGCGTTGCGAAGGTGCTCAGCGGACACGAGCCGGCAGCACACGTACATCTTCCCAATCTCGACTGTCTTGACTCAACGGCGCGCGAGCGAATCGCAGACGTCTCCTCTCGGCTCTTCTCGCCGTGCTCTGGTCTGTCGGCGACGCGCTTCTGTGTCACTCCACGCGTCCGCGAAGCGCTCATGGCCGCGCTCCTCGCGCACAACCCGCGCGTGAAAGAGGAGCATCCGAGCTCACTCGCGGTCGGGCGCCTCGAGCAAAGCGCACTCACAGTGCAGTGCTCGGTCGCCGATCTGCTCGCTTGGTCGTCGCCGATCGCGGAGAGTCTGTGCACACGCAAGAAGCAGCAGCAGCAACAGCAGACGAACGAGAACGAGCTGGAGCCGGAGGCAAAGCAGAACATTCTCTTTGTTCACCAAGGCGCCGTCATCACACAGCTGTTTGAGTTGGCGCGTCGCTAAGACGCACGTCTCACTGCACTCGAGGCTGAACGCGAAGGCGCGAAGTCCGCACGACTAGTCGACGCCCGCACTACTGCCGCCGCGCGCGCAGCCGACGCCAGTACTGCCTCAAGAGCTGTCGCTCCAGCAAAGCGCGCTCGCTCGCCCGCGAAGTCCGTCTCGTCGACGTGGTTCGAGTGGTTCTGCAGTGAGCCACGATGGTGGAGCAGCACGGACAAGCAGCGCAAGTCAGACTCAAAGCTGACAGTCGCATACACGCGGCTGTTTCTCAACAGGACGGATCTCAACAACGACGATGAGACGTACCTTGACAAGGTGCAGGAGGCAGGCGCGATGGCAGAGCGTGGCCTGCTCGCATTCTTCATGTCCCGAGGCGTGAACGCACGCGGAACACAGTCCGCGCTCAAGAAGGTGCATGAATTGCACAAGCGCGGCGAGCTGAACGAGCTCATTGCGTCGCACAAGCGTCTTGTCGCCGCAGACGCGTTCGTCGATCCGTCGCTGATGCACATTCGCGAAGTGTTGTCGCTGCACGATCCTAGCATCGCGTAGACACGAAGGCTTCACACTCTTTGGTCAATGCACAGCCTCAGCGCTTGCACGTTCTCGCACTTCTTGCTCACCTTGCTTGATTGTGCGCGTGACTCTTTCATTTGCGCCTTGTATGCACATCGCGTGATTATCTCAGCTCGCTGCATCCCGCAGCACCAATCGTTGTTGGAAGTATGTTTCGGCGTTGATGCACGACTCTTGTTCATGTTGCTCCTTGATGCGCGTTGCGGTTTGTTGCACTCGCTGCTCGGGGTGCGTAGGCTGCTAGCAATGTGATCGCTGTACAGCTGCATGCAGTGTGCGTGCGGCTTGTGAGCACCACATACCTGCGGCAGGTGCCATCGACGCCGCTTGCTGTGTGCTCGTCGTGTGTTTGTTGTGCGCCGACTGCGCGCTCGCTGTGCACTCGCGGTGTGGTTGCTGTGCCGGCTGTGCGCTCGTTGCGCTTCTGCATATCGCTAACTGTGCTCTCGTGGTGCGATCGCTGTGCCCGGATTGCGAGCTCGCTGTCTGATCATTGTCTGTTTGCTGTGCGGCTGACGTGAGATGTGCAGTCGCTGCACGCAGTCGTCCGTCACCCGCATTTGCTGTGTTCAAGCTGTGCATATGCCGTGATTCATGCTGCGGGCCGCGCCGCCACTGTGATTGGAGCGCTGTATGTCGTTACTGGAAGTGCTGACACTGCACTCGAAATTGCCTCGCTCGTCGCTCGTCGCTCGCCTGATAATGTGACAGCGACTCGCTGTGCCTCGAGTATAACATGCGCACTCTGCGTGCTGCTCGTTTGTCATGCGCCTTTTGTTTGCTGTGTTCCGCGTGTGGTTCGTTGCGACTGCTGCAGCTCGCAGTGCAGTTGTGATGCACTTTCGTTGTTTGTTGCACTGTTTTGCTGATGTTTGCGCGCTGCTAGCGCCTCGTTGCTTGATACTCGAGATCGCAGTTGCCTGTTGTTTACAGATGGTTCGATGTATGCGACGACGCGGACGATGGACTCAAGTCGCTTCTAGCAGCGCTGTTGAGTCTCGTTGTTTTCGCATAACTCGAGGACTCTCAGCGCAAGAAGCACACATGGTGTTGCCATCGCGTTGTCAATGCACATGATGCACAGCACGCCAATAAAGTACGCAAACAATGAACAGCGAGCTAGCAGCGATCACGAATCAGCTCCTCGCTCTCACACGCTCACGTTCGCTCGCTTAGACGCACACACGTTCAAACAGCATCGTACATACGCCATGGTCGCTTGTCGTCTCTTGTTAGTTCTTCTCGCTCTTCTTGTGTGAGCGAGAGCGCGCGAGTGAGCTGGGATGCAAAACGAGTGCGAGCGTATGAAATTACGCAGGTAAATATCTTCTTACGAGCCGCCGCGATATGCGGTTCGCGGTCCGAACCGCGGTCCGAAGGACCGATAATTTGTGGTACGGATGAATATGATCGAAGATCGGACATGACTTGCTCTTTGCACAACTTGTTTCTGCCAGTCACATCCGTCGTGGAATATTTCCACCAATGGTTGTGACTTCCAGGTCGAATTTTTGCCAATCAATTGCCTTCTGTTAAGACTCGACCCGATTACATCACGTTCGGACGTATTTTGTCCGAGTGAAGAAACTAATATGTGTATGCAGATATTGAAACCAAGACTAATTGCATTCGTTTCTATATTTGACCTCATTCCGACAATCATGAGCCTCTCCGACTTTCAGCCAAAGAACAAAAAGAAGGCGAAAACCGGCGCTGTCGACATGTTCATGCGCTTTCTGCAAGAAAAAGCGGTGCCCCTTGGCAGTGTCGACCTAGCTGTACGCAGCGATGCTTCCGACGAGACTCTCATTGCGCTCATGGACCGCTACGGCGTGTACCTCGCGTACTACAAGATGAAGAACGGCAATCCTCCAGCGCGCCATACTGTGATGCAGTACTTTCGCCAAGCGAAGATGTGGCTGCTCGAGCGCTACCCGCGTGATGCCGCCTTGGTCGAGAGGGCTCTGCTCAAGAAAGGTCGTGTGCTAGAAGGCTACTGCATCGCGCGTCCGTCCGGCCGGATGGTCAAGCAAGCGTCCGCGTGCACCAAGAGCGACCTCGCGCGTTTGACTACTTTTTGTATACAAGCGCCACGACCCCAAGTGACTATCAGGATGCAGCGCTGCTCGTGCTGCTCTGGTACCTTTTCGGCATTGTGTCGGATCTGACGCTCGTCCAGAAGCAGAAGGTCTCGCTCTGCTCCGAGCGCACGCTCTTTTTGCGCTTCGTCCGTGTGAAGACGTCCGAAGAGCAAAGTCTTTCTCTTTATCCGGACCACGACCCTCTCACGTGTCCAGTTACTACGCTTGCCGTCGCTCTCGCGCTCCAGACGACACCAAGCGCCGCTCTTCTCCCACATCTCCCACTTCCATCCTCAAGCGACGTCGACGTCGCAGGTCCGCTTGTCCCTCTCGCAACTGTTCTGCGCGAGTCGAGCGGCTCTGCTCTACTCGAAGCAGCAGCTCGCGAGGACAGTGCGCCCATCGAAGACGAACACGCTGCCGAAAGTAACAACACCAGCACGACGCACGCACGATCAGCGCCGGGCGCTCACGCTCACGTGAACCGCTTGCTCGGCAGAGTCGCGGTGCCAGCAGGCGTGGTCACGGCGCTGACGTCTCACTCCTTTCGCCGAGGAGGAGCGCAGCACGCGAATGCAAGTGCGAGCCTCGCATTGCAGTGGATCGTGGATCGCAGTGGGTGGAACATGGTCACGACTCGCAAGGCCTTCATGTACATTTTCAACATGACGACTGAGGACCGCAAGGTGGCAAAGGCTTTGAGAGGACACGATCCAGACAAGCAAGTTCCTCACGCGGACTTGGCCGCAGTCGACGCCTCGACACTTGTCAAGCTCGTTCGCTTGCGTGACGAGCTCTTTGCGTGCTGCCTTGCCGTCAACGAGCAGCGCTACCGTATGAGCGAGAGCGTCGTCGACTTGCTCTTTGCTCATCTAGTCGTTGTGTACCCTCATCTGAAGGCGCTTCACGCCGCCTCGCATCTCGTTGCACGGGTCGAGCGAGCGCAGGCCAGCGCAAGTGTCAAGGACGACGAACTTCTCGCTGTGAGCTTGCTGTTGTCGTCTGCGCATGCCACTCAAGTCGATGACGACGCGTCGCATCCCAAGCACTTCGCGGTGCTCAAGCAGCAGTCTGCGCTCATTGACGAGCTGATCTCGCTGAACCACGGCCTGAGCGAGCGAGTCCAGCAGCTCGAGGCGAAGGTGTCGATGTTCATCGTGACGCGCTACTGCGGTTTGTTGGAGTTGTCATTGGTTGTGATGTAGATGTGCTGCCGCTGCTCGCTATTTCGGAGCCGCACTCTGCTGTGATTGATCGTGGTGCAGTGGTGCTGCTTCTCGATTCTTGCGGTGTAGCTGTTCGACCTTGTTGACTCGATGCAGATGCGCGGCCACTCGTATTCTCGTTGCTTGAAATGCATTTGAAGACACGTTCACATGGACAAACGCACTCGTACACGCCAATGCACCCGCCGATGAGCTATCATGCACACACGCATGGCATACATATTTGCGCTTGCACACTCATACACAGTCGCACATTCGTATACGCACGGACACACACGCAGACGCGCTCGTAGTATCGCTGGTAGTGGTGTTCGCCGTTGAGGTGTCTCTATTGAATCACGCTGATGCTCGATGCCGAGATGCGGCCGTTCGTTGCTTCTGCTTGGCGTGGACGCTCGCGATGTCGATCGGTGGTGTTTTGCGAAGTAGTCGCCGAGCTTCTTGCCGAACCTTGGCTTCAATACAAATTTACATATAAAACACACGCGCAGTGTGCAGACACACAACAACCTGGAATCGTTCCGAACGCACTAGTTTGCACTCGAGAGCAATCTGGTGACCTACAATGCTCGCAGTCGTTGTCGGTGAGGCTGTTTGTGATGTGTGCAGTCATGTCGGTGCGAGATCTATGGCGCGAGCAGCGCGCCGATACAAATACCCATATAAACACTTCAAACACGCTTCCAGACTTGCCTCGCACGTGTTCACACGCGGTGCGCACACTGCCGCATTGTAGAACAGTGTGCATACACACAAACAGTTTCTCGGACTCGTCGCCTGCATGGCCAGACACTCCATGTGCGAGGCGATGCACACACACGCACATGCATTGATTGCCGCCTCGCTGCACACACTCTGTGCTGGTCATTGGCGGGCGGTAGTATATGTTCTCGCACCTCCTTCACTTGTACCGATGCTTGTTGGCAGCATCTTCTCGTCCGTCTTGCGTCTTGCGCTGCCTTGCGTCTCGTGTCGTCTCGCTTCTCGTGTCGTCTTGCGTCTCGCGTTTCGCGCTGTCTTGGTCTCGTGCTGCGCGGCAAGTTGCGTCTCGTGGCAATGCGAAAACAAAACAGGCTCAGGCAGAACAGTAATTACTAAACAGCAGTTCTTACTTTTTTACATATTGTCGGAATGATTGTCCAAATCGTGTGTCATGTCCGCGTTTGCATCGTATAGTAGCAAACTCAAATCCGTAGTCTAAAATAGTGCCTCCATACAAATTCCCTCTCGCACCAGCCTCACCCCCGCAGGTCGACCTCCTGGTGTCACCTGCACAATGGCGGCTTTTCTCGTGCGGCCTCTTCTCATCACGTTTTCGCACGCCAGACTGCTCAAGACCAAGCATTTGGGAGCCGTCACTACTACACCATTTCCAGAGCAAAGTGAAAAACAGCAAGCAAAGCGGATAGATATCGACGAGTAGAAATAGAATCGTTTCTATTCTAAAAAATCGCCAAGCAAAACGAAAAAATGAGCACGCAAAGCGAAAAGCGCGCCGCGCGAAGGACGTTCGCGCGCAAGGCTCGTGGAGTCAAGAGCATCGTGCGCTCACCACCAGTCATAGACTGTCGTGTAGATCTCACATCTAACTCAACAACGACCAACCATTCCGCACACGCCACGCGCAGTATCTGTGTCTGTTCATTACGCTAAATGACACCTCCACGACACAAGCCATCACCACCAACGCCAGACGAGAAACGGCGTGTGCTCGCTGCGTTCCAGCGACGTGGCGACTGGCGCGCTGTCGCCACGTACAATAGCGTCTCACCGACGACAGCGTGGCGCGTCGTGACGACCGGGCGCGCCGACAACTTGCCACGCGGTGGAGCTCGCGCGGCATCGACACGCTGCACAAGCGCGATGGTCGACGCACTCGTCGGCCATATCGAGGCTAACTGCCAGCTCACGCTCAATCAGCTACAAGCAAGACTCGAGAAGGACTTCGGCGTTCGACTCTCTCCGTCTACGATCAGCCGCAAGCTTCTGGATAAGCTCTACACAATGAAGCAGGTGTGTTTCAATACTTTCCCATTTTATACTCGATGTTTGTATGTGGGTCTGACAATCTACAGTTGCGTGTTGAACCTGCAACGTGTAACAACGAGGCAAACAAGGCGAAGCGTCGAGCGTTCGCCGAGGCGCTTTTACGACACGATGACGCCGGCGACTACATCGTATTTTACGACGAAACCAACTACAACCTGTATTGCAAACGCACGCAAGGCCGATCGAAGAAGGGCGAGCGCGCTACGGTGCAGCTTCCGCCCTCGAAAGGAGCAAACCTGCAGCTCCAATGCGCAGTATCGACTACCGACGGCCTGCTGTGTCACAAGCTCGAGCGCGGCAGCATCAAAATGAGTCAGAACGCAGCCTTCGTGGGCGCGGTGTACGCCGCCGCAAAGGCTTCGAATGGGTACCAACAGCATTTCGCTGGTCGTAAGGTAGTGATAGTGATGGACAATGCCCCAGCTCATAGGCAGACGGAGCAACGTGTAGACGAGGACGAGGACTTGGTGCTACTACGGCTCGCATTTTACAGCCCGATGTGCAACCCTATAGAGGGTTGCTTCTCGGTGCTAAAGAGCGCTATCAAAGCAGCTCTCGCTCTACGCACAGACGAGATGATCGCTCCGCCAGGCACAGGGTACCTCACTGAGCAGCGGATGTCTTTGCTAGAGAGTGTTGCTGTCGAATCACTGCCTGTGATCACACCACACCTCGTCCGCGTTCAGTACGCGCATTCGTTGCGCGCTGTAGAAGCAGCGAGACGAGGAGAGGACATGCAGTATGGAAAATGAGACTCTCTCTTTTAGCGTGCTTTTCGCTTTGCGTGCTCGTTTTTTCGTTTTGCTTGGTGATTTTTTAGAATAGAAACGATTCTATTTCTACTCGTCGATATCTATCCGCTTTGCTTGCTGTTTTTTTCACTTTGCTATGGAAATGGTGTAGTTTCCAGCTTGTGCCACGCTAGGTGGTAGAGTCTGATGTGGTCTGGGTTGTGGTGTTTTAGCTAGGTCCGAATCGTATGTAGTAGGAGGGATCACGGTGTTTACGGGTTTTCTGGATATTTACGGTACTCCCGTTTACATCTGGATAAATACGGTAATATCCGTACTTTGTCGGATACTCCTGAAAATCCGGCCTGCCAGTAAACCAAATAGTTAGCGAAGTTCCACCCCCCCATGAGCTCAAGCCTCTCCGCTCGCTCCTCTCCTTCTGCGGAGCTCCTGCTACACGCAACCTGCAGTGAGGAAGAGGACCGGATACGTGTGTGTGCTAGCTTGTCTGTACATACCAGCGTCCCGTTTGTTCGAGTGTAATACTAGCTTGTGGTGAATTGCGTGGAGAGTTCCATTGTGCCTTGTGCATCGACAGTGCTGCTCTGGTAAGTCCAAGCAATACATCCTGTATATTGTATTGCTCACGTCAGAAGAGCGGCGAGTTGTGTTTTTGAGAGTCGGTGCAGGAGGTCAGAGAACTCAGCAACTGAGAGTGAAAGCGTAAGAGCCCAGCTTGGCCAGCATTGTAAGAGAGCATAAGAGCCAGGTTTGGTCAGCAAGAGCGAAAGCGTAAGAGCCTGGAACACAGGCAGCCAGCTTGCCTCGGTCGTTTTGAGGAGTTGTCCTGCGACCCAGGTCGTGTGCCAGAGTGCATACATTGAGTGATCGGCAAGAGTTGTGGCGAAGAGACCCAGTGTGCTAGGGTATATACAGAATATACACACAAGAACGAGTCTCTCGCATGCTTCGTTTGCCCTACCAGCCCCTTGTACTGTCCTGTAATAGAAGTGTTAGCTCCAGCAGACCAGATACACCTGTGTCCTCGTTGTTTCCAAATTAAAAGGACTACACAAAGGGATCACAGTGTCGAGAGTCTGACTAGAGAGCTAGGTGCGAGTCGTGTGCCAATAAATTGTTCATTCGGTGTTGCTAGTGCACATCCTAGCTCGACCCAGGCCTGGCGTCCCGTGGAATAGACCTGGTTGTTGCTGGAGACCACGAAACTACACGCCACTTCTTCACACTATGGCAGACCGTACGCTACAACTCATAGCCACCCACATCTAACAGCCCGTGAAATCGAGCACACGATCAGTGGCATTGGCGGGGAAGCTTGCCGTGCAATTAATGAGTAAACACACGAAGCAGTATCAGCCTGTTCGAAGCCGTCAACACTCTTGCTGCTTACAGATCAGAACCACCAGTACTTCACGATGACTACGAGTGTCCACACGACAGAGAGCAATCTCGCTTGGGATCAAATGCACTAGAATTGAGTGTCCGAATACAATAGGGAGCAGGAGCTAGCGTTGTTTAGTGACCTCCAAGTTTTCGTTCAATACGTCGGTAAATCGGGCAAGCTCTGAGCGAGAACCAAAATTCGCTCTCCGCAAAAACCTTGATCGATAATCCGATATCGTTCTGAGCGAGATTATATTTTCTGCTTCATGCGACGGTA
Source organism: Pythium guiyangense (assembly GCA_003730235.1). Lineage (NCBI taxonomy): Eukaryota > Oomycota > Peronosporomycetes > Pythiales > Pythiaceae > Pythium > Pythium guiyangense. The sequence goes on along the minus strand of QXDM01000074.1, from coordinate 343,166 downwards.
TTCTGAGAGGGAGAGCAGACATTCTGCTTCAAGCGGAGACACTCTGAGCAAATGTGAAAGTAGGCTCAAGCGAGGGCATCAAACCGAAGGTGGTCAAAGAGGTTCAAGCAAAACGCTCCAAGAGAGGACAGATGAACGCTCCAATCAAGGATATTCTGCGCAAATGCGGATTTGCAATCCGAACGCGGAAATGCGCGAGTGACAAGCGTTGTTGCTATTGGGCGGCGTGTGACCAGTGGACTTGTGCACAACGTTGTTGATCGCGAACTTGACCATCGGCATGAGCGCGCTCCATGACATGTGCAACATTGCGTAGCTGCGTAGCAAGCCCTCCACGACTCGATTGACGCGCTCGGTCTGCGCGTTTATCTCTCGGTGCCAAACGGGACTGGCACGAGGTGTGCCATCTTGCTGAAGCGATCGACAACCACGAAGATGCCAATGCGACCGGCATCATCCCGAGGCAGCCCGAAGATGAAGTCCATGCTGACGGATCGCCATGTGTCCGAAGCGATTAGGAGAGCCTGCAGCGGGGCTTGCGACGACTGTGATGGCTTCACGCGCTGGCACGTCTCACACAACCGAACCCACTTGCGCACCCACTTGTACATGTGGGGCCGGTAGAAGTCGCGCGCAAGAGCGAGATACGTCTTTTCGCGACCAAGATGGCCACCAGGCGAAGCGTCGTGGTATTCGTGCAAGACTCAAGCGCGCAAGTCGTCGTCGAGTGGTACAACGACCAAAGGGGTGTTTTAGTGGTCGATCTCGTACTTGAGCAAGTCACCGGATGCCAAGCAGCGTGGTGCCTGACTTCGCGCTGAAGGTGCTAAAACCCCAGGGTCAAATTGAACAGTTCTTGACAGTACTGCAGCATCGCTGCGCACATTGGATCACAGGAGTACTCTGCGGCGATCTCGTCTCGCGACAGGCTCACGTCGGTCGATGTTGTCTCGCTCACACCTAGCGCGATGCACGCACTGCACTTGTCGTCGTCATTATCGTCAGCGACGTGTTGTGGCGAGTCAGTTCTCGAATGGCAGTGCAGCCGCCGCGGTAATGCGTTAGCGATGATGTTGTTCAACCGGGCTTGAAGAAGACGACGGAGTTGTACTCGGCGAATAACGACAGCCAGAGCGCCAAATGCGTCAACTTCGTTGCAGTACGGATTGACTCGTGATCGGTTTAGATCGCAAACGTCTGCTCGCCCGGCAATTAGACACAGAACTTCACCAACGCGTAGCGGATCGCGAGCGGATCTTTGTCGTTCATGGGGTAGTTGCGCTCCGCGGGCTTCAACTGCCGCGGTAGGGCGCTGATGATGCGCTCTCTTCTCTCGTCGTCGTGCTGCATGAGCGCGCAGCCGATCGCGAAGTCAATCGCGTCGCACACGACGTGGAACGCTTTGGTGTAATTCGACAGCGCAAAAACCGGCGTGGTGGAGAGCCCCGCCTTGACATCGTTAAACCCGGTCTGGTGCTCACGGCGCCACTTCAAGTGACGCCTTTATTCAGCAACTGCGAGAGTGGGGAGATGACCGACGCGAAGTCTTTCACGTTGTGGTGAAGGTAGTTCGTGAGTCCAAGCCACTGCTGAAGTCCTTTTTTATCGCGAGGCACTGGTCACGCGACGATCGAAGCTACTTTCTCAGGATCTTTGCGGGCTCACATAACTACGAAGAACTGGGGTCCTGGGGGCGCAGAAGATGTACTTTGTCAAGTTCGTGTACAACTTGTTCTCGTGCATAGCTTCGAAAACTTTTCGCAAGTGTCCAAAATGAACGTCCAGATCTGTTGCTCTCTCAGTGACGCAACTGTGCATGAAGTTGTCGAAGTAGCTTGGGGCGAAGCCGCGCAGCAAGCGCGACAAGTGTGAGACAATCCGGTTGAATATTGCGGGAGCGCTCTTCAGCCCTTGCGGCATCATGAGTCACTCCAAGAGCATGTCGCTGGAAGTACTGACTGCCATCAGCATGACGTCCGATCCACTCATGAGGATCTTGTTGAAGCCATTCGTGAGGTATATCCCGCTGAAGATGGTGCTGTCAGACATGGTTTGAAGGACCATGTCCTTTCAAGGGATCGGAGTCTGCGCCGCGATCGTCGCATCGTCGATCTTGTTCAAGGCGTGCACGAACGCCAGTCGCCTGTCGGTTTCTTCACGCAGAGCGTTGGATTCGAGTGCGGCGAAGCCGACTCGCGCTCATGACCGGCGGCGCACCGACCTTCGAAAAAAGCTTCCATCGCATCGACTTTGTCAAGTCGTAGTAACCATTGTCTTGTAGGGCAGAAATTGGATGTGGGCACAAAGTCGATCACTTGACGAAGGCCCGTGTTTGGTGTATTTCATGCGTGCGGTGTGTGCGGTGTGTGTGATGTGTGTGTTTGTGTGTGTTTTTGTGTGTGTTTGTGTGTGTGCTTTGGTATTTGTGCGTTGGTGTGCGTGTGTTTCGTGTGTGTGATGTGTGTTTCGTGCGTGCGGTGTGTGCGGTGTGTGTGATGTGTGTGTTTGTGTGTGTGTTTGTGTGTGTGTTTTGGTATTTGTGCGTTGGTGTGCGTTGAGTAGTGTGTGTATGTGTTGTGGCGTGTGTTTGTGTGCGTTGTGTGCGTTGCGTTTGTGTTGTTGTGTGTTGTGCGACGTTGTGTATGTGTGTGGTTAGTGTGTGTGTCGTAGCGCCTGTCTAGCTCAGTTGGTAGAGCGCAAGACTCTTAATCTTGTGGTCGTGGGTTCGAGCCCCACGGTGGGCACTGCTTTTGTTTTTGTTTTGTTTTTGTTTTGTTTTGTTTTTGTTTTTGTTTGTGGTTTTGCTTTGTCTATTGCATTTGCATTTGCATTTGTTTTTGTTGTGGGTATTGTGTTGTGTTGTGTTGTGCTTTGTCTGTTGCTCTTCTTTCGGGTTTGTGTGTTGTGTTGCGTTGCATTGTGTTGTGTTGCAGCGTGAGTGTGTTTGTTCTTGCGTTAGTGTGTGTGTGTGTGTGTGTGTGCGTGCGTTTGCTTATGCTTGTGAGTGGACAGAGCCGCCTCGGTGTATTGCGAAAGTATGCACGCTGGTACGTGTGTGTACATTGCTCGCTGTCTCGACCGATCGTGTGTGGTGTATGGTGTATGATGTATGGTATATGGTATATGGTGTATGGTGTGTGTAGCATGACATACAGCGTGTGCACTTGCGTGTGTGTTGTGTTGTGTTTGTGTGTGTGTTTGTGTTTGTGTGGGTGCGTGTGGGGCGGGTGTGCGTATCGACCGGTCCACTGGGTTCGTCCACCGCTGTCCACCTCGTCGTTGGAGGGCGTGCGTGGCACACATCGACTCTGGACGTGGTTTGTAATGCATGTGACATGTTCTGGGGGGTGTGTTTGTAGTGTGTTCGTGTATGCGTACGCGTGTGCGTTGTGTTTCGTGTGTGTGATGTGTGTTTCGTGGCGTGCGGTGTGGTGCGTGGGTGTGTGATGTGGTGTTTTGTGTGTGTGTTTGTGTGTGTGCTTTGGTATTTGGGCGTGGGGGGTTGGCGTGTGTTCGTGTTTATGTGTGTTTCGTGCGTGCGGTGTGTTGATGGGTGTGTTTGTGTGTGTTTTGGTGTGTGGGTTTTGGTTATTTGTGCGTTGGTGGTGCGTTGAGTAGTGTGTGTATGTGTTGTGGCGTGTGTTTTGTGTGCGTTTTGTGTGCGTTGCGTTTGTGTTGTTGTTGTTGTGTCGACGTTTTGTATGTGTGTGGTTGTGTGTGGTCGTGCGCCTTCTAGCTCAGTTGGGAGAGCGCAAGACTCTTAATCTTGTGGTCGTGGGTTCGAGCCCCACGGTGGGCACTGCTTTTGTTTTTGTTTTGTTTTTGTTTTGTTTTGTTTTTGTTTTTGTTTGTGGTTTTGCTTTGTCTATTGCATTTGCATTTGCATTTGTTTTTGTTGTGGGTATTGTGTTGTGTTGTGTTGTGCTTTGTCTGTTGCTCTTCTTTCGGGTTTGTGTGTTGTGTTGCGTTGCATTGTGTTGTGTTGCAGCGTGAGTGTGTTTGTTCTTGCGTTAGTGTGTGTGTGTGTGTGTGTGCGTGCGTTTGCTTATGCTTGTGAGTGGACAGAGCCGCCTCGGTGTATTGCGAAAGTATGCACGCTGGTACGTGTGTGTACATTGCTCGCTGTCTCGACCGATCGTGTGTGGTGTATGGTGTATGATGTATGGTATATGGTATATGGTGTATGGTGTGTGTAGCATGACATACAGCGTGTGCACTTGCGTGTGTGTTTGTGTTTGTGTTTGTGTTTGTGTTTGTGTTTGTGTTTGTGTGTGGCGGGTGTGCGTATCGACCGGTCCACTGGGTGCGTCCACCGCTGTCCACTCGTCGTTTGGAGGCGTGCGTGGCACACAATCGACTCTGGACGTGGTTTGTAATGCATGTGACGATGTGCTGGTGGTGTGTTTGTAGTGTGTTCGTGTATGCGTACGCGTGTGCGTGTGTTTCGTGTGTGTGATGTGTGTTTCGTGCGTGCGGTGTGTGCGGTGTGTGTGATGTGTGTGTTTGTGTGTGTGTTTGTGTGTGTGCTTTGGTATTTGTGCGTTGGTGTGCGTGTGTTTCGTGTGTGTGATGTGTTTTTCGTGCGTGCGGTGTGTGCGGTGTGTGTGATGTGTGTGTTTGTGTGTGTGTTTGTGTGTGTGTTTTGGTATTTGTGCGTTGGTGTGCGTTGAGTAGTGTGTGTATGTGTTGTGGCGTGTGTGTTGTGTGCGTTGTGTGCGTTGCGTTTGTGTTGTTGTGTGTTGTGCGACGTTGTTGTATGTGTGTGGTTAGTGTGTGTGTCGTAGCGCCTGTCTAGCTCAGTTGGTAGAGCGCAAGACTCTTAATCTTGTGGTCGTGGGTTCGAGCCCCACGGTGGGCACTGCTTTTGTTTTTGTTTTGTTTTTGTTTTGTTTTGTTTTTGTTTTTGTTTGTGGTTTTGCTTTGTCTATTGCATTTGCATTTGCATTTGTTTTTGTTGTGGGTATTGTGTTGTGTTGTGTTGTGCTTTGTCTGTTGCTCTTCTTTCGGGTTTGTGTGTTGTGTTGCGTTGCATTGTGTTGTGTTGCAGCGTGAGTGTGTTTGTTCTTGCGTTAGTGTGTGTGTGTGTGTGCGTGCGTTTGCTTATGCTTGTGAGTGGACAGAGCCGCCTCGGTGTATTGCGAAAGTATGCACGCTGGTACGTGTGTGTACATTGCTCGCTGTCTCGACCGATCGTGTGTGGTGTATGGTGTATGATGTATGGTATATGGTATATGGTGTATGGTGTGTGTAGCATGACATACAGCGTGTGCACTTGCGTGTGTGTTTGTGTTTGTGTTTGTGTTTGTGTTTGTGTTTGTGTGTGGCGGGTGTGCGTATCGACCGGTCCACTGGGTGCGTCCACCGCTGTCCACTCGTCGTTGGAGGCGTGCGTGGCACACAATCGACTCTGGACGTGGTTTGTAATGCATGTGACGATGTGCTGGTGGTGTGTTTGTAGTGTGTTCGTGTATGCGTACGCGTGTGCGTGTGTTTCGTGTGTGTGATGTGTGTTTCGTGCGTGCGGTGTGTGCGGTGTGTGTGATGTGTGTGTTTGTGTGTGTGTTTGTGTGTGTGCTTTGGTATTTGTGCGTTGGTGTGCGTGTGTTTCGTGTGTGTGATGTGTGTTTTCGTGCGTGCGGTGTGTGCGGTGTGTGTGATGTGTGTGTTTGTGTGTGTGTTTGTGTGTGTGTTTTGGTATTTGTGCGTTGGTGTGCGTTGAGTAGTGTGTGTATGTGTTGTGGCGTGTGTTTGTGTGCGTTGTGTGCGTTGCGTTTGTGTTGTTGTGTGTTGTGCGACGTTGTGTATGTGTGTGGTTAGTGTGTGTGTCGTAGCGCCTGTCTAGCTCAGTTGGTAGAGCGCAGACTCTTAATCTTGTGGTCGTGGGTTCGAGCCCCACGGTGGGCACTGCTTTTGTTTTTGTTTTGTTTTGTTTTGTTTTGTTTTGTTTTTGTTTGTGGTTTTGCTTTGTCTATTGCATTTGCATTTGCATTTGTTTTTGTTGTGGGTATTGTGTTGTGTTGTGTTGTGCTTTGTCTGTTGCTCTTCTTTCGGGTTTGTGTGTTGTGTTGCGTTGCATTGTGTTGTGTTGCAGCGTGAGTGTGTTTGTTCTTGCGTTAGTGTGTGTGTGTGTGTGTGTGCGTGCGTTTGCTTATGCTTGTGAGTGGACAGAGCCGCCTCGGTGTATTGCGAAAGTATGCACGCTGGTACGTGTGTGTACATTGCTCGCTGTCTCGACCGATCGTGTGTGGTGTATGGTGTATGATGTATGGTATATGGTATATGGTGTATGGTGTGTGTAGCATGACATACAGCGTGTGCACTTGCGTGTGTGTTTGTGTTTGTGTTTGTGTTTGTGTTTGTGTTTGTGTGTGGCGGGTGTGCGTATCGACCGGTCCACTGGGTGCGTCCACCGCTGTCCACTCGTCGTTGGAGGCGTGCGTGGCACACAATCGACTCTGGACGTGGTTTGTAATGCATGTGACGATGTGCTGGTGGTGTGTTTGTAGTGTGTTCGTGTATGCGTACGCGTGTGCGTGTGTTTCGTGTGTGTGATGTGTGTTTCGTGCGTGCGGTGTGTGCGGTGTGTGTGATGTGTGTGTTTGTGTGTGTGTTTGTGTGTGTGCTTTGGTATTTGTGCGTTGGTGTGCGTGTGTTTCGTGTGTGTGATGTGTGTTTCGTGCGTGCGGTGTGTGCGGTGTGTGTGATGTGTGTGTTTGTGTGTGTGTTTGTGTGTGTGTTTTGGTATTTGTGCGTTGGTGTGCGTTGAGTAGTGTGTGTATGTGTTGTGGCGTGTGTTTGTGTGCGTTGTGTGCGTTGCGTTTGTGTTGTTGTGTGTTGTGCGACGTTGTGTATGTGTGTGGTTAGTGTGTGTGTCGTAGCGCCTGTCTAGCTCAGTTGGTAGAGCGCAAGACTCTTAATCTTGTGGTCGTGGGTTCGAGCCCCACGGTGGGCACTGCTTTTGTTTTTGTTTTGTTTTGTTTTGTTTTGTTTTTGTTTTTGTTTGTGGTTTTGCTTTGTCTATTGCATTTGCATTTGCATTTGTTTTTGTTGTGGGTATTGTGTTGTGTTGTGTTGTGCTTTGTCTGTTGCTCTTCTTTCGGGTTTGTGTGTTGTGTTGCGTTGCATTGTGTTGTGTTGCAGCGTGAGTGTGTTTTGTTCTTGCGTTAGTGTGTGTGTGTGTGTGTGTGCGTGCGTTTGCTTATGCTTGTGAGTGGACAGAGCCGCCTCGGTGTATTGCGAAAGTATGCACGCTGGTACGTGTGTGTACATTGCTCGCTGTCTCGACCGATCGTGTGTGGTGTATGGTGTATGATGTATGGTATATGGTATATGGTGTATGGTGTGTGTAGCATGACATACAGCGTGTGCACTTGCGTGTGTGTTTGTGTTTGTGTTTGTGTTTGTGTTTGTGTTTGTGTGTGGCGGGTGTGCGTATCGACCGGTCCACTGGGTGCGTCCACCGCTGTCCACTCGTCGTTGGAGGCGTGCGTGGCACACAATCGACACTGGACGTGGTTTGTAATGCATGTGACGATGTGCTGGTGGTGTGTTTGTAGTGTGTTCGTGTATGCGTACGCGTGTGCGTGTGTTTCGTGTGTGTGATGTGTGTTTCGTGCGTGCGGTGTGTGCGGATGTGTGTGTGTGTGGTTTTGTGTGTGTGTTTGTGTGTGTGCTTTGGTATTTTGTTCGTTGGTGTGCGTGTGTTGTGCGTGTGTGTGATGTGTGTTTCGTGCGTGCGGTGTGTGTGATGGTGTGTTTGTGTGTGGTGGGGGTGTTGTGTTTTGGTATTTGTGCGTTGGTGTGGCGGTTGAGTAGTGTGGGTATGTGTTGTGGGGCGTGTGTTTTTGTGCGGTTGTGTCGTTGTGCTTTTGTTGTTGTGTGTTTTTGTGCGACCGTTGTGTATGTGTGTGGTTAGTGTTGTGCGGAGCGCCTGTCTAGCTCAGTTGGTAGAGCGCAAGAACGCTTAATCTGTTGGTCGATGGGTTTCGAGCCCCACTGTGGAGGCACTGAGTTTGTTTTGTTTTGTTTTTGTTTTGTTTTTTTGTTGTGTTTGTGGTTTGCTTTGTCTATGTCATTTCCATTTGCATTTGTTTGTTGTTGTGGGTATGTGTGTTGTGTTTGTGGTTGGTGCTTTGTCTGTTGCTCTCTTTCGGGTTTGTGTGTTGTGTTGCGTTGCATTGTGTTGTGTTGCAGCGTGAGTGTGTTTGTTCTTGCGTTAGTGGTGTGTGTGTGTGGGGTTTGCGTTTGCTTATGCTTGTGAGTGGACAGAGCCGCCTCGGTGTATTGCGAAAGTATGCACGCTGGTACGTGTGTGTACATTGCTCGCTGTCCTCGACCGATCGTGTGTGGTGTATGGTGTATGATGTATGGTATATGGTATATGGTGTATGGTGTGTGTAGCATGACATACAGCGTGTGCACTTGCGTGTGTGTTTGTGTTTGTGTTTGTGTTTGTGTTTGTGTTTGTGTGTGGCGGGTGTGCGTATCGACCGGTCCACTGGGTGCGTCCACCGCTGTCCACTCGTCGTTGGAGGCGTGCGTGGCACACAATCGACTCTGGACGTGGTTTGTAATGCATGTGACGATGTGCTGGTGGTGTGTTTGTAGTGTGTTCGTGTATGCGTACGCGTGTGCGTGTGTTTCGTGTGTGTGATGTGTGTTTCGTGCGTGCGGTGTGTGCGGTGTGTGTGATGTGTGTGTTTGTGTGTGTGTTTGTGTGTGTGTTTTGGTATTTGTGCGTTGGTGTGCGTTGAGTAGTGTGTGTATGTGTTGTGGCGTGTGTTTGTGTGCGTTGTGTGCGTTGCGTTTGTGTTGTTGTGTGTTGTGCGACGTTGTGTATGTGTGTGGTTAGTGTGTGTGTCGTAGCGCCTGTCTAGCTCAGTTGGTAGAGCGCAAGACTCTTAATCTTGTGGTCGTGGGTTCGAGCCCCACGGTGGGCACTGCTTTTGTTTTTGTTTTGTTTTGTTTTGTTTTGTTTTTGTTTTTGTTTGTGGTTTTGCTTTGTCTATTGCATTTGCATTTGCATTTGTTTTTGTTGTGGGTATTGTGTTGTGTTGTGTTGTGCTTTGTCTGTTGCTCTTCTTTCGGGTTTGTGTGTTGTGTTGCGTTGCATTGTGTTGTGTTGCAGCGTGAGTGTGTTTGTTCTTGCGTTAGTGTGTGTGTGTGTGTGTGCGTGCGTTTGCTTATGCTTGTGAGTGGACAGAGCCGCCTCGGTGTATTGCGAAAGTATGCACGCTGGTACGTGTGTGTACATTGCTCGCTGTCTCGACCGATCGTGTGTGGTGTATGGTGTATGATGTGTATGGTAATATGGTATATGGTGTATGGTGTGGTGTAGCATGACATACAGCGTGTGCACTTGCGTGTGTGTTTGTGTTTGTGTTGTGTGTGTTTGTGTTTGTGTTTGTGTTTTGTGTTGTGGCGGGTGTGCGATCGACCGGTCCACTGGTGCGTCCACCGCTGTCCACTCGTCGTTGGATGCGTGCGTGGCACCCAATCGACTCTGGACGTGGTTTGTAATGCATGTGACGATGTGCTGGTGGTGTGTTTGTAGTGTGTTCGTTATGCGTACGCGTGTGCGTGTGTTTCGTGTGTGTGATGTGTGTTTCGTGCGTGCGGTGTGTGCGGTGTGTGTGATGTGTGTGTTTGTGTGTGTGTTTGTGTGTGTGTTTTGGTATTGTGCGTTGGTGTGCGTTGTTTGTGTGTGTGTTTGTGTGTGTGTTTTGGTATTTGTGCGTTGGTGTGCGTTGAGTAGTGTGTGTATGTGTTGTGGCGTGTGTTTGTGTGCGTTGTGTGCGTTGCGTTTGTGTTGTTGTGTGTTGTGCGACGTTGTGTATGTGTGTGGTTAGTGTGTGTGTCGTAGCGCCTGTCTAGCTCAGTTGGTAGAGCGCAAGACTCTTAATCTTGTGGTCGTGGGTTCGAGCCCCACGGTGGGCACTGCTTTTGTTTTTGTTTTGTTTTTGTTTTGTTTTGTTTTTGTTTTTGTTTGTGGTTTTGCTTTGTCTATTGCATTTGCATTTGCATTTGTTTTTGTTGTGGGTATTGTGTTGTGTTGTGTTGTGCTTTGTCTGTTGCTCTTCTTTCGGGTTTGTGTGTTGTGTTGCGTTGCATTGTGTTGTGTTGCAGCGTGAGTGTGTTTGTTCTTGCGTTAGTGTGTGTGTGTGTGTGCGTGCGTTTGCTTATGCTTGTGAGTGGACAGAGCCGCCTCGGTGTATTGCGAAAGTATGCACGCTGGTACGTGTGTGTACATTGCTCGCTGTCTCGACCGATCGTGTGTGGTGTATGGTGTATGATGTATGGTATATGGTATATGGTGTATGGTGTGTGTAGCATGACATACAGCGTGTGCACTTGCGTGTGTGTTTGTGTGTGTTTGTGTTTGTGTTTGTGTTTGTGTTTGTGTGTGGCGGGTGTGCGTATCGACCGGTCCACTGGGTGCGTCCACCGCTGTCCACTCGTCGTTGGAGGCGTGCGTGGCACACAATCGACTCTGGACGTGGTTTGTAATGCATGTGACGATGTGCTGGTGGTGTGTTTGTAGTGTGTTCGTGTATGCGTACGCGTGTGCGTGTGTTTCGTGTGTGTGATGTGTGTTTCGTGCGTGCGGTGTGTGCGGTGTGTGTGATGTGTGTGTTTGTGTGTGTGTTTGTGTGTGTGTTTTGGTATTTGTGCGTTGGTGTGCGTTGAGTAGTGTGTGTATGTGTTGTGGCGTGTGTGTTGTGTGCGTTGTGTGCGTTGCGTTTGTGTTGTTGTGTGTTGTGCGACGTTGTGTATGTGTGTGGTTAGTGTGTGTGTCGTAGCGCCTGTCTAGCTCAGTTGGTAGAGCGCAAGACTCTTAATCTTGTGGTCGTGGGTTCGAGCCCCACGGTGGGCACTGCTTTTGTTTTTGTTTTGTTTTGTTTTGTTTTGTTTTTGTTTTTGTTTGTGGTTTTGCTTTGTCTATTGCATTTGCATTTGCATTTGTTTTTGTTGTGGGTATTGTGTTGTGTTGTGTTGTGCTTTGTCTGTTGCTCTTCTTTCGGGTTTGTGTGTTGTGTTGCGTTGCATTGTGTTGTGTTGCAGCGTGAGTGTGTTTGTTCTTGCGTTAGTGTGTGTGTGTGTGTGCGTGCGTTTGCTTATGCTTGTGAGTGGACAGAGCCGCCTCGGTGTATTGCGAAAGTATGCACGCTGGTACGTGTGTGTACATTGCTCGCTGTCTCGACCGATCGTGTGTGGTGTATGGTGTATGATGTATGGTATATGGTATATGGTGTATGGTGTGTGTAGCATGACATACAGCGTGTGCACTTGCGTGTGTGTGTTTGTGTTTGTGTTTGTGTTTGTGTTTGTGTTTGTGTGTGGCGGGTGTGCGTATCGACCGGTCCACTGGGTGCGTCCACCGCTGTCCACTCGTCGTTGGAGGCGTGCGTGGCACACAATCGACTCTGGACGTGGTTTGTAATGCATGTGACGATGTGCTGGTGGTGTGTTTGTAGTGTGTTCGTGTATGCGTACGCGTGTGCGTGTGTTTCGTGTGTGTGATGTGTGTTTCGTGCGTGCGGTGTGTGCGGTGTGTGTGATGTGTGTGTTTGTGTGTGTGTTTGTGTGTGTGTTTTGGTATTTGTGCGTTGGTGTGCGTGTGTTTCGTGTGTGTGATGTGTGTTTCGTGCGTGCGGTGTGTGCGGTGTGTGTGATGTGTGTGTTTGTGTGTGTGTTTGTGTGTGTGTTTTGGTATTTGTGCGTTGGTGTGCGTTGAGTAGTGTGTGTATGTGTTGTGGCGTGTGTGTTGTGTGCGTTGTGTGCGTTGCGTTTGTGTTGTTGTGTGTTGTGCGACGTTGTGTATGTGTGTGGTTAGTGTGTGTGTCGTAGCGCCTGTCTAGCTCAGTTGGTAGAGCGCAAGACTCTTAATCTTGTGGTCGTGGGTTCGAGCCCCACGGTGGGCACTGCTTTTGTTTTTGTTTTGTTTTGTTTTGTTTTGTTTTTGTTTTTGTTTGTGGTTTTGCTTTGTCTATTGCATTTGCATTTGCATTTGTTTTTGTTGTGGGTATTGTGTTGTGTTGTGTTGTGCTTTGTCTGTTGCTCTTCTTTCGGGTTTGTGTGTTGTGTTGCGTTGCATTGTGTTGTGTTGCAGCGTGAGTGTGTTTGTTCTTGCGTTAGTGTGTGTGTGTGTGTGTGCGTGCGTTTGCTTATGCTTGTGAGTGGACAGAGCCGCCTCGGTGTATTGCGAAAGTATGCACGCTGGTACGTGTGTGTACATTGCTCGCTGTCTCGACCGATCGTGTGTGGTGTATGGTGTATGATGTATGGTATATGGTATATGGTGTATGGTGTGTGTAGCATGACATACAGCGTGTGCACTTGCGTGTGTGTTGTGTGTGTTTGTGTTTGTGTTTGTGTTTTGTGTTTGTGTGTGGCGGGTGTGCGTATCGACCGGTCCACTGGGTGCGTCCCCGCTGTCCACTCGTCGTTGGAGGCGTGCGTGGCACACAATCGACTCTGGACGTGGTTTGTAATGCATGTGACGATGTGCTGGTGGTGTGTTTTGTAGTGTGTTCGTGTATGCGTACGCGTGTGCGTGTGTTTCGTGTGTGTGATGTGTGTTTCGTGCGTGCGGTGTGTGCGGTGTGTGTGATGTGTGTGTTTGTGTGTGTGTTTGTGTGTGTGTTTTGGTATTTGTGCGTTTGGTGTGCGTGTGGTTTCGTGTGTGTGATGTGTGTTTCGTGCGTGCGGTGTGTGCGGTGTGTGTGATGTGTGTGTTTGTGTGTGTGTTTGTGTGTGTGTTTTGGTATTTGTGCGTTGGTGTGCGTTGAGTAGTGTGTGTATGTGTTGTGGCGTGTGTGTTGTGTGCGTTGTGTGCGTTGCGTTTGTGTTGTTGTGTGTTGTGCGACGTTGTGTATGTGTGTGGTTAGTGTGTGTGTCGTAGCGCCTGTCTAGCTCAGTTGGTAGAGCGCAAGACTCTTAATCTTGTGGTCGTGGGTTCGAGCCCCACGGTGGGCACTGCTTTTGTTTTTGTTTTGTTTTTGTTTTGTTTTGTTTTTGTTTTTGTTTGTGGTTTTGCTTTGTCTATTGCATTTGCATTTGCATTTGTTTTTGTTGTGGGTATTGTGTTGTGTTGTGTTGTGCTTTGTCTGTTGCTCTTCTTTCGGGTTTGTGTGTTGTGTTGCGTTGCATTGTGTTGTGTTGCAGCGTGAGTGTGTTTGTTCTTGCGTTAGTGTGTGTGTGTGTGTGTGCGTGCGTTTGCTTATGCTTGTGAGTGGACAGAGCCGCCTCGGTGTATTGCGAAAGTATGCACGCTGGTACGTGTGTGTACATTGCTCGCTGTCTCGACCGATCGTGTGTGGTGTATGGTGTAATGATGTATGGTATATGGTATATGGTGTATGGTGTGTGTAGCATGACATACAGCGTGTGCACTTGCGTGTGTGTTTGTGTTGTGTTTGTGTTTGTGTTTGTGTTTGTGTTGTGTGTGGCGGGTGTGCGTATCGACCGGTCCACTGGGTGCGTCCACCGCTGTCCACTCGTCGTTGGATGCGTGCGTGGCACACAATCGACTCTGGACGTGGTTTGTAATGCATGTGACGATGTGCTGGTGGTGTGTTTGTAGTGTGTTCGTGTATGCGTACGCGTGTGCGTGTGTTTCGTGTGTGTGATGTGTGGTTTCGTGCGTGCGGTGTGTGCGGTGTGTGTGATGTGTGTGTTTGTGTGTGTGTTTGTGTGTGTGCTTTGGTATTGTGCGTTGGTGTGCGTGTGTTTCGTGTGTGTGATGTGTGTTTCGTGCGTGCGGTGTGTGCGGTGTGTGTGATGTGTGTGTTTGTGTGTGTGTTTGTGTGTGTGTTTTGGTATTTGTGCGTTGGTGTGCGTTGAGTAGTGTGTGTATGTGTTGTGGCGTGTGTTGTTGTTGTGCGTTGTGTGCGTTGCGTTTGTGTTGTTGTGTGTTGTGCGACGTTGTGTATGTGTGTGGTTAGTGTGTGTGTCGTAGCGCCTGTCTAGCTCAGTTGGTAGAGCGCAAGACTCTTAATCTTGTGGTCGTGGGTTCGAGCCCCACGGTGGGCACTGCTTTTGTTTTTGTTTTGTTTTGTTTTGTTTTGTTTTTGTTTTTGTTTGTGGTTTTGCTTTGTCTATTGCATTTGCATTTGCATTTGTTTTTGTTGTGGGTATTGTGTTGTGTTGTGTTGTGCTTTGTCTGTTGCTCTTCTTTCGGGTTTGTGTGTTGTGTTGCGTTGCATTGTGTTGTGTTGCAGCGTGAGTGTGTTTGTTCTTGCGTTAGTGTGTGTGTGTGTGTGCGTGCGTTTGCTTATGCTTGTGAGTGGACAGAGCCGCCTCGGTGTATTGCGAAAGTATGCACGCTGGTACGTGTGTGTACATTGCTCGCTGTCTCGACCGATCGTGTGTGGTGTATGGTGTATGATGTATGGTATATGGTATATGGTGTATGGTGTGTGTAGCATGACATACAGCGTGTGCACTTGCGTGTGTGTGTGTGTGTTTGTGTTTGTGTTTGTGTTTGTGTTTGTGTGTGGCGGGTGTGCGTATCGACCGGTCCACTGGGTGCGTCCACCGCTGTCCACTCGTCGTTGGAGGCGTGCGTGGCACACAATCGACTCTGGACGTGGTTTGTAATGCATGTGACGATGTGCTGGTGGTGTGTTTGTAGTGTGTTCGTGTATGCGTACGCGTGTGCGTGTGTTTCGTGTGTGTGATGTGTGTTTCGTGCGTGCGGTGTGTGCGGTGTGTGTGATGTGTGTGTTTGTGTGTGTGTTTGTGTGTGTGCTTTGGTATTTGTGCGTTGGTGTGCGTGTGTTTCGTGTGTGTGATGTGTGTTTCGTGCGTGCGGTGTGTGCGGTGTGTGTGATGTGTGTGTTTGTGTGTGTGTTTGTGTGTGTGTTTTGGTATTTGTGCGTTGGTGTGCGTTGAGTAGTGTGTGTATGTGTTGTGGCGTGTGTGTTGTGTGCGTTGTGTGCGTTGCGTTTGTGTTGTTGTGTGTTGTGCGACGTTGTGTATGTGTGTGGTTAGTGTGTGTGTCGTAGCGCCTGTCTAGCTCAGTTGGTAGAGCGCAAGACTCTTAATCTTGTGGTCGTGGGTTCGAGCCCCACGGTGGGCACTGCTTTTGTTTTTGTTTTGTTTTTGTTTTGTTTTGTTTTTGTTTTTGTTTGTGGTTTTGCTTTGTCTATTGCATTTGCATTTGCATTTGTTTTTGTTGTGGGTATTGTGTTGTGTTGTGTTGTGCTTTGTCTGTTGCTCTTCTTTCGGGTTTGTGTGTTGTGTTGCGTTGCATTGTGTTGTGTTGCAGCGTGAGTGTGTTTGTTCTTGCGTTAGTGTGTGTGTGTGTGTGTGCGTGCGTTTGCTTATGCTTGTGAGTGGACAGAGCCGCCTCGGTGTATTGCGAAAGTATGCACGCTGGTACGTGTGTGTACATTGCTCGCTGTCTCGACCGATCGTGTGTGGTGTATGGTGTATGATGTATGGTATATGGTATATGGTGTATGGTGTGTGTAGCATGACATACAGCGTGTGCACTTGCGTGTGTGTTTGTGTTTGTGTTTGTGTTTGTGTTTGTGTTTGTGTGTGGCGGGTGTGCGTATCGACCGGTCCACTGGGTGCGTCCACCGCTGTCCACTCGTCGTTGGAGGCGTGCGTGGCACACAATCGACTCTGGACGTGGTTTGTAATGCATGTGACGATGTGCTGGTGGTGTGTTTGTAGTGTGTTCGTGTATGCGTACGCGTGTGCGTGTGTTTCGTGTGTGTGATGTGTGTTTCGTGCGTGCGGTGTGTGCGGTGTGTGTGATGTGTGTGTTTGTGTGTGTGTTTGTGTGTGTGCTTTGGTATTTGTGCGTTGGTGTGCGTGTGTTTCGTGTGTGTGATGTGTGTTTCGTGCGTGCGGTGTGTGCGGTGTGTGTGATGTGTGTGTTTGTGTGTGTGTTTGTGTGTGTGTTTTGGTATTTGTGCGTTGGTGTGCGTTGAGTAGTGTGTGTATGTGTTGTGGCGTGTGTTTGTGTGCGTTGTGTGCGTTGCGTTTGTGTTGTTGTGTGTTGTGCGACGTTGTGTATGTGTGTGGTTAGTGTGTGTGTCGTAGCGCCTGTCTAGCTCAGTTGGTAGAGCGCAAGACTCTTAATCTTGTGGTCGTGGGTTCGAGCCCCACGGTGGGCACTGCTTTTGTTTTTGTTTTGTTTTTGTTTTGTTTTGTTTTTGTTTTTGTTTGTGGTTTTGCTTTGTCTATTGCATTTGCATTTGCATTTGTTTTTGTTGTGGGTATTGTGTTGTGTTGTGTTGTGCTTTGTCTGTTGCTCTTCTTTCGGGTTTGTGTGTTGTGTTGCGTTGCATTGTGTTGTGTTGCAGCGTGAGTGTGTTTGTTCTTGCGTTAGTGTGTGTGTGTGTGTGCGTGCGTTTGCTTATGCTTGTGAGTGGACAGAGCCGCCTCGGTGTATTGCGAAAGTATGCACGCTGGTACGTGTGTGTACATTGCTCGCTGTCTCGACCGATCGTGTGTGGTGTATGGTGTATGATGTATGGTATATGGTATATGGTGTATGGTGTGTGTAGCATGACATACAGCGTGTGCACTTGCGTGTGTGTGTGTGTGTGTTTGTGTTTGTGTTTGTGTTTGTGTTTGTGTGTGGCGGGTGTGCGTATCGACCGGTCCACTGGGTGCGTCCACCGCTGTCCACTCGTCGTTGGAGGCGTGCGTGGCACACAATCGACTCTGGACGTGGTTTGTAATGCATGTGACGATGTGCTGGTGGTGTGTTTGTAGTGTGTTCGTGTATGCGTACGCGTGTGCGTGTGTTTCGTGTGTGTGATGTGTGTTTCGTGCGTGCGGTGTGTGCGGTGTGTGTGATGTGTGTGTTTGTGTGTGTGTTTGTGTGTGTGCTTTGGTATTTGTGCGTTGGTGTGCGTGTGTTTCGTGTGTGTGATGTGTGTTTCGTGCGTGCGGTGTGTGCGGTGTGTGTGATGTGTGTGTTTGTGTGTGTGTTTGTGTGTGTGTTTTGGTATTTGTGCGTTGGTGTGCGTTGAGTAGTGTGTGTATGTGTTGTGGCGTGTGTTTGTGTGCGTTGTGTGCGTTGCGTTTGTGTTGTTGTGTGTTGTGCGACGTTGTGTATGTGTGTGGTTAGTGTGTGTGTCGTAGCGCCTGTCTAGCTCAGTTGGTAGAGCGCAAGACTCTTAATCTTGTGGTCGTGGGTTCGAGCCCCACGGTGGGCACTGCTTTTGTTTTTGTTTTGTTTTTGTTTTGTTTTGTTTTTGTTTTTGTTTGTGGTTTTGCTTTGTCTATTGCATTTGCATTTGCATTTGTTTTTGTTGTGGGTATTGTGTTGTGTTGTGTTGTGCTTTGTCTGTTGCTCTTCTTTCGGGTTTGTGTGTTGTGTTGCGTTGCATTGTGTTGTGTTGCAGCGTGAGTGTGTTTGTTCTTGCGTTAGTGTGTGTGTGTGTGTGCGTGCGTTTGCTTATGCTTGTGAGTGGACAGAGCCGCCTCGGTGTATTGCGAAAGTATGCACGCTGGTACGTGTGTGTACATTGCTCGCTGTCTCGACCGATCGTGTGTGGTGTATGGTGTATGATGTTATGGTATATGGTATATGGTGTATGGTGTGTGTAGCATGACATACAGCGTGTGCACTTGCGTTTGTGTGTGTGTGTGTTTGTGTTTGTGTTGTGTGTTTGTGTTTGTGTGTGGCGGGTGTGCGTATCGACCGGTCCACTGGGTGCGTCCACCGCTGTCCACTCGTCGTTGGAGGCGTGCGTGGCACACAATCGACTCTGGACGTGGTTTGTAATGCATGTGACGATGTGCTGTGGTGTGTGTTTGTAGTGTGTTCGTGTATGCGTACGCGTGTGCGTGTGTTTCGTGTGTGTGATGTGTGTTTCGTGCGTGCGGTGTGTGCGGTGTGTGTGATGTGTGTGTTTGTGTGTGTGTTTGTGTGTGTGTTTTGGTATTTGTGCGTTGGTGTGCGTGTGTTTCGTGTGTGTGATGTGTGTTTCGTGCGTGCGGTGTGTGCGGTGTGTGTGATGTGTGTGTTTGTGTGTGTGTTTGTGTGTGTGTTTTGGTATTTGTGCGTTGGTGTGCGTTGAGTAGTGTGTGTATGTGTTGTGGCGTGTGTGTTGTGTGCGTTGTGTGCGTTGCGTTTGTGTTGTTGTGTGTTGTGCGACGTTGTGTATGTGTGTGGTTAGTGTGTGTGTCGTAGCGCCTGTCTAGCTCAGTTGGTAGAGCGCAAGACTCTTAATCTTGTGGTCGTGGGTTCGAGCCCCACGGTGGGCACTGCTTTTGTTTTTGTTTTGTTTTGTTTTGTTTTGTTTTTGTTTTTGTTTGTGGTTTTGCTTTGTCTATTGCATTTGCATTTGCATTTGTTTTTGTTGTGGGTATTGTGTTGTGTTGTGTTGTGCTTTGTCTGTTGCTCTTCTTTCGGGTTTGTGTGTTGTGTTGCGTTGCATTGTGTTGTGTTGCAGCGTGAGTGTGTTTGTTCTTGCGTTAGTGTGTGTGTGTGTGTGCGTGCGTTTGCTTATGCTTGTGAGTGGACAGAGCCGCCTCGGTGTATTGCGAAAGTATGCACGCTGGTACGTGTGTGTACATTGCTCGCTGTCTCGACCGATCGTGTGTGGTGTATGGTGTATGATGTATGGTATATGGTATATGGTGTATGGTGTGTGTAGCATGACATACAGCGTGTGCACTTGCGTGTGTGTTTGTGTTTGTGTTTGTGTTTGTGTTTGTGTTTGTGTGTGGCGGGTGTGCGTATCGACCGGTCCACTGGGTGCGTCCACCGCTGTCCACTCGTCGTTGGAGGCGTGCGTGGCACACAATCGACTCTGGACGTGGTTTGTAATGCATGTGACGATGTGCTGGTGGTGTGTTTGTAGTGTGTTCGTGTATGCGTACGCGTGTGCGTGTGTTTCGTGTGTGTGATGTGTGTTTCGTGCGTGCGGTGTGTGCGGTGTGTGTGATGTGTGTGTTTGTGTGTGTGTTTGTGTGTGTGCTTTGGTATTTGTGCGTTGGTGTGCGTGTGTTTCGTGTGTGTGATGTGTGTTTCGTGCGTGCGGTGTGTGCGGTGTGTGTGATGTGTGTGTTTGTGTGTGTGTTTGTGTGTGTGTTTTGGTATTTGTGCGTTGGTGTGCGTTGAGTAGTGTGTGTATGTGTTGTGGCGTGTGTGTTGTGTGCGTTGTGTGCGTTGCGTTTGTGTTGTTGTGTGTTGTGCGACGTTGTGTATGTGTGTGGTTAGTGTGTGTGTCGTAGCGCCTGTCTAGCTCAGTTGGTAGAGCGCAAGACTCTTAATCTTGTGGTCGTGGGTTCGAGCCCCACGGTGGGCACTGCTTTTGTTTTTGTTTTGTTTTTGTTTTGTTTTGTTTTTGTTTTTGTTTGTGGTTTTGCTTTGTCTATTGCATTTGCATTTGCATTTGTTTTTGTTGTGGGTATTGTGTTGTGTTGTGTTGTGCTTTGTCTGTTGCTCTTCTTTCGGGTTTGTGTGTTGTGTTGCGTTGCATTGTGTTGTGTTGCAGCGTGAGTGTGTTTGTTCTTGCGTTAGTGTGTGTGTGTGTGTGCGTGCGTTTGCTTATGCTTGTGAGTGGACAGAGCCGCCTCGGTGTATTGCGAAAGTATGCACGCTGGTACGTGTGTGTACATTGCTCGCTGTCTCGACCGATCGTGTGTGGTGTATGGTGTATGATGTATGGTATATGGTATATGGTGTATGGTGTGTGTAGCATGACATACAGCGTGTGCACTTGCGTGTGTGTGTGTGTGTGTTTGTGTTTGTGTTTGTGTTTGTGTTTGTGTGTGGCGGGTGTGCGTATCGACCGGTCCACTGGGTGCGTCCACCGCTGTCCACTCGTCGTTGGAGGCGTGCGTGGCACACAATCGACTCTGGACGTGGTTTGTAATGCATGTGACGATGTGCTGGTGGTGTGTTTGTAGTGTGTTCGTGTATGCGTACGCGTGTGCGTGTGTTTCGTGTGTGTGATGTGTGTTTCGTGCGTGCGGTGTGTGCGGTGTGTGTGATGTGTGTGTTTGTGTGTGTGTTTGTGTGTGTGCTTTGGTATTTGTGCGTTGGTGTGCGTGTGTTTCGTGTGTGTGATGTGTGTTTCGTGCGTGCGGTGTGTGCGGTGTGTGTGATGTGTGTGTTTGTGTGTGTGTTTGTGTGTGTGTTTTGGTATTTGTGCGTTGGTGTGCGTTGAGTAGTGTGTGTATGTGTTGTGGCGTGTGTGTTGTGTGCGTTGTGTGCGTTGCGTTTGTGTTGTTGTGTGTTGTGCGACGTTGTGTATGTGTGTGGTTAGTGTGTGTGTCGTAGCGCCTGTCTAGCTCAGTTGGTAGAGCGCAAGACTCTTAATCTTGTGGTCGTGGGTTCGAGCCCCACGGTGGGCACTGCTTTTGTTTTTGTTTTGTTTTTGTTTTGTTTTGTTTTTGTTTTTGTTTGTGGTTTTGCTTTGTCTATTGCATTTGCATTTGCATTTGTTTTTGTTGTGGGTATTGTGTTGTGTTGTGTTGTGCTTTGTCTGTTGCTCTTCTTTCGGGTTTGTGTGTTGTGTTGCGTTGCATTGTGTTGTGTTGCAGCGTGAGTGTGTTTGTTCTTGCGTTAGTGTGTGTGTGTGTGTGCGTGCGTTTGCTTATGCTTGTGAGTGGACAGAGCCGCCTCGGTGTATTGCGAAAGTATGCACGCTGGTACGTGTGTGTACATTGCTCGCTGTCTCGACCGATCGTGTGTGGTGTATGGTGTATGATGTATGGTATATGGTATATGGTGTATGGTGTGTGTAGCATGACATACAGCGTGTGCACTTGCGTGTGTGTTTGTGTTTGTGTTTGTGTTTGTGTTTGTGTTTGTGTGTGGCGGGTGTGCGTATCGACCGGTCCACTGGGTGCGTCCACCGCTGTCCACTCGTCGTTGGAGGCGTGCGTGGCACACAATCGACTCTGGACGTGGTTTGTAATGCATGTGACGATGTGCTGGTGGTGTGTTTGTAGTGTGTTCGTGTATGCGTACGCGTGTGCGTGTGTTTCGTGTGTGTGATGTGTGTTTCGTGCGTGCGGTGTGTGCGGTGTGTGTGATGTGTGTGTTTGTGTGTGTGTTTGTGTGTGTGCTTTGGTATTTGTGCGTTGGTGTGCGTGTGTTTCGTGTGTGTGATGTGTGTTTCGTGCGTGCGGTGTGTGCGGTGTGTGTGATGTGTGTGTTTGTGTGTGTGTTTGTGTGTGTGTTTTGGTATTTGTGCGTTGGTGTGCGTTGAGTAGTGTGTGTATGTGTTGTGGCGTGTGTGTTGTGTGCGTTGTGTGCGTTGCGTTTGTGTTGTTGTGTGTTGTGCGACGTTGTGTATGTGTGTGGTTAGTGTGTGTGTCGTAGCGCCTGTCTAGCTCAGTTGGTAGAGCGCAAGACTCTTAATCTTGTGGTCGTGGGTTCGAGCCCCACGGTGGGCACTGCTTTTGTTTTTGTTTTGTTTTGTTTTGTTTTGTTTTTGTTTTTGTTTGTGGTTTTGCTTTGTCTATTGCATTTGCATTTGCATTTGTTTTTGTTGTGGGTATTGTGTTGTGTTGTGTTGTGCTTTGTCTGTTGCTCTTCTTTCGGGTTTGTGTGTTGTGTTGCGTTGCATTGTGTTGTGTTGCAGCGTGAGTGTGTTTGTTCTTGCGTTAGTGTGTGTGTGTGTGTGCGTGCGTTTGCTTATGCTTGTGAGTGGACAGAGCCGCCTCGGTGTATTGCGAAAGTATGCACGCTGGTACGTGTGTGTACATTGCTCGCTGTCTCGACCGATCGTGTGTGGTGTATGGTGTATGATGTATGGTATATGGTATATGGTGTATGGTGTGTGTAGCATGACATACAGCGTGTGCACTTGCGTGTGTGTTTGTGTTTGTGTTTGTGTTTGTGTTTGTGTTTGTGTGTGGCGGGTGTGCGTATCGACCGGTCCACTGGGTGCGTCCACCGCTGTCCACTCGTCGTTGGAGGCGTGCGTGGCACACAATCGACTCTGGACGTGGTTTGTAATGCATGTGACGATGTGCTGGTGGTGTGTTTGTAGTGTGTTCGTGTATGCGTACGCGTGTGCGTGTGTTTCGTGTGTGTGATGTGTGTTTCGTGCGTGCGGTGTGTGCGGTGTGTGTGATGTGTGTGTTTGTGTGTGTGTTTGTGTGTGTGCTTTGGTATTTGTGCGTTGGTGTGCGTGTGTTTCGTGTGTGTGATGTGTGTTTCGTGCGTGCGGTGTGTGCGGTGTGTGTGATGTGTGTGTTTGTGTGTGTGTTTGTGTGTGTGTTTTGGTATTTGTGCGTTGGTGTGCGTTGAGTAGTGTGTGTATGTGTTGTGGCGTGTGTGTTGTGTGCGTTGTGTGCGTTGCGTTTGTGTTGTTGTGTGTTGTGCGACGTTGTGTATGTGTGTGGTTAGTGTGTGTGTCGTAGCGCCTGTCTAGCTCAGTTGGTAGAGCGCAAGACTCTTAATCTTGTGGTCGTGGGTTCGAGCCCCACGGTGGGCACTGCTTTTGTTTTTGTTTTGTTTTTGTTTTGTTTTGTTTTTGTTTTTGTTTGTGGTTTTGCTTTGTCTATTGCATTTGCATTTGCATTTGTTTTTGTTGTGGGTATTGTGTTGTGTTGTGTTGTGCTTTGTCTGTTGCTCTTCTTTCGGGTTTGTGTGTTGTGTTGCGTTGCATTGTGTTGTGTTGCAGCGTGAGTGTGTTTGTTCTTGCGTTAGTGTGTGTGTGTGTGTGCGTGCGTTTGCTTATGCTTGTGAGTGGACAGAGCCGCCTCGGTGTATTGCGAAAGTATGCACGCTGGTACGTGTGTGTACATTGCTCGCTGTCTCGACCGATCGTGTGTGGTGTATGGTGTATGATGTATGGTATATGGTATATGGTGTATGGTGTGTGTAGCATGACATACAGCGTGTGCACTTGCGTGTGTGTTTGTGTTTGTGTTTGTGTTTGTGTTTGTGTTTGTGTGTGGCGGGTGTGCGTATCGACCGGTCCACTGGGTGCGTCCACCGCTGTCCACTCGTCGTTGGAGGCGTGCGTGGCACACAATCGACTCTGGACGTGGTTTGTAATGCATGTGACGATGTGCTGGTGGTGTGTTTGTAGTGTGTTCGTGTATGCGTACGCGTGTGCGTGTGTTTCGTGTGTGTGATGTGTGTTTCGTGCGTGCGGTGTGTGCGGTGTGTGTGATGTGTGTGTTTGTGTGTGTGTTTGTGTGTGTGCTTTGGTATTTGTGCGTTGGTGTGCGTGTGTTTCGTGTGTGTGATGTGTGTTTTCGTGCGTGCGGTGTGTGCGGTGTGTGTGATGTGTGTGTTTGTGTGTGTGTTTTGTGTGTGTGTTTTTGGTATTTGTGCGTTGGTGTGCGTTGAGTAGTGTGTGTATGTGTTGTGGCGTGTGTTTGTGTGCGTTGTGTGCGTTGCGTTTGTGTTGTTGTGTGTTGTGCGACGTTGTGTATGTGTGTGGTTAGTGTGTGTGTGTAGCGCCTGTCTAGCTCAGTTGGTAGAGCGCAAGACTCTTAATCTTGTGGTCGTGGGTTCGAGCCCCACGGTGGGCACTGCTTTTGTTTTTGTTTTGTTTTTGTTTTGTTTTGTTTTTTGTTTTTGTTTGTGGTTTTGCTTTGTCTTGCATTTGCATTTGCATTTGTTTTTTGTTGTGGGTATTGTGTTGTGTTGTGTTGTGCTTTGTCTGTTGCTCTTCTTTCGGGTTTGTGTGTTGTGTTGCGTTGCATTGTGTTGTGTTGCAGCGTGAGTGTGTTTGTTCTTGCGTTAGTGTGTGTGTGTGTGTGCGTGCGTTTGCTTATGCTTGTGAGTGGACAGAGCCGCCTCGGTGTATTGCGAAAGTATGCACGCTGGTACGTGTGTGTACATTGCTCGCTGTCTCGACCGATCGTGTGTGGTGTATGGTGTATGATGTATGGTATATGGTATATGGTGTATGGTGTGTGTAGCATGACATACAGCGTGTGCACTTGCGTGTGTGTGTGTGTGTTTGTGTTTGTGTTTGTGTTTGTGTTTGTGTGTGGCGGGTGTGCGTATCGACCGGTCCACTGGGTGCGTCCACCGCTGTCCACTCGTCGTTGGAGGCGTGCGTGGCACACAATCGACGCTGGACGTGGTTTGTAATGCATGTGACGATGTGCTGGTGGTGTGTTTGTAGTGTGTTCGTGTATGCGTACGCGTGTGCGTGTGTTTCGTGTGTGTGATGTGTGTTTCGTGCGTGCGGTGTGTGCGGTGTGTGTGATGTGTGTGTTTGTGTGTGTGTTTGTGTTTTTGGTATTTGTGCGTTGGTGTGCGTGTGTTTCGTGTGTGTGATGTGTGTTTCGTGCGTGCGGTGTGTGCGGTGTGTGTGATGTGTGTGTGTGTGTGTTTGTGTGTGTGTTTTGGTATTGTGCGTTGGTGTGCGTTGAGTAGTGTGTGTATGTGTTGTGGCGTGTGTGTTGTGTGCGTTGTGTGCGTTGCGTTTGTGTTGTTGTGTGTTGTGCGACGTTGTGTATGTGTGTGGTTAGTGTGTGTGTCGTAGCGCCTGTCTAGCTCAGTTGGTAGAGCGCAAGACTCTTAATCTTGTGGTCGTGGGTTCGAGCCCCACGGTGGGCACTGCTTTGTTTTGTTTGTTTTGTTTTTTTTGTTTTGTTTTTTGTTTGTGGTTTTGCTTTGTCTATTGCATTTGCATTTGCATTTGTTTTTGTTGTGGGTATTGTGTTGTGTTGTGTTGTGCTTTGTCTGTTGCTCTTCTTTCGGGTTTGTGTGTTGTGTTGCGTTGCATTGTGTTGTGTTGCAGCGTGAGTGTGTTTGTTCTTGCGTTAGTGTGTGTGTGTGTGTGTGCGTGCGTTTGCTTATGCTTGTGAGTGGACAGAGCCGCCTCGGTGTATTGCGAAAGTATGCACGCTGGTACGTGTGTGTACATTGCTCGCTGTCTCGACCGATCGTGTGTGGTGTATGGTGTATGATGTATGGTATATGGTATATGGTGTATGGTGTGTGTAGCATGACATACAGCGTGTGCACTTGCGTGTGTGTGTGTGTGTTTGTGTTTGTGTTTGTGTTTGTGTTTGTGTGTGGCGGGTGTGCGTATCGACCGGTCCACTGGGTGCGTCCACCGCTGTCCACTCGTCGTTGGAGGCGTGCGTGGCACACAATCGACGCTGGACGTGGTTTGTAATGCATGTGACGATGTGCTGGTGGTGTGTTTGTAGTGTGTTCGTGTATGCGTACGCGTGTGCGTGTGTTTCGTGTGTGTGATGTGTGTTTCGTGCGTGCGGTGTGTGCGGTGTGTGTGATGTGTGTGTTTGTGTGTGTGTTTGTGTGTGTGCTTTGGTATTTGTGCGTTGGTGTGCGTGTGTTTCGTGTGTGTGATGTGTGTTTCGTGCGTGCGGTGTGTGCGGTGTGTGTGATGTGTGTGTTTGTGTGTGTGTTTGTGTGTGTGTTTTGGTATTTGTGCGTTGGTGTGCGTTGAGTAGTGTGTGTATGTGTTGTGGCGTGTGTGTTGTGTGCGTTGTGTGCGTTGCGTTTGTGTTGTTGTGTGTTGTGCGACGTTGTGTATGTGTGTGGTTAGTGTGTGTGTCGTAGCGCCTGTCTAGCTCAGTTGGTAGAGCGCAAGACTCTTAATCTTGTGGTCGTGGGTTCGAGCCCCACGGTGGGCACTGCTTTTGTTTTTGTTTTGTTTTGTTTTGTTTTGTTTTTGTTTTTGTTTGTGGTTTTGCTTTGTCTATTGCATTTGCATTTGCATTTGTTTTTGTTGTGGGTATTGTGTTGTGTTGTGTTGTGCTTTGTCTGTTGCTCTTCTTTCGGGTTTGTGTGTTGTGTTGCGTTGCATTGTGTTGTGTTGCAGCGTGAGTGTGTTTGTTCTTGCGTTAGTGTGTGTGTGTGTGTGTGCGTGCGTTTGCTTATGCTTGTGAGTGGACAGAGCCGCCTCGGTGTATTGCGAAAGTATGCACGCTGGTACGTGTGTGTACATTGCTCGCTGTCTCGACCGATCGTGTGTGGTGTATGGTGTATGATGTATGGTATATGGTATATGGTGTATGGTGTGTGTAGCATGACATACAGCGTGTGCACTTGCGTGTGTGTTTGTGTTTGTGTTTGTGTTTGTGTTTGTGTTTGTGTGTGGCGGGTGTGCGTATCGACCGGTCCACTGGGTGCGTCCACCGCTGTCCACTCGTCGTTGGAGGCGTGCGTGGCACACAATCGACGCTGGACGTGGTTTGTAATGCATGTGACGATGTGCTGGTGGTGTGTTTGTAGTGTGTTCGTGTATGCGTACGCGTGTGCGTGTGTTTCGTGTGTGTGATGTGTGTTTCGTGCGTGCGGTGTGTGCGGTGTGTGTGATGTGTGTGTTTGTGTGTGTGTTTGTGTGTGTGTTTTGGTATTTGTGCGTTGGTGTGCGTTGAGTAGTGTGTGTATGTGTTGTGGCGTGTGTTTGTGTGCGTTGTGTGCGTTGCGTTTGTGTTGTTGTGTGTTGTGCGACGTTGTGTATGTGTGTGGTTAGTGTGTGTGTCGTAGCGCCTGTCTAGCTCAGTTGGTAGAGCGCAAGACTCTTAATCTTGTGGTCGTGGGTTCGAGCCCCACGGTGGGCACTGCTTTTGTTTTTGTTTTGTTTTGTTTTTGTTTTTGTTTTTGTTTGTGGTTTTGCTTTGTCTATTGCATTTGCATTTGCATTTGCATTGCATTTGTTTTTGTTGTGGGTATTGTGTTGTGTTGTGTTGTGCTTTGTCTGTTGCTCTTCTTTCGGGTTTGTGTGTTGTGTTGCGTTGCATTGTGTTGTGTTGCAGCGTGAGTGTGTTTGTTCTTGCGTTAGTGTGTGTGTGTGTGTGCGTGCGTTTGCTTATGCTTGTGAGTGGACAGAGCCGCCTCGGTGTATTGCGAAAGTATGCACGCTGGTACGTGTGTGTACATTGCTCGCTGTCTCGACCGATCGTGTGTGGTGTATGGTGTATGATGTATGGTATATGGTATATGGTGTATGGTGTGTGTAGCATGACATACAGCGTGTGCACTTGCGTGTGTGTTTGTGTTTGTGTTTGTGTTTGTGTTTGTGTTTGTGTGTGGCGGGTGTGCGTATCGACCGGTCCACTGGGTGCGTCCACCGCTGTCCACTCGTCGTTGGAGGCGTGCGTGGCACACAATCGACGCTGGACGTGGTTTGTAATGCATGTGACGATGTGCTGGTGGTGTGTTTGTAGTGTGTTCGTGTATGCGTACGCGTGTGCGTGTGTTTCGTGTGTGTGATGTGTGTTTCGTGCGTGCGGTGTGTGCGGTTGTGTGTGATGTGTGTGTTTGTGTGTGTGTTTGTGTGTGTGTTTTGGTATTTGTGCGTTGGTGTGCGTTGAGTAGTGTGTGTATGTGTTGTGGCGTGTGTTTGTGTGCGTTGTGTGCGTTGCGTTTGTGTTGTTGTGTGTTGTGCGACGTTGTGTATGTGTGTGGTTAGTGTGTGTGTCGTAGCGCCTGTCTAGCTCAAGTTGGTAGAGCGCAAGGACTCTTAATCTTGTGGTCGTGGGTTCGAGCCCCACGGTGGGCACTGCTTTTGTTTTTGTTTTGTTTTTGTTTTTGTTTTTGTTTTTGTTTGTGGTTTTGCTTTGTCTATTGCATTTGCATTGCATTGCATTTGTTTTTGTTGTGGGTATTGTGTTGTGTTGTGTTGTGCTTTGTCTGTTGCTCTTCTTTCGGGTTTGTGTGTTGTGTTGCGTTGCATTGTGTTGTGTTGCAGCGTGAGTGTGTTTGTTCTTGCGTTAGTGTGTGTGTGTGTGTGCGTGCGTTTGCTTATGCTTGTGAGTGGACAGAGCCGCCTCGGTGTATTGCGAAAGTATGCACGCTGGTACGTGTGTGTACATTGCTCGCTGTCTCGACCGATCGTGTGTGGTGTATGGTGTATGATGTATGGTATATGGTATATGGTGTATGGTGTGTGTAGCATGACATACAGCGTGTGCACTTGCGTGTGTGTTTGTGTTTGTGTTTGTGTTTGTGTTTGTGTTGTGTGTGGCGGGTGTGCGTATCGACCGGTCCACTGGGTGCGTCCACCGCTGTCCACTCGTCGTTGGAGGCGTGCGTGGCACACAATCGACGCTGGACGTGGTTTGTAATGCATGTGACGATGTGCTGGTGGTGTGTTTGTAGTGTGTTCGTGTATGCGTACGCGTGTGCGTGTGTTTCGTGTGTGTGATGTGTGTTCGTGCGTGCGGTGTGTGCGGTGTGTGTGATGTGTGTGTTTGTGTGTGTGTTTGTGTGTGTGTTTTGGTATTTGTGCGTTGGTGTGCGTGTGTTTCGTGTGTGTGATGTGTGTTTCGTGCGTGCGGTGTGTGCGGTGTGTGTGATGTGTGTGTTTGTGTGTGTGTTTGTGTGTGTGTTTTGGTATTTGTGCGTTGGTGTGCGTTGAGTAGTGTGTGTATGTGTTGTGGCGTGTGTGTTGTGTGCGTTGTGTGCGTTGCGTTTGTGTTGTTGTGTGTTGTGCGACGTTGTGTATGTGTGTGGTTAGTGTGTGTGTCGTAGCGCCTGTCTAGCTCAGTTGGTAGAGCGCAAGACTCTTAATCTTGTGGTCGTGGGTTCGAGCCCCACGGTGGGCACTGCTTTTGTTTTGTTTTGTTTTTGTTTTTGTTTTTGTTTTTGTTTTTGTTTGTGGTTTTGCTTTGTCTATTGCATTTGCATTTGCATTTGTTTTTGTTGTGGGTATTGTGTTGTGTTGTGTTGTGCTTTGTCTGTTGCTCTTCTTTCGGGTTTGTGTGTTGTGTTGCGTTGCATTGTGTTGTGTTGCAGCGTGAGTGTGTTTGTTCTTGCGTTAGTGTGTGTGTGTGTGTGTGTGCGTTTGCTTATGCTTGTGAGTGGACAGAGCCGCCTCGGTGTATTGCGAAAGTATGCACGCTGGTACGTGTGTGTACATTGCTCGCTGTCTCGACCGATCGTGTGTGGTGTATGGTGTATGGTATATGGTATATGGTATATGGTATATGGTGTATGGTGTGTGTAGCATGACATACAGCGTGTGCACTTGCGTGTGTGTGTGTGTGTGTGTTTGTGTTTGTGTTTGTGTTTGTGTTTGTGTGTGGCGGGTGTGCGTATCGACCGGTCCACTGGGTGCGTCCACCGCTGTCCACTCGTCGTTGGAGGCGTGCGTGGCACACAATCGACGCTGGACGTGGTTTGTAATGCATGTGACGATGTGCTGGTGGTGTGTTTGTAGTGTGTTCGTGTATGCGTACGCGTGTGCGTGTGTTTCGTGTGTGTGATGTGTGTTTCGTGCGTGCGGTGTGTGCGGTGTGTGTGATGTGTGTGTTTGTGTGTGTGTTTGTGTGTGTGTTTTGGTATTTGTGCGTTGGTGTGCGTTGAGTAGTGTGTGTATGTGTTGTGGCGTGTGTTTGTGTGCGTTGTGTGCGTTGCGTTTGTGTTGTTGTGTGTTGTGCGACGTTGTGTATGTGTGTGGTTAGTGTGTGTGTCGTAGCGCCTGTCTAGCTCAGTTGGTAGAGCGCAAGACTCTTAATCTTGTGGTCGTGGGTTCGAGCCCCACGGTGGGCACTGCTTTTGTTTTTGTTTTGTTTTTGTTTTTGTTTTGTTTGTGGTTTTGCTTGGTCTATTGCATTTGCATTTGCATTTGCATTTGCATTTGTTTTTGTTGTGGGTATTGTGTTGTGTTGTGTTGTGCTTTGTCTGTTGCTCTTCTTTCGGGTTTGTGTGTTGTGTTGCGTTGCATTGTGTTGTGTTGCAGCGTGAGTGTGTTTGTTCTTGCGTTAGTGTGTGTGTGTGTGTGTGTGTGCGCGTTTGCTTATGCTTGTGAGTGGACAGAGCCGCCTCGGTGTATTGCGAAAGTATGCACGCTGGTACGTGTGTGTACATTGCTCGCTGTCTCGACCGATCGTGTGTGGTGTATGGTGTATGGTATATGGTATATGGTATATGGTATATGGTGTATGGTGTGTGTAGCATGACATACAGCGTGTGCACTTGCGTGTGTGTGTGTGTGTGTGTGTGTTTGTGTTTGTGTTTGTGTTTGTGTTTGTGTGTGGCGGGTGTGCGTATCGACCGGTCCACTGGGTGCGTCCACCGCTGTCCACTCGTCGTTGGATGCGTGCGTGGCACACAATCGACGCTGGACGTGGTTTGTAATGCATGTGACGATGTGCTGGTGGTGTGTTTGTAGTGTGTTCGTGTATGCGTACGCGTGTGCGTGTGTTTCTTGTGTGTGATGTGTGTTTCGTGCGTGCGGTGTGTGCGGTGTGTGTGATGTGTGTGTTTGTGTGTGTGTTTGTGTGTGTGTTTTGGTATTTGTGCGTTGGTGTGCGTTGAGTAGTGTGTGTATGTGTTGTGGCGTGTGTTTGTGTGCGTTGTGTGCGTTGCGTTTGTGTTGTTGTGTGTTGTGCGACGTTGTGTATGTGTGTGGTTAGTGTGTGTGTCGTAGCGCCTGTCTAGCTCAGTTGGTAGAGCGCAAGACTCTTAATCTTGTGGTCGTGGGTTCGAGCCCCACGGTGGGCACTGCTTTTGTTTTTGTTTTGTTTTTGTTTTTGTTTTTGTTTTTGTTTTTGTTTGTGGTTTTGCTTTGTCTATTGCATTTGCATTTGCATTTGTTTTTGTTGTGGGTATTGTGTTGTGTTGTGTTGTGCTTTGTCTGTTGCTCTTCTTTCGGGTTTGTGTGTTGTGTTGCGTTGCATTGTGTTGTGTTGCAGCGTGAGTGTGTTTGTTCTTGCGTTAGTGTGTGTGTGTGTGTGTGTGCGTTTGCTTATGCTTGTGAGTGGACAGAGCCGCCTCGGTGTATTGCGAAAGTATGCACGCTGGTACGTGTGTGTACATTGCTCGCTGTCTCGACCGATCGTGTGTGGTGTATGGTGTATGGTATATGGTATATGGTATATGGTATATGGTGTATGGTGTGTGTAGCATGACATACAGCGTGTGCACTTGCGTGTGTGTGTGTGTGTGTGTGTGTTTGTGTTTGTGTTTGTGTTTGTGTTTGTGTGTGGCGGGTGTGCGTATCGACCGGTCCACTGGGTGCGTCCACCGCTGTCCACTCGTCGTTGGATGCGTGCGTGGCACACAATCGACGCTGGACGTGGTTTGTAATGCATGTGACGATGTGCTGGTGGTGTGTTTGTAGTGTGTTCGTGTATGCGTACGCGTGTGCGTGTGTTTCGTGTGTGTGATGTGTGTTTCGTGCGTGCGGTGTGTGCGGTGTGTGTGATGTGTGTGTTTGTGTGTGTGTTTGTGTGTGTGTTTTGGTATTTGTGCGTTGGTGTGCGTTGAGTAGTGTGTGTATGTGTTGTGGCGTGTGTTTGTGTGCGTTGTGTGCGTTGCGTTTGTGTTGTTGTGTGTTGTGCGACGTTGTGTATGTGTGTGGTTAGTGTGTGTGTCGTAGCGCCTGTCTAGCTCAGTTGGTAGAGCGCAAGACTCTTAATCTTGTGGTCGTGGGTTCGAGCCCCACGGTGGGCACTGCTTTTGTTTTTGTTTTGTTTTTGTTTTTGTTTTTGTTTTTGTTTGTGGTTTTGCTTTGTCTATTGCATTTGCATTTGCATTTGCATTTGCATTTGTTTTTGTTGTGGGTATTGTGTTGTGTTGTGTTGTGCTTTGTCTGTTGCTCTTCTTTCGGGTTTGTGTGTTGTGTTGCGTTGCATTGTGTTGTGTTGCGGCGTGAGTGTGTTTGTTCTTGCGTTAGTGTGTGTGTGTGTGTGTGTGTGTGCGTTTGCTTATGCTTGTGAGTGGACAGAGCCGCCTCGGTGTATTGCGAAAGTATGCACGCTGGTACGTGTGTGTACATTGCTCGCTGTCTCGACCGATCGTGTGTGGTGTATGGTGTATGGTGTATGGTATATGGTATATGACATATGGTATATGGTGTATGGTGTGTGTAGCATGACATACAGCGTGTGCACTTGCGAGTGTGTGTTTGCGTGTGTGTGTGTTTGTGTGTGTGTTTGTGCTTGTGTGTGGCGGGTGTGCGTATCGACCGGTCCACTGGGTGCGTCCACCGCTGTCCACTCGTCGTTGGATGCGTGCGTGGCACACAATCGACACTGGACGTGGTTTGTAATGCATGTGACGATGTGTTGCTGTCGCTTGAGTGGGGAAGTCGCCTTTGCAGCGGGCCGAGATGTTCTTGGTCTCGTGTAATGTGCACATGATGTGGCGTGATGGTGGACCCCGTCTCGTGAAGGCGATCACAAGCGCGAGCTCCCCATCTGTCACAATCACTTGAGGTGCCAGGCACTAGCCAAACATATTCTTGAGCTCACCGAACGCGCAGTTGTAGTCGGCTGCACATTTTGATCACATGAAGCACACCACCACCGTGAACGTGTTTGTGCAATGCAGCATGGGCATGCGGTACCGATTCGTTCGGTATGTCGAGACTATGTACACCAAGTCGCGGAACTCACGTGTGAGCTCTTCGACTGCGACTGGTTGCAGTTGCAACTGCGTGCATCTCTCGTCGTCGGCCTTCAACGAGAGCTTCACGTCGTCTTCAGGTTGTCGAGGAGAGCATCCATTTTACTGCTCTGTCCAGACCTTTGAGGCGGAGCTGTCGCCGAGTGTTCAGTCGCGTTCTGTCAAAATCGCGCTCGGATCAGCGTCATCGATGGCAGCTGAAGTGGTCCGAGCAGTGGCGCCTGTATCTGTCATCGGCTTGATCACGGCCGCATTCGCCGTTGAGACGGGTCATGCGTGGTGCACCGCAGTGGTCGTCTCTACGGCGCCGCGGTTGTGCTCCGAGTTGTCAATGTGGACCGACGAAACCTCGCCGTTGAGTCGAACTGACGCGCGAAACTCGCACCCACAAAGACTCGTCCTCGTCTTGAGCACACGGGTCAACTCTGTGAGCTTTTGGCTGCTCACGTACAAACCTGCACAGCCACACACGTTGTAGTAGATCATCGCATTTCCTTCGTCTCGCAGTGCCTTGTTGTCGCGCTTCTTCTTGACAGCAAAATCGTTCTCGAGACAACAGCCTTGAAGACCCAAACACATCTCTGTGAGAGGCGATGAATCTGCTCTGATCGTAGTCCAACCCAAGTGAAGTGATTGGGCGTGCTTCGTGGTCCACTGCGATAGAAAACGCAAATTGCGCAGTGCCAAGGTTGTGTTTCATTCGCTTGACATAATGCAAAAGATTGTGATTTTAAAGACACAGCCAAGTTTATCTTTTATGCTTGAATTGTCACAGCGTAGGTATGTTTGAAATGAGTTTATCGGCATCGTCAGACGTATAAATCAGAACGACAGCGAAGGCTGCGGGCACAAGATCTTGTTGAAGTTGAAGGCAATATGCACTTAGCTTCAACGGGATCTTGACCCACATCTCAGTTTTCGAAGAGCCGACCAGTCCAAGCATATATAGGACTGATGTTTTGTGTGGACCACACCACCTGGCTGCCTTATGTGTTGGTTGTCAATGTCACATTAAATACCCCAAATCAAGGGCTATAAATGATGTTTACCGCACAAATTATATTTCATTTACAATCACATTCACGAGTGAATGTGAGTATCATGTATCGTGCTTCGTGTGTTGCGCAGACCATTTACACATCCTCAATCACTTTGTGTGATCTATCATGTACAAGCATGAAACGATAACGTAACAATGTTATCGTTTCGCCACCTACCTGTAACAACAGCTAGATGGCATATCAAATATGCCATCTAGCTTTTTCAGCAGATTCTGCTGAAAAAGTGATGACTTCATAACATTGTCATTTCACATTCAATTCCAAACTGTTGTGAGACACACTTTATAGCCATTTTCTGGGTTCGTGAATGATGTGGTTCACTTTAAAATTCGTGACCGCTAGCCGTGACCGCTAGCAAATGATGCCACATTGATTTATACAAGTTGCCTATGTCATCAATCTACGGATTGCTATCAGTTATAAGTCAACAAAGGCTCACTATCGGCGAGATCTGCGTGTTTCACTAGGCGACGCACATGCCTTGAATTGGCGTGCCGTTGATCTCAATTGTGCGTGAGAGTGCTAGAGGCGCACAAGCTCGAGCATTGAAGTGCAGTAGTTGATGGAGAACAGAACAACAGAGTGCTCTCTAAACGTGCTGCGTCGAACCGTCGCCACGGCTCCGAGCTCTAGCAATATAAGCGCGGCAAAGTTATGTCTATCGTGACGGATCGAGGCACCTGCATATCGCCAAATGACTCGACGACGGCAGGCTAGCATAGTCGAGTCAGAGGAGCCGGGCGTAAGCGAGGCACCGATGCAGTCTCGGACTGCATAGAAATTGAGCGCATGATGCGCACATGCCGAACTCGAACGTTGTCCAGCACACTCAGGGCTCCAAATCGTAAGAATGCTCTCGGTGCACTACTCAGGCTACAGCTCTGGTGACGTAAAATTCGGTATTTGTTACGAATATTCGCCATCAACTTCTGAAAATTCTACATTTGCAAATTCACTTTGAGCACGAACATCAAATGACTTCTACATTTGCAAAAAGCCCATTGCTATCATTATAAGTCAACAAAGGCGGTAAGAGCATATTTCGGTAAGAATGGTTCAGCGAATCTCGCTCTATAAGAACCGTCTGCTCTTGTACAGCGAGATTCAAGGCGTCGTTCTTTGCTTTTGTAGAGAGAGAAATGACTCGTCAGTGTTCTGCGTTTTGACGCAATACTGCGCTGCACATGCGCGCATATGCTGTGAAGCTCGATCGAAGAGCCCCACCGCAAGTCGCTGTCGTGCACACACTCAGCCACACACGAGCTGCCACGCTGTCACGCTTGAGTGAGCAGCGTAGACGAGTCAAGTGCACCACCACAACTGCGTGAGAAAGCCTTGAGCGTGCGCACGACTGCGGCGCGCGCGACGTTGCGCTCATGCCGTCGCCCAAGTCGCTGCCGCCTGGCGAGTCCACGACCGAGCAGCAGAGCCGCAGCGCAGCGAGCAGTAGTGCACAGGTGCGCGTGTGTCTTGATCTCTATACTGTGCATCGAGCGAACGAGCGTGTGCGTGTGTGGGCAACTGGCAAGTTGGTGGAGACTGGTGTGCTGCGTATGTGAGGGCAACGGCGAGCTCGAACGCGCTGCCTGCAGAAGCGCTGGGCAGAGCTTGAGTGCCTTGCGTCCTCGCCTGTCGAGTGACGGGCACAAATTGTGTACAAACACGAGCGCCCAACTTACGCGACCGATCGCGTCGTAACGAACGACCGCTCTCACTGATTCCCCGCCTTGCTGTCGCTTTGCCATCGCAGCTCGGCAGTAGCGCGTGTCTGCCGCTGCCGTCGACAGGTGCACTGCTCCACCGCAAGCCGCGCACGAGTACGGCTGCGCTTCCAAGCGACAGCGACGCACCGTCGGCACTGTTCTCCACTGCAGCAGCAAGCGCGCCTCGAGGGAGCAGCGCCACGCCACTCGCAGTCGCGTCGCCAGCGCCGTTCCAGTCGCACATCACAATGAACATGAACCTCAACATCACAACGAGCAGTAGCAGCACTAGCAGCATGAGCAACAGCCGGCCAGTCGTGAGTATCTCGACAGCCAAGCCAGTCAGCAGCAGCAACAACAGCCATCACCACAGCAGCGGCATCTCGCCATCTGGCGCGCACGTCGTCGTCGACGCTGTCGCGAGCAGTAGCTCGAGCGGCTTGCCGCCGATCGCACACGTCCACTCGACTGGCAGTAGCGGCCGCAAGCGCAAGTCGAGCCACAGCAAGAAGCCGCCGACGAGCAACAACAACAACAAAGAGCGCGACGCCGAGTCGTCTTCTTCTGCTGCTGCTGGCGCAGTCACCACTGGTCCGTCCCCAGCGGTTGGCAAAGCCAAGAGCACGAGTCCGTTCGAGAAGCTCAATACGCTCAAGCTCCTTCTCGACTGCGGCCACTTGACTGCAGACGAGTACCACGAGCGCAAGACGCAGATCATCAACGAAATGACTGGAACGTCGACTGAGCGCAAGAAGCCGTCGCCGCGGCGCGTGCTCCAGCCGCTCATGAAGACCGTCGTGCCGCACAACCCCCCGGACTTTAGCCGCTTGCTCCAAGAGCGCGCGGAGAAGCTGAGCTTTGACGTCGATACGCTCGAGTGGCACGCCACGACGACGCGCATCAAGCTCGATCTTGTGCCATTCGCGACTGGGCAGCTCCGGAACGCGTACTACCTCCAGGTCTGGACTCTCGTACGCGTGCGAAGGCGTTGGCATTCGCCACTCACATGTCTGTGTCTTCGTACGTGCGATGGATCGAATAGGAGCTCGAAGACGGCGCCACGGACGCGACTGTCACGCGCTTGCTCGTCGCAAAGTTCAGCATCCGACACGCCGAGCCGAGCTCGTACTTGAGCGACGTCGAGATGCAAGCCGTGTGTGCGCACTACGCAGAGCTCTACAACGAGCACGAGCCGCCGCTGCGCGTGTACTACGCGCGGTCGTGGCTGCTCAAGCTCCGGGACCGCGGCGACTTGGTGTGCTCTGTCGAAGAGTACCTCCCAGGCGCGTACGTCAAGTACAGCAACAACAACGGCTACGTTGGCAAAGAGACGAGCTCAACGGAAGAGCGCGAGCGCAATACGCCGCAGGCGTTCTCGCACTTTACGTTCGTTGCGTCCGACTACCGCCTCATGGTCGTCGACATCCAAGGCGTGAACGATAGCTACACGGACCCGCAGATCCACACTGCGGACGGCCGGGGCTTTGGCGCTGGGAACCTCGGGACGTTCGGCATGGAGAAGTTCCTCGAGTCGCATCGGTGCAACGACGTCTGCGCGTGGCTCGGGCTCCGGAGCATCAACGAGCGATACAAGTTTGGCGGCACCGCAGCGCCGCTGTACGACATGCCGTTTGGCCAAGCGATCAAGAAGTCGACGAACCGGATCACAGAGGAGCGCAATACGTTCTCGACGTCAGTGACCGTGTCGGAGGCGTTTGGGAGCGACGCGATCCGCGGCACGCGCGACGACCTCGCACTGACTGCAGACTCGACGACTGCGACAGCCGCAGCGACTGGCTCGTCGTCGATGCTGTACATGCAGCAGCAGCAGCTCTTTGGCTCAGCGTCGTCGTCGTCGTCAAGCGCAGCGATGGGCAGTGCACGCTTTGGGTATGACCTCGCGGCGCCTGGCAGTGGCAACAGCGTTGGTGGTGGAAGCGGAAGTGGCCCGCCGCTATCTGCTGCAATGGCGATCCCAAAGGCGCTCGGGCATCATCGTCATCCGCACCATGCGCGGAGCATGAAGCTCCACACACTCGACGACCCGAGCTCCAGCGCGTGGTGGCAAGCGACGAAGCGCCTGCTCTGCTGCTGCTTTGCCGTCTAGCAGCGTCGCACCTGCGGCGACTCCTCTCCCATGCGTTGATCCCCTTTGCGTCTGATAGCTGTTGCATGGCGCCATCGCGTCCACACTCCCTCGTACGAACTAGCCCTCTCACCCGACACTACTACTCGAACCACTGTAACAAAGAAGAATGAAGGTCCTAAAGTTGCTGCAACATATGGCTACACTAAGAATAGGAGCTGATAGATCATGCAATGCATCATGCATCATCAGAGCCAGAGCGCATGAACCAGAAGCACAAAAGCTCCAGCTCGTGCGAGAGCAGCGATCGCGACGACACGCTAGGCGCAGTACACAAGCCGCATGGACACCAGTGCTAGTGGCGGCGATGACGCCTCGAGCCAGCGAGGAGGTGGCGATCCAAGCGACAGTCATGGCAACAGTCCCAGTGCGCCGCCGATCACGAATGCGATCCTCTCGCAAGCGGTGCTCAATGCGATCAGTCAGATGGACACGAAGCTCGCGTTCGACATGATGCTCTTGAGCGAGCAGATGAACACGCTGTGCGTCGCTCGTGCCTTGCGTGCTGTGATAGCTTGTATGATGGTCCATTGTGACCTGACGATCATCTGCTGCTACTGCTGGCGTGTGTGCTTGGTACTTCGCAGCGATGGCGAAAACAAGTGCTTAAAGGACGAGAACGCGTTCCTGAAAGACGCGCTCGCAAAGCAGACGCAAGAGCAGAGCGAGATGTACCACTACTTGAACGGCAAGCTCGACCAGCACGTCGCAGTCATTGCACGTCTCGAGTGCGACGCTGCTGCAGCTGCTCAGGCGCACGAACTTGCGGTGAGCGAGCACACTGCGGCTCTCGCTGCAGCGCACGCATCGTTTGACGCCGAGCGCAAGTACATGCGCGAGAGGATCGAGCAGCTTGAGCTTGAGCTGCGGCAGCTCCATGTGTTTGCAGAGCAGAAGCTCACCATCGAGACGCAGATGGAAGCGCTCGAAGCTGCGCTCGCAGCGCAGACACAGGCGTTCGAGGCCGAGCGACTCGAGCTCGAGCGCAAGAGCATCGTTGAAAAAGACCGCGTGAAGAACGAGATGCTCGTGCGCATGCGCGAGACAAAGGACGCACTGCTCCAGCGCACAGACGACCAAGTGAACACGACGACAAAGCGCACGATGATGGAGAATGGCCACTGCATCGACGAGCTTGCGTTCCAGAGCAAAGAGACCGAGAAGCTCCTCGAGCGGTACCACGCACTCGAAGACGAAGTCAAGCGCTTGCGCGTCACGACCAAGACGCTCGAAGCCACAGAAGGCGCCATGGCAAAGAAGAACTTTTACTACCAGCGCATCCTTCAGAAGCTCCAGCACCAGGACGACAAGCGCGCGCTCGATGCGCTCATTCAAGACGAAGAAGCACAGCATCTGCTACAGCAAGGAGGAGTTCGCAGTAGTGGCAGCGCACTGACCAATGCAGCAGGCGACAGCAGCACGAAGAGAGCGGCGACAAAGGCCAAGTCCGGCTCCCAGCGATCAACTGAGCGACCATCTGCACATCAAGACAGCGCCATCGGCGACGACGAGACAAAGGCGCTACGGACGCACGTCGATGAGCTCGAGACAGCGCTCAAGCACGCACATGCGTGGATGAGCGCGTTCCAGACCGAGAAGCAGTACATCGTCGCGCAGCAGGACGAGATCATTCAGTTCCTCTGTCGCGCGATCCAAGACGCTGCGCAGGCGCTCGCCCATGGACGTGGCGACAGCAGCGTCGATGGAGCGAGTGCGCAGGCTCCCACTGCCGCGCGCTCGGTCCCGAGCGACGAGCAGACTGTGCGGCTCGCGAAAGAGACGACGACAATGGATGCCCTCGCGCCGCTCTTGCCGACAGTCGCGCTCGACGAGCTCTCGTTCAACGAGACGCGCTTCGTCCTGCTCTTCTTGCTTGAGAAGATGAAGCTGTACCAGCAGCGCCTCGCACTGCTCTTTCAGAGCACGAGTGGCCACGGCAACGCACGCGCGAGCAAGCACCGCGACGTGATCGCCAAGCAACTCGGCGTCGAGCTCCCACCGATCCACGGCGCGTCAGCGCTGTCCAGCAACGCTGCGGCGACGAGCAGCAGTCCCATGTCGCCGCTCAAGCAGCACCGGCGCATGTTTGCACACGTCGCAGCGACTGTAGCAGCCGCGATCGACAGCAGCGAGAGCTCGAACCAGAGCGACGCAGCGCTGAGCAAGAAGCCTGCTGCTGCTGCTCTGCACCACTCGATGCAGCAGCACACAGTCGTGCCGACCAACAGTCTCTTGGCAATGGCGACGAACCAGTTCAACTTCCTCTCGACTGCGTCCGTGCCTGGCAAGAGCCCTATGAAGACCCACGCGTCGTCCGCGAGCTGCAGTCCCAGCAGCAAGCGCACGGCATCGAGCACGTCGCCAGTCAAGATCGCGGCGTCGTACTGCCGCAAACCGCAGACGCAAGCGCCTGGGATCGCCTCGGTCTTTTCAAAGAGAGCAGCGCTCGGGACAGCAGCGCTCGCAGCGGCTGGCGGTGCGATCGCGAGTCCATCCGACTTGGCGCAGACCCACGAGCTCCCGACTGCATGGTCTAGTGCGTCGATCCCGACGCTCGGAGACGTTGAGAGCGGTCTCGTGTGACGCCAATGCACTCGCTTTCCCATCTCTCTCACTTCTTCTGGTCTAGACACGCTCGCTCTGCTGATCGACGCTGCGGCGCTCGTACGAGGCCATTTACTCGACTACGCATTGTCCCCCTCTTCGTCGTCTTCGTCTGCGTCATGCTCGTCTATCGCGCCGATCTGCACGAGCTTGCGCGCGAGCTGCAGCAGAGAGAGAGCATAGCAATGCAAGTACGTGAGTGGGTCAGCCGTCCTCGACGCCCTGGAGACTGAGCGCCAGCACTTCGACGTACAGCAATCGTCGGGAACGTGTCGCTCGATGTCAAGTGCCCGCGCGTGCCAAACGCTGCGCGCTCTTCTGTCGCGTCGTCGCGCGTGAGGCCGTCAAAGCCAATGACGCGCACTGGGAACGCAACGCCGTCTTTAAAGCACACGACCGTCGGGAGCACGCGGATCGCGAGCTTCTCGACAAAGAACGGCGCTTTCTCGGCGTTCAGCTTGAGGAACTTGCACTCGATGTGCGTCTTCGCCAAGCGACTCAAGTGCTGTGGACAACGACAACCATGAGTACGGTGGCGATTGCGAACATAAGTAAAACCCATAAAACCCATATAACCCACCATGTCCATGATCTTGCACCGTTCAAAGTCGCTGTGGTAGAAGTGCACCGCGACGCGCGGACTCCCCGTGACTTCGCGCAAGAACGCGTCCTGGTCGATCTCGCGGTACTCGCCGTGGCCTTTTGCCAAGAGCTCCTGCTTCTCTTCAAACGCTTGCTTGAGCTGCAGCATGCGCGCCGCACGGAGCCTTTTTCCATACAAACGTCCATATAAAAATGGCCCACTCATCAGTCAGCCGCTCGACTGATACAATGACACGCTTGTGAACGCACCGCTCCAGCTCTGGGTCGTGCTCGAGCTCATCGAGCAGTGCGTCGTCATCGTCGCTATCGTCTTCGTCCTCGCTCTGCTGTTGGTTGTCGGCGCCATCGCGCTTTGCGCGCACGTACGTCGCGTCTTTCTGTCGCGCGGCAGCGATCGCAGCCTCTTGCGACCGCAGCGCGCGCTGCACGAGGAGCTTCTCTTGCTTCTCTTGCTGCGCGCGTTGCTGCTGCTTTGCGGCCTCGGCGCGCTCGTTCTTGATCTTGAGCTCCTCCATCGCGCCTTGCATGCGGTCCGATGCTTCGAGATGCGCGCCTTGGTCAAACAGACCGGACGTGTTCACCATCGAGAACTTGGCTGCCATGGTTGCTGTTGCTTGTCGTGAACGGTGGTGGCAGTGGCTGTGTGTGTATATGCGTCGAGCTGCACGTGCGTGTCGTTAGCGATCGATCGAGCGAGGATGCAGGAGGTCGTGATGCGAGTGCTCGTCAACAGACGTCTGTTGTCTTGTGTGTCGCAAGGCACCACATATATTGTTATAGTGATGAAATCAAGTATATGTGGAAACAGTCGTTGCTGCTCTTGAGTTCACTATACTTTTAGA
This sequence comes from Pythium guiyangense, assembly GCA_003730235.1. Taxonomy (NCBI): domain Eukaryota; phylum Oomycota; class Peronosporomycetes; order Pythiales; family Pythiaceae; genus Pythium; species Pythium guiyangense. The sequence goes on along the minus strand of QXDM01000074.1, from coordinate 301,929 downwards.
CATGACAGAATACTTTGATAGTGACGAAATCGAGTACAAAGTACATTTCCCAATTGGTGACAATCGATTCGTGAAATTCAGCACGTAATGTGGAAATCTCACGAAAAGGAAGACGCTTCATGCGGACATTATCTGCTCGTTGGTGTCTACGCCGAGACGACGCGCAAGGCGGTGCCGAGCCAGACCATCGCAGTTGCGATCGCGAGGATGGTCAGGTTCCGCTGGCCTTGGATCTCGCGAAAGTAGCACGCTGACCAGAGCATCGAGACCATCGCTGGACCGATCGACGTGATCGGGTACGCTTGGTCGAACCCGAGCTGCCCAGCCGAGTAGAGCTGACCACCGAGACCAATGGCCCAGAGCACGCCGCACATGTACGCAGGTCGCATCACGCTCCGCGGCATCGAGCGCTTGAGTACGAAGCGATGCAGCGCCGAGTAGAGCAGGAAGACAAGTGTGCTCGTGAAGTAGATCCCGAGACACTGCGAGAAGACAAAGTTGAGCGGGTTGCACGTCGCAATGACTCCAGCGCTGCCGGTGCTGATTGTGCCGGGGAGTGCGGTAGCGTCTGGCTCAGTGGGTGTGCACGCTTGCTGCCAGTGGACGTACGGCACGAGACAGCAGCTCAGGAACGCGCCGACGAGGAGCGCAATGACTGAACCGATGACTTTGCGCTGCTTCTCAGCGGCAGCGTCTGTGAGCGCCACGTGCTCACTCACGACTGGCGGCGGCATCGTGAACGGGCCAAAGTTCGGGAGCTCTGGGTGCATGAGCGCAGCTTGGAGGCTCTCGCTCGCAGCATCGCCTGACACACAAGTGCTCTTGTCAACGAGCGGCGAGAACTCGTCCGGCAGTGCGCGCTGCTCTCGACGCTGCGACGTTGGGAGGTGCGCGGCGAGCGTCGGTGTGATCATGCCATAGACGCCAATGGAGCCGAGCATGCACGCAATGCCGAGCGCACTGAGTCCTGGACTGCTTGGAACTGTCGCTTCGACGCCAAAGAGCCCGTAGCGCGAGATGACGTAGCCCATTGCGATGTTCGTGGCGTTCCAGACCATGAAGCCGACGCCGAGACCGAGCGTGTTGACGACTGTCGGGATGAGGAGGTTCGCAATCGCAAAGAGCGCGCCGCCGAGGATGCCTTGCGGGAACGTGTAGAGCCCGGCTTCAGCAAACTGTGCCCAGTTGTTGCTCACGAGACCCCAGACGAGTCCGACCATGAGGATACCCGAGCACTAACAACGCAGGCGATCGTCACATGCACACGGTAGAGTAAGTGCATGAAGCGGTGCAGTTGTAGACACAGAGAGCGAGAGCTGGTTCGCAGAGCAAACGTGGACGCACCATGAACCATTGGAAGATGATGCCGTCTACAGCGCAAACAATGGAGAGAGAGAGCAGCGTGAGCGTCCACGCAGCAGTGAAACAGCTGGAGCAAGCCCAAGTCGATCGCACGCGCAGACGCACCGTACGTCGAGTACTTCTTCGCTGGCACGTAGCACGTCCCAAAGAAGAACACTGCGATGAGCGCACCAGCGTAGCCTGTCACGACGTCGCCCATGGTGCCGCCGCTCTTGTGCTCCTGCGCGCGTCTTGGACTCTGAGTCGCTCGAGCGCCTCGCGAGGCGCCACGTGCGACACGATTGACACTGCAGATCTTGGGATCTGAATCGGCGCCTTTTCGACACTCTGTCCGACTTGGTCCCACTCTCATGGCCATCGTCTCGCGCTTCACCTCGCGCTTCACCACGCCGTGCGAGTGCGTGTGACCAAGTGCGATCGAGAGTCGACCAACGTCGCCTCATGGCGATCGAGTGGCTCTCACAATGGCGAAGTGCGCAAGGTCAGCGGTCAAGCAGGAGATCGACGCAATGCGCAAGCGTCCACTGCCTACGACGGTCTGATTCAAATGCACGCGAAGCGCTTCTTCCCTATCCGCTCTCGCTTCCACTCTGTACACAGGCGCTACATCGCGGCGTAGTCCGTGCTCATGCCGCTGCCAGCGTCGCCGAGGTCTGCAAACATGTCCACTTCGCGCTGCTTGGTCTGCATCTTCTTGACCACGACGGCTGCGACGACTGCCACGGCTGCCACACAACCGATGACAATACCAGCGATCGCGCCGCCCGAGAGCGCTGCGCTTGGCGCGCTGCCTGTCGTCGCCTTTTCGCCCGACGTCGTTTGTTTAGCGCCGCCACTTGTGCCACCAGTTGTGCCGGTCGTCTCAGCTGGAGCGGCAGTAGCAGCTGTACCAGTACCAGTCATCCCTGTCGTCGTGGTGGTGCTAGTACCCGACGTTCCAGTTGTTCCCGTCGTTCCAGTTATCGCAGGGCTCGCAGTGGTCGTACCACCAGTTGCCGTGTCAGCCGAGCGTCCCGACGTCTCTGGGTACAGCGTGGGTGAGTCTGGTGGCTTAACAGTCGACGGCGCCGGTGTCGCCGGTGTCAGCTCCGCTGGTTTCACGGTCGTTGGCTCCGGAGTCACTGCCACAGTCGGCTCTGGAGTCCCTGTCGTCGGCTCTGGAGTCCCTGCCGTCGGCTCTGGCGTCACCACCGGCGTCTCCGGATACGGCGTCGCGGGCGTCGCGGGCGGTTCGGTTGGCTTGGTCGTTGTTGCCTCAGGAGTGACGGAGGGCGTCTCGGGATACGGCGTGTCGGGAGTGGCTGTAGGCGTCTCGGGATACGGCGTCGTCGGTGGCTCAGACGGCTTGGCGGTTGTTGCCTCAGGTGTAGCTGTCGGTGTATCGGGATACAGGGTCGTTGGTGGTTCGGATGGCTTCGTCGTCGTCGGTTCAGGTGTCACAGTCGCAGTGGTTGACTCTGACTTGGCATCGTCGCCGCTCGACTTCGAAGCGCTGGACGCCTTCGAGTCCGAGTCCGAGTCCTGCGGGCCAGAGCTTGCGTCGACAAATTCGAACGAGCCGTCGCTGTCGTCACCACCGTCGTCGCCTTCGCCTTCGCCACCAGCTTCGTCACCGTCTGTTGCAGTTGTTGTGCCATCCCCTGAGCCATCTCCGCCGCCAGCCGCGTTCGTGCTCTCAACGCCTTCCTCGGTCTTGTTTGGGCTCGATGCTGCTGCCGGTTCCGCGTCTTTTGGCCCTTCATCGATGTCTTGAAGCGCTAGCGCTTGCAGTCCGTGCTGGTGCGCGTGGTCGTCGCCTCCAGCAGTCTGGAAGCTGATGGGCGAGTGCGCCTCGCGAAGCAACGCTGCAGCCAGTGGACTGTAGTGCTTCTCTGACTGCGACAACACGGTTGACGCATGCATCGCCGTCGCGAGAGCTGCAACGACGAGGACTTTCGTCATCGCACGCGAGCGCAGGACCTTGACCATCTCGCACACAAACCACGTCTGGACACACTTGCTCACTCACCTGGTCGCTCGCGCGCGCTTCTGCTGTGCCAGTGAGCTGCACAAGCGACTAAAAGGATCTGCTCGCGAGCGCTCGCTTCGCTTGCTCGTGCGTCGTCGGTGTCGTCGCTCTCCGACTGTTCCTGAAAAGGCACCATGAAGCGCCGACCTGCCTAGCTGCAGCAGCTGCTCACGATGGGGTTTCAGCGTCACATCCATCGAACGCGCGTCTGATAGAGCGGCCGATACGGTCGCTGCACTGACACTGGCGGTGTACGGATGCCTCGCCATTGCATCTGCTGCCGCTGCCTGACAAGAGGCATTGTGCGAGCCTGACGAGTGCCCATCACTCTTGGTATCCGATAAAGTGCGACTTGCCTTTTTTGGCTATCACCAGCCAATTCCAGCCATGACCTTATGCGCTCGACGAGTGCGAGCATGCACCTCGTTCGCTCTCGCACGAGTGCTCTGCGTGCGTAGCCTGACGTGATCTACGACTGCATGGCGCACCTCGACGCGAGCACGAGCGCGCCGCACTACGAGCTGCAGCGATGATCGCCACAGGCAGCAGCAAGCGCCGGGTCTTTCCGCTCGCAGTCGACACGACTGGGCCATGGAGTGCCGTGAGCAGTAGCTACACAAGCAGCAGCACTACCGACAGCTCCAGTGCGGATGATAGCTCCAGTGCAGCAGCTGCGATCTCTGGCGGCTTTGCACGCGGCGGCAGTCGTGCGCCACCGCCGCCCAAGAGTCCGCTCCACGGCGCGCGGCATGCCGCGAGCAGCAGCAATGGCGCACAAGACGCAGCACCAACGCGCGGGATGCTCCAGCTCCGGCAGATGAACGTCACGAGCAGCGCAGGGTACCAGAGCGCAGGCATGACGCAGCTCCCGCCGATTCTCCACCCTGCGCCGCCCCTCGCGACGTCAGCAGTGCACGAAGTCTCAGCCGCGCAGAATCACAAAGAGCGCAAGCTCGCAGAAGCCAAGCGCCGGCTCGAAGTGCAGTGCATGACACTTGAGGACTACACCAACACGCCAGAGGGCGACGCGCGGCGGCTTCGTCAAGCTGAGCGCGCGCAGATGCACGAAGAAGAGCTGCACATGATGCGCATTGTCCAGGCGGAACACGCGGCTGCGCGCGAACTAGCGCTCCAGCGCGCGCGTGAAGAAGACGCGCGAGTGCGCGAGATGTACTTGGCCAAGCTCCGCGCCGCGCGTGAAGACGCCGAGCGTGCAGCGCAGGAGAAAGAGCGTGCGCGACAATTGGCGCTGGAAGCCAAGATGCGCGCGCTCAAAGACGCGGCGGATGCACAAGCGCGCGAAGCGTATGCAGCGCGGCAGCGCCAGCTTGAAGCAGACGCGCTCCTCGCACGCGAGCAGTGCATTGCTGCAGCTGAGACGGCGCTGCTTGCTGTCGAAGACGGGCTTGCTGCAGCAATGGCGCACGCTGATGCAATGGAGCGCGAGCGCCTGGCGCAAATCGCAGCTGAGGAGGCGCAGTGGAAGCGCTTTGAAGCGATCGAAGCACAGAAGCAGCGCGACGCGACCGCGCTGCGCCGTGCAGCGCAAGCGGCGCAGTACGAACAGGACAAGCAGCGGCGCATGGAGATCCATCGGTTGCAGAAAGAGCGCGCTCGACTCGCAGAGCAGCGTGTGCTCAAGCACGCTGCAGTCGTGTCCGCGGTCGCGACTGGAAGCGATGGTCCGAGTACCGTCACTCCGAGTCCTGAAGCAGATGCTGCGGTCACTAGAGACGAGACCACAGTAGCAGTCGACGTTCGTCACGTGGGCGACAGTAGCGGAGCTGACTGCACTGAAGCTGCAGACGCAGATCAAGCACCAGTCTCCGCTGTGAAGGTAGGAGACGAGTCGAACCAGTCCGAGCACGACGCGCTCAAAGCTGCTGCGCCAGATGCAGAGAAGGCAGCGGGTGAAGATCTGCCCCAAGCGCCTCCGACAGTCGATGAAGACGAGACAAAGCAGCGTTCGAGTGCAATGAGCGAAGACTCGAGCCTCTGCTCGCCGTCGCTGACTACAGCCGCTGTAAGCCGTCTCGAGAGTCACTCTGTGATGGAGCAGGAAGATCCCATCGCGCCAGTGGACGCTGTTAATCCAGAACCACTCACCGCGGTGGCCAACACTGCCGAGGACACACCACGACGCGCTGATCCTTCAGACGGATGCTCCAGTTCGCGTCCAGGACCTGCGCTGCAAGACGGCGAGCCTATCGTGGAGACGCCAGACGACGACAGTCAAGTAGGCGACAGCGCATCTCAAGCACAAGCCGAACCCATTGCGGACCAAGGACAAGTGAGCGATGACGTGCATGACGAACAGCTCACGGACGATCGCGCATTGGACACAACACTTAGCGCAGCAGCAAGTGCCTACAGCGACGTGCCTCGCCCTCACGACGCACCAGAAGCTCTGCAGACGCTCACGACCGAACCTTTGCCAGTCGATTCGCTTGATGCAAACGCTGAAGAGCACGAGACCGACTCGCCTCCGCAGACACTTGTGCACCGCATCGTCTCGCTCCAAGACGCACAGGCTCAAGCGCTGCACCCGTTTGCGCAAGTGCTCCACGTGAAAGCGGGGTCACCTGCGATGGCAGCGACGCTCGAAGCGCGCGACCTCTTGATCGACTTTGGCGGCATCACGGCATCGACGCCCAACTGCCTCTTGCTCATCGCCGAGCGCGTGATGAGTGCGCTGGACCAAGACATTGCGCTCGTTGTCTTGCGGCCGCAGGCATCAATGGACCCAGCAGCTTTGAACGACGACCGCAAAGTCGAAGATGGCGACGAGCAGTTCGCACTTGTATCGCTCTCGCTCCGCCCGCGCAAGTGGACTGGCAAAGGGCTCTTGGGCTGCCAGCTCCACCCGTACAAGTGGCCTCTGCAGCAGCAGCAGGAGCAGCCAGCGACCGACACTGGCGCTACGAGCACAGACGAGTCAGTGGCTCAAGACGATGCGAGCAACAGCACGAACCTCTTGGTGTTCTACAATGTCGCGCCAGCGTCGCTCGCAGACAGCGCTGGGATCCGGAATGGCGACCTTCTCATGTGCTGCGGAGCGCTCGCAGTAGCGGACGACCTCGAGAGCGTCCTGGCGTACGTTGAGATCGCAAAGGCAGCGCGCTCGCATCTGGAGCTCACACTCGCGCGATGGATCCCAGACGCACAGGCGTACGAGTCGCTCACAGTTGCTCTAGCTATGTCGGAGGCGACGCCGCTCGGCTGCTCGCTCACGACGTTCGCTGCGTACTACTGCAGCAGCAGCAGCACTAATGAGAGCTCGGCGCCAGCGGTCGCATCTGCGTGCATGGACTGCTACTACACGGCGCTCGCGACTGCTGTGCACGCTGCGGCGCTGAATGGACACGTGAGCTGCCTCGAGGCTCTTCTCGAAGCCGCTCGCCAAGACGCAAGCGACAGCGGCGAGAGCAGCAGCGCTGGGATCCTCGACTGGCGCGACGACGACGGCCGCTCGCCGCTCTTCTACGCTTGCTACGCGCAGCAGGTCGAGACCGTGCGGTTCCTCCTCGCGCACATGGCGCAGGACGAGCCGTACGACCCACAGACGGGCGGCGATCGCTACGGCGACTCGCCACTGCACGCAGCAGCGCTGAGCGGATCCACAGAGATCCTCATGCTCTTGCTCGAGCACAACGCCATGAGCGTCGACGTCGCAAACGCGACGCAGCTCACGTGTGCGCACGTTGCGCCGAGCGCCGACGTCCTCGAGCTCTTGGGCGAGCGCTTTGGGGCCGACTTGCTCGCAGCAGACGCCGATGGCCGCATGCCACTGTCCCACGCGTGTCTTCGCCACGACCTCGCGAGCGTCCAGTACTTGTGCCGCAAGCACCCAGACTTTGTCGACTACGCCGACGCACGTGGCAATACGCCACTGCACCTCGCTGCGTGGCTCGGAGACGTCGACATCGTCAGGGAGCTCGTGCAGCACGTGCCGTCGATCGCGCTGTACGTCCCGAACGAAGACGGCGCGAATCCGCTCGAGATCGCCCAAGCGAGTGGCGCAGTCGACACTGCGGCGTTCCTCGCGACGTGCATGGGCGCTGCGAGCAGCCGCGACGACGACAACCGGGACGACAACTGCTGATGAGAGCTCCAGCTCCAGCTGGAGATCGTCCGAGCGGATGAGTCAAGAAAACCGAACTCGTGTGGTCTACATGATGAGGCCTGATAAGACAGACCTCGACTCTTCGAGTACATGACTTGCGAGGACACGACATCGTCCATCTGCAGCAATGGCAAGCGGCAGCTCGGCTCGGATCCGTCGCGGCGGCGGCAGTAGCGAGGCGCCAATGAGCGGCGCGCGCGCACAAGAGAATGACTTTCTCAAGTACATCTCGATCGACTTGTCGTCGCTCGAGCGCCGCTTCGACGAGGTCTTCCTCAAGCTCGCGGCGCTCGAGATGCGCGTCGATAGCATTGATGGAACACCCACGACTGTCGATCCGAGCCATCCAAGCGACGTCGTGTTGCCTCGTACCGCTCTCTCAAGCGCAAGTGTAAGCGCTGACGACGCCTCAGTGCACGCGCCGGAATCGAGTGACGGCAACAGTAGCGCTAGCGCCAGCTCGACCACTGCAGCGACCTCGAACACGCCCAGCGCGCCGCCGAGTCCGGACAGCGCGAGTGAGAGCAAGCTCGTCGACCTCAGCGGACTCGCGAAAGAGATCGAGTCGCTGCGCGCGGCTCAGCTCCGTCTCAAGATCGACCACGAGCTCAGTCAGTCAACGTACGTGTGCTTGTCTGTTTGCTCGTCTCGCTCTCTTCGACGTCTCTCTCACACGCGCACACGCATTGACTCGCAGACTCAAGCTCGAGCTCGAGACGATGCGGCGCGACGTGGAGCTCTTGCCGCAGCAGAGCGACCTCGCGAGCTTCCGACTCGAGATCGACGTGCTCCTAGCGCAAAGTCTCAAGAGCATCGAGACCATGCAAGCAGCACGCGAGCACGCCCAGAGCCTTGCGCTCGCAGCGCGCGAAGTCGCCGCGAACGAGTGGAAGGCCGAGTTCGAAGCGACACTCGGCGCGCGGATCCAGGACCTCTGGTCCGGTCTCCACGCCACGGCGCGGAAGCTCCAGGAGAGCATGCAGTTCCTCCAGACCGACCTCATCAAGCAAGAGGACGCCACGCGCGAGTCGACCGATGCCATGGCGCAGCTCACGCGCAAAGCGAGTGCGCTCGAGCGCGACGTCCACGCGCACACAGCGACGCTCGCGGACCACGTGAAAGGCATTGAAGAGCTCTTCCGCTTGGCGGCCGCTGCAGAGACGAAGCTCGCTGCGCACGAAGCTGGGACGGCAAACCACGTCACAGGGCTCACGGAGCGGCTCGATACGACTGAGAGCCGCTGGCTCACAGCTCAGCGCCGGCACGACGCGTTCGCGACGGACGTCGAGACGACGCTCAAGAACGTCTGCAGCGACATCGTGTCGTGCCAATCGTCGCTCGCAGCGCACCAGGAGAGTTTGCACTCGGTCGACGCCGGCATCCAGCGCCAGAGCGCGGAGCTCATGCGCATGACCGACCAGCTCGTGCGAACGGACGCCAAGGTCGGGAACATCGACGGCCGCGTCGCTGTGAGCGAGAAGAAGACCGCGACGATCGCGAGCGTCGTGCAAGAGCACCACCAGGAGCTGCAGCACCACGTGAGCGAGATGCACACGCGCCTCGACCAAGCAGGCGCTGAGCGCGCGACGATGAAGCGCACGAGCACGGACTTGCACTACACGCTCCACGAGACGCAGCAGAAGCTGAGCGAAGTGGCCAAGATGGCGACGACCACTGACCTCGCGCTCACGCGCGCGGCGGCTGAGATCCCGAAGCTCCACGTGCTCGTGACCACGAACGCCGCGAACATTGCGAAGAACCGGCAGACGCTCCGCGACGTGACCGCGATGGTCGACGAGGCCAAGAGCGAGCGCCAGGCGCTCGATCGCAAGCTCGAGACCGAGGCAGCGCACACGGCGACGCGGTTCTTGGACGTCCACGCGCGCAGCGACGCGACCGACGCCGCGGTGCACGACGCTGCGAGCACGACGCAGAGCATCAAGCACGCGCTCGAGGACGCGATTCGGCACAACGGGAACCTCATCCACCAGCTCAATACGATGGTCGACAGCATCGCGATCACCGAGAGCGCCGACGGCATGGAGGACAAGCTCGCGCGCTTTGCGCTCTCGGTCGCCGAGTGTGCCGTGAAGCTCGAGCACTTTGCCAATGGCGCTGGCGGTGGTCCGAGCACGACTGTTGGCCACGTGCGCGCGGACGTCCACGCCGAGCTCGCGGTGCTCGTGGCCAAAGTCACGCGGTTCCTCGGCTCCGGCGTCGCGATCGACCAGAACAAGTACTTGCTCGCGCTCAAGCGGCCGCACGCAGTGGACGCTGCGACCGGCGCGGTCGTCGTCGAGCTCCCACCGCAGCACGTGCTCGACGGCTTCCGCGTGGCCAAGGCGACGCTCTTCACGACGCGCACGCGCGTGTTTGTCGACCAACTCGCGCCTGTGCTCGCGACGAACGCGCACGCGCGCGCGTTCCGCGACGCCTTTGCGCGCAAGCTCCAATTCGTCTTGGAGTTTGGCTTGGCGAACCTCTTCCCGAACGCAGGGCGGCCCAAGCACGCGCTGCGCAAAAGCGGCGGCGCGCTCGGGACGTGCATCGCGTGCGACCGACCGATCGACGAGGCGATGGACGACGGCGACGATGGCAGTGGCCGTGGCCCAGACGATCTGTCGCAACACTGCGGTCGCGACCGCGCGAGCGACGCGACGGGTCCAGCGCACGAGCCAACTGCGTCCTCATTCGCAGACGACGCGGTCGCGGACGAGCACCGCTTGCGGCGCCAGCGCCTCGTCACGAGCGCAGACGCTGCGCCGACCCACCGCATCGACACGACGTCAGTCGTGCGCGGTCGGTCTGGGAACGCGGGCTATCGGCCCAAGAGCAGCGCCGAGCCGGTGCACCACGCGCCTGGCGCGGCGGACTTTGTCTACCGCGCCGGCTTTCGGCTGCCCAAGCCCGCGACGCAGAGCAGCGCGGCGTCTGGCGCCACTGCGACGTCGGCGTCTGGTCTCAAGAGCAGTGTGAGTGCGGCGGCGCTGCTCTTTACGAGTGCGCACGGCGCGCAGGCAGACGAGCATCGGACCGACGCGCGTCGCGACCTCGTGGACGGCGGCTCGAGTCTCGAGCGCACGGCGCTCGTCGGCAAGCACCAGCAGCAATCGCAGCAGGCGCCGGTGGAGATCCCGCTCGCGCTCGAGACGGCGGCGTCGCTGCCACGCGCGACTGTGGCGACCGCGCGACCGCACACGGCGCCGTTCCGCGCCAAGTCGCTCCCACGCCTCGAAGGCGTCGCGAGTGCCGCGCCGAGCGCTGGAGTCGCACCAGCAGCGGCAATGGCCATGGCAACTGCAGCAAGTGGCGATCGACCGCGCGTCGTCGTGTGATCAGCAGAAGCAGGAAGGAGAACAACAGTCGAATACAGACGCACGAGTTGCTATCCATCCTACTCTGTCGATTGCGAGACTTGTACGACCTGCACTCTCTACGTGCTGCCTTGTGCACTACGCGCTGGCAGTTGAATCGCAAGCTGTGTGAGCAAGGCGTGTGCGTGCGCGACGACCGCGTCGGCGTCGATGGACTCTGCGGTCGTTGATGCTGACGCTGGAGTTGAGGAACCTGCGACGACTGCGCACTGCACTTCGAGTTGCTGAAGTTGCGCAATGGTTGCGTCACACGCGTCTTGCGTTGCTTGCTCAGCAGTTGCTATCAGTCCACACGCCTTTGCGGCACTGCCATAGCACAAGAAGAGCTGTCAGTGAGGTGCTAAGTGACGACTGAGAGTCGCAATCGACACAACTACGGACCTCAGAGCGCCACGAAGGACGCTGAAGCGGTAGCTCGCTGCTGCGCCGAGTGCAAAGCCTTCGTCAAAGCCCTGCTGCAGCGTGTCTTCTTTGCCAAACTCAATGCCGTCGCGAATGCCCTCCTATCGTACACGCACGCACGCACACACGCAGGTTGCCATCGCAACGACGATCCGAGCGTCAGCACTGACGCCATCCATCCGTCCAAAGAGTGGTTGACGCGCTCGGTGTGCGACTGCGAACGCGAGACACTCCTGCAAGATCACGCACGGTCTTCATGCGGCGCTCGAGCGCCGCCATCTCCTGCGTCTGCAGTGCACACTCCGCTTCGTCTTCGCTCAGAAAGTCGCCAAAGCCGTCGTCCTCGTCGTCGCTCGCATGATGCGCCATTGGTGTCGCGTTTGCAAGTGTTGCTGCCTTTTCAACAACCACAACAAGTACCTCGTATTTATCACTATCTAATACGTACTATAAACAACGCAACTAACACGAGCTCCTTGCTGCTCAACTCACACATGCACCTCTGCTGTGTCGCTCGCTGGAGAACCAAGTGCGCAGCGATAGCTCAGTCATCTTGAGCGCTCGCTGAGCTACACGCTCGTGTCTCCAAAGTGCGGGAACGCGTCGAGGAGCTCGATCGACGCAGCCCACTGCGTCTGGCGCTCGATTGCCCGGCGCCGCTGCGTGCGTCTCGAGAGCGACCACACGCCGAGGACGAGCATCATTGCGACTGCTGTTGCGAGCGTGAGCATCGCCATGTTGGGCGGCCCAAGTAGCTGACGCTGTCCAAACGAACGGTAGTAGTTGACGTCCCAAGTCGGCGCTAGCAGCGCTCCCCAGTCGTCGTCGACGTGTCCTGGCGCTGCCCACGCTGGCCACAGCTGAGCGACTGCTGCAGTGCTCGGCTCGCTGGTGTGTGGCGCTTGCTGTTCATGCTTGCCGGTTGTTGCAAGCGCAGTGGCTGTGGCGCCACGAGAGTCTGGGTCATCAACAGCAACGTCGTCGTTGTTGTTGCTGCTGATGTCGAATGGCTGGTCAGGTACAGACTCAACAATGGACTCGATGACTGCTGTCCGAGGCACGACGACGACCCATTCGTCGCCTTCAAAGCGCTCAGCGTCGCCATCGTCGCCGTCGTGAGTGTCAATGTCCGTCGTGTCGCGCGAGACATCTTGCGCATCGCGACTGCTGTCCAAGACAACGTCAATGTCGATCTCTGCGACGCTCGGTCCGAGCTTCTTGAGCGCTTCATCGACTTGCGTCTCGAGCTCCGTGAGTACCTCTGCAACCTCGTTGTCGCGGTTGCTCAGCCCATCTAGAGACGAGCTCCATTGACTGACCGTGAGCGCATCGTCGCTTGCGCCACTGAGACTCGCGCTGCTCGGGACCATGCTCGCGGATGCCGCTACGGTGATCGACGAGCAATCGCCAGCAGCGCGTCACACAAGCGCAGCAGATGTGTATCTCAAGCACTCAGCCCTCGAGTGGATCTGCCTTCGATCGCGTTCGATCCGCTGCGACTCTTCGTATGAACGCTTGGGAATCAAAGGATCAAAGACACCTGGATCTGTAGGTACGGTGCATCTGAGCACTACAAGCCCAGAGCATGAACGACCACGCTCTCAGTTTCCTCCTCTCCAGGTCTGCGATCTACGAGCTGCACTTGTGCAACAGCAGTCGCTTGCTCAGGGGATTCAACAGCTGACGTCGCTGACGTTGCCAGACTTCGCAGCCGTCGTGGTCAAGAAGATGCAGACCAAGCAGCGCGAAGTGGACATGTTTGCAGACCTCGGCGACGCTGGCAGCGGCATGAGCACGGACTACGCCGCGATGTAGCGCCTGTGTACAGAGTGGAAGCGAGAGCGGATAGGGAAGAAGCGCTTCGCGTGCATTTGAATCAGACCGTCGTAGGCAGTGGACGCTTGCGCATTGCGTCGATCTCCTGCTTGACCGCTGACCTTGCGCACTTCGCCATTGTGAGAGCCACTCGATCGCCATGAGGCGACGTTGGTCGACTCTCGATCGCACTTGGTCACACGCACTCGCACGGCGTGGTGAAGCGCGAGGTGAAGCGCGAGACGATGGCCATGAGAGTGGGACCAAGTCGGACAGAGTGTCGAAAAGGCGCCGATTCAGATCCCAAGATCTGCAGTGTCAATCGTGTCGCACGTGGCGCCTCGCGAGGCGCTCGAGCGACTCAGAGTCCAAGACGCGCGCAGGAGCACAAGAGCGGCGGCACCATGGGCGACGTCGTGACAGGCTACGCTGGTGCGCTCATCGCAGTGTTCTTCTTTGGGACGTGCTACGTGCCAGCGAAGAAGTACTCGACGTACGGTGCGTCTGCGCGTGCGATCGACTTGGGCTTGCTCCAGCTGTTTCACTGCTGCGTGGACGCTCACGCTGCTCTCTCTCTCCATTGTTTGGGTCGATCACTTGCTTGACCTCGTTTTCATTGATTGCCTTGACCACCGCGAGGTGCTCGATGCCAGCACCAGGCGCCGCTCAGACACGCGATCAAAGCAGCGCACTCGTGGCTGAAGATACCAACAGATGGAACGCGCGTTCACAAGCTGCCAGCGACGGCACTGCGGTCTCGACACCATCAGCAGCAGCTCATTGGTCTTGTCGAGCGGCGAGCAAAGTTGGAGAACCGAACGAACGAACGAATGTCCAAGTGGTGGTGATTCGTGTTGGTGACAAGACCAAGATGATCAGAGTGTGCATGGCTGTGCATGCACTTGTGAATCTAGCGACAGTGTGTGTGTTCGCACGCTCTCGCTGTCGCTATGTCTCTCTTCTGGAACGCACACAAGCACTCGCACACGACGTCATGCGCATCGGCTCACGACAAAAATGCATGCTGTGCACTGGTGCAAGGTGCCTTGCTGTTTAGCAGTGCATCGGCGAGTTCCAGTACCACGAAACGATGTCGTGCTGTCCGTCCATCGAGGAGCAGTACGTCTCGTCGTTGAGGACGCTGCGCGACCATGTGCCGCGCGCACCCGGTGTGGGGAGACCGGCGTGCACCTTGCAGCAGCCGCAGTAGCTGAAGTCGCCGCCCGGCTAACGGAAGAACCAGTTCGTGCGGTCGCCGACGTCGTGGAAGCACACGCCAGTGATGCGGGACCAGTCACGTGGCGAGCCGCACTTGTTGCAGGCTTGCGCCACTTGCTCGACCTCGACACTCGCGTTGCGCGCCGTCGCCGATTCGGAGAGCATGGCGATAAGAAGAGTGGCGACCGCCAGCGTCGTAGTTGCTCGCGTGGAGACCATGGTTGACGAGAGGGCCTTGTGCGGGTGAGTGGCGAGGGCGTGATGTGCGCTTGACTGGCACGTGGGGCTGGAGCGCGAGTTGAAAAGTGAAGAGCGAGCAGGAGCAAGAGCGAGTGCCAGAGGCAAGCGACGAGAAGCGCAAAACGCAACGCTGGCGATGGCGCCAAGGCTAGCGACGACGCTTGCGGTGTAGACTACTCTCACTGACTGTCGTGCATGGCGCCTTGTGTAGTGCTTGTTTGGTTGTTTACTCACGCGTGTGCCTGACTTGCCTTGCCTTGCTTGCTTGTTTGAGTGCCTGGGAGTCTACCTGACTATCAGGCTGTCGATACACTCCTCTCGCTGACCGAGTGTTGTCAGTCCTCCCTGTTCTGCCGGATGGAGGAGCGCAGCAGCATATCCACGTGCACACGTATCTGAGCGAACGAGCGAGCGAGCGGCAGCATCAATCAGAGAGAGTCTGAGGGTATGACGACAAGATCCCAGGCTGCAAGCGCGAGGACCTGTTATGCGCGCACATGCAAAGGAGAACGGCGACATCCGCTGCGGCTGTGGAGGCCCGGCACGCGCGACGACAGACAGGATCGTGGTTGGCAACTTGCGACTGAGTGAGCAGACACGACACGAGACGTTGTGTGGGTTTGGCGCGCGCTTTCGATCTCATGGTTGACGAGACGAGAGAAGAGGTGGTGGCGGACGACCAGGACATTGCCCGCATGATCAATCAAGTGTCAAGCACTGCCACTAGCAATGAGGTGGAGGAATCCTTTACAGGTCAGGACCAGGTCAGATCACACTTACTGGTCACAACTCCTTGACCAGCTCGGTCACTTCACGTTTGGGCGAGGTCAGACTGTGGTCAACAAGAGCTTCACGCAAAACAACACACAGCTCTTGCCTTCAGTATGGCGGAGCTGGTCAAACATAGGTCAGTCGTGGATCTCTCTCGAGTGCGCCACACAGATCGCAGCACTGAGCGCTACGACGAGCACGTTCAATCATAGCAACAAAGAGATCTCTGTTCCGAGTCGCTGCAGATCCACACACATCAGGACTGAGGCTATGGATCGCACGTACACGTCTAGACATAGAATCCTCCGAGCCGGTACACTGAGCTGCGCGCTTGGGCATATCATCACAAAGATTGTGCATCGGCCTTGTGCGCACTAAAGGTAGTGACAGAGAGATCGTGGCGCCGAGCTCGCAACCGAGCATATCACAGAACGCAAAACTCAGTGCGACCACGTTGAGCAGGTCATTGCCGTTCTGCATCAGCGGCGGTCACATCGCCCACGCACTGCAATGCGCCGCTCAAGCAACAGCCAACCGCAACGGTTTTCGAGCGAGCCGATCACCGCTGTTTGGCAGCGCGTCTGGCCACTTTGCGCTCAGCAGACCGCCGCTCTAGTCGCCCAGGGCTCGCACCTGTCTGAAAACACACCACTCGAGACGTCACGCTCGACAACGCTTGCTGATCGTGGTCATTCGTCCAACCGCGAGCTGCGCCAAAGCACGGCGAAGACGCGCCGTGACCAAAGTAAACATAGGCGGCTACGACATGACGCGCGCCAACATCACAAGCGTCAAGATCGCCTACAGGTGCAGCTCATACCGACGTACACAGTGCCCAGGTCGGATCGAGTTCTTTCCTGCTATCGGCTTTAACTACCGAGGCATGATGCGGCACACGTGCCCAGCCCCGCGCTCGCACATACCATCGCTTGCAACAGATCAAGAGAGAGATAGCGCGCTAGAAGAGAAGATGAAGGAAGGAGCGGACGAGCTTGCGCTCACGACATCGCTTGACCCAGCTGCCATTTGGAAGTCGCTACGAGCCAAGTTCTATGGTGAAGACGACTTGCTCGCGGTGCGTGGGCTGACTCGCGAGCAGGTCAAGAAGCGTGTCCATTGGGCCAGAAACAAGGCCACCGGTGGCGACTCGTTCGCCGCTCTCAAGCGGGCTCCTTTGGCTCTTGTTCATGGTGCTTCGCTGTACTTCTTTAAGTTCCTGCACGAGTGGACATCACGAACGAAGGTGGAGCGAGTCGTCGGCTGGGCTCACCTGATGCTCGTGAGCCTCCTCAAGCACAAGAATACGAGCATCTTTATCGATGGGACTTTTCGATGTGTCCCGGCAGGTTTCAAGCAGTGTGTCGTGCTGATGGTCTTTGACCAAAGCACCGACCTCTTCGTGCCCGTGTTTTACGACCTAGCATCGGCCAAGACTCAGGACATCTACTGGAACCTGCTGACGTTCGTGAAGACTGCGACGGACGAGAAGCTTTGACCAGAGCGCGTCGTTTGCGACTTCGAGTACGCTCTGATGCTTGCAGTACACAACCATTTCCCGGACGCGGAGATCGTGGGCTGTCAATTTCACTTCAAGCAAGCGTGTCGGCGCCGCATGAAGAAGTACCGCATCCCATATGCAGAGGCGTCAATCGCCATGGAAGTTGGGGTTCTCGACAAGCTGACCGTGCTTTACAAGGAGCAAGTACCAGTTCAAGGCGTCGCATGGGTGCAAGCCCGGATCAAAGACCGTTGCGAGCAGCAACAGATCGCGCACTCGGCTAGAGCGATTCAATCGCACTCTGAACGACTCGTTCGCTACCTCTGTTCCCAACTTACCGCAGTTCGTGACGACGATCGAGGCACTTTCAAGTGATCTAGCCCGCCTGGTACACGACGTACACCGCGGTCTCGCACACGCGCCGCGGCGGCACCCGTACTTGCTGCCTGACCCTGTCGATCTGTCGTGTTCGGCGAGTGATGGCCAAGTCTCCGATGATGACGACGATCAAACTGCACCGAAGGACAACGACGGCAGCGATGGTAGCAGCGACAGTGACGACAGCGAAGCGGGCAACTTATCGAAAGCGAGACGCATCCATTCGGAGTCACAAGATAGCGACTTGTGTTCTGACTAGCAACCATCTTAAAGCAACACTGGCGTAAATACAAACGCCAACATAGCTATCTGTTTGGTCACACACCCGACGTGATCAACACTGTGACCTGACCTGGTCCTGACCTGTAAAGGACCTTACCGTCGTTGACACACGCACACACGCGCTCTCGTGCTCGCTTGTTGTCTCTCCAGGACGTTTGACTACAAGGGAATTGTATCGTTGTAGCACTGTGAGACTGAAGAGCACAAGGTGCTCGGGTTTAAACTTGCACATTGTATGTGAGTGCTCATGAGTATAATTCTTGATAGTGAAGAAAAAGACGTGCTCGTGATTAAACTTGAGAATTGTATGTGAGTGCGCTCATCTATTACGAAACGATACAATCGTTTGTATCGGAAAACAACAGCAAAAGTTTGTTCGCCGGAAATGACTTAAAATTTGTACATTTGGACGCTGTGCAGGAGTCCGGGTTTGACTTGAAGTTTCGACAGGTTTGCTCGCCGGATTCAATATAAACTTCTACACTTGGAGCTACGAGTCGCTGTGACGCTGGTCATGTGTGAGACTCACGACGCCGAGGTCGTCGTTGCAGCACCAGTCGCGGCACTTGGACTCGTCACAGTCGCTGTTGCTATCGTTGCTGGACTCGCACTGCGCAGCGACGTCACGTCGAGACCCTTTTCCTTCATCTTCTTTGCGAGGAACGTGAGGAACGCCGCCTGCTTTGGGTTGGCGCGCACGCTCGCGAGACTCCACGTCTGTGTCTGCGTCTGTGTCTGCTGTGTCGGCGTTGTCGGCGTTCCTGCTGTTGTCAACTTCGTGGTCTTGGTCTTGGTCGAATCGTGGTTGTCGGTACTTTCGCAAGCACGACTGGTATCGTTGGTGTTGTTGCTGATACCATTGACCATGCTGATACCAATGTTGGTGCCACGAGTACCAGCCGCACTCGCGGCAGCGATCTGCTTGGCCGCGGCTTGCGCGAGCTTCACGTGGCGATTGAACGCGGCGCTGTGCTCTGGGAACTTGTGCACGAACGCGCCGATCTCGTGCGGAAACAGGTTGAAGCCCACGACGACGCGCTTGACTGGCAGGGACGTCTCACGCACGACTGACGGCCATCGGTACCAAATTCAGCAACGCTTGTAGACTGCGAGGCGAGGCCACGCGCTTGCTATGGCGCACGCGCCGCCGCAGCAGCAGCTTGTCGCAGACGATAGGCGACCGCGAGCGACGTTGGTCGTTGCGCTGGATCCGCTGCGAGGCAGTGCTGCGCGAGTGTTCGGACGCTCTCGGGACACTCGAGACGGAACGCTGGCGTCCATCCGTGCTGCACGATCTGGTGCACGAGGACGTCTTCCGAGATCGGTACGCCGTCGCTTTGGTTGCCAGTGGCCGTTGCCGCAGCGATGCTGATCCGGTCCTGGAACGGCAGCGCGCACGTGTCGATCTCCGAGAGCACGACGCCGAACGCGTACACGTCGCTTGCGATCGAGTAATCGGCTGCGGCCGTGAGGATCTCGGGCGCGAGCCAGCGGCCAGTGCCGAGCACGTCGACGCTGTTTGCAAGCTGCTGCTGCTGCGCCAAGCGGTCGTTTGCGTCTGGAAAGAGGTACCGCGAGAGCCCAAAGTCCGTGACGCTAGCGCGCAGATGCGCGTCGAGCAGGACGTTGTGCGACTTGACGTCGCAGTGGAGCAGCGGCGGTGAGAGCGAGTGCACGTACACGAGCGCTTCGATCACGTCCGCTGCGACGCGCCACTGGTGCGTCGACCACGCTCGCTCGCCCTGGAACACGCGTTGTAGTGGCGGCTGCTGGTGCTCGTGCGTGAGGTACGCGCGCAGGTCGCCGCCTGGCGCAAACGCCATCACAAGCTGCACGTCGCGCTCCATCGTCCACGCGACGCCCAGCACTGCGACGACGCGTGCGTGCGCGAGCGCGCAGTGGATCTTGATCTCGCGCACAAAGCGCTGGATCGCTCTCCGACTCGTGCGACGGTCGCTCGTGCTGCGCAAGTGCTTGACCGCGACGACCTGCTCGCTTGCGCTGCGGTACGTCGCGCGCCAGACTTCGCCAAACGCGCCGACTGCGAGCTGCTGCGTCTTGCGGAGCGCTTGCGCGTCGATGCGGAGCGCCAGGAGCTCGTCGTCGGCCCAGATCGAGCCGCTCAAGCTGCTCAGTAGCAGGTCCTGTTCGCGCTGCGGCAGCGAGCGCAATAGGTCGCGCTGGTCGTACCTCGTCGAAACGATCGTACGCTGGTCCGCGCTGTCGCTCGTTCGAGGCGACCGCGTAGATGGCGCATGAGCGAGCGCGACGCCGCCAGTGGCGCTCTCGCTCTCAAAGAACGTCGTCGACGGCAGCGCATCGTACGACGCAGTGATGCGCAGCAGCTGCTCGTGGTCGAACGCAAAGCGTTCGCTCGGGTCGTCGGTCCTGTCATTCCAAGCTGCGTCGCCGCTGGTGTTCGTTGGTCTGCTGAACGCCCCGACTGCGTCGTGTCGGCTGCTGGGAACGCCGTGGCGCTCCCCCTGCCACGCTCTTGTCACGCCACTGCTATGGCGCTGCTGCTGTCGCTGGAGCCGACGCTGCTGCGCGAGCTGGTGCTGCCGCTCCAAGTCGGCAAACTGAAAGTCCGGGTTCGCGTCCGAGTCCTCCGAGCTGCTTGCACTCCCATCGCTGTCGTACGCGCTGTCGCTCGCCTCGTCGCCACTGCTGTTGTTGTTGTTCTGAACGGTCTTGCTGCCGTGAGGGAACGCCACTGCTGCGGCCAAGCGCTCGAGGCGCCGCCGCCGCACTGGGCTCTTCATGTGGCTCCGGAAGCAGTGGGTCCAGACGTGGAGCGACTTGTCGCTCACTGCGCGCAGCGTCTCGTGCTCTGGTGAGAAGAAGCGCTGCTCGTCGCCAGGCAACGTCTGGCGTCGCCGGCGATGTGGCTCGTCGCGTGGCTGCGACTGCTTCTTGTAGAGCTCACGCTCGTGGACGTAGCCCAGCACAAACAAGTCACGGCTCTCGCGTGCTGTGAGCGTCACTTGCGTCACAACGAAGCGGCTCAAGAGCTTCGCGGTGTGCGCAGTGCTCGAGTGAGCGGCCGTACCGACCAGCGGTGCTGCTGAGCTGCCAATGTCGTCGCTCGTGTAGAGCGAGAGCGTCGCTGTTGCCGCCTCAAAGATGCCGAAGCGCCGCTTGTACTTGCGAAAGAGGCCTTCGCGGCGCCAGAGCCAACCGCTTACGCGCACTGGCACTGCGAATGGCTTGTACAGCGCAGCCTCTGTGGTATGCGCAGAGCCACTGCTGCCTGGTGCGAGTGATGCTATTGGTGGCGGTGGCTCGTGCTTCTCTGCGAGGTACTCGTAGATGCCCTGCTCAGCGTCGCGGACGCTGCAGAGCGAGACGCTGCCGGGCGCCGCGCGCACTGAGCGACTGAGCAAGTACGGCGACAAAGAGCTCATCGTCGTCCAAGCTGTCGTCTAGCAATCGTGGTGATCAAAATGGGGCACGGAAGGTTTGGATTCGAGCGTGATATAAACAAGGTATCGCTTGGAAGCTCTGATGTCAATCCCTCGACACACGTCACAGATCTGCTTGTATGAGAACTCCATGAGCTCCATCTCGAGCATCGGGTCATTGCGCGCGCAACATAGCGAACGACCGAACGACCGAGCGCCTGACGCAGCACTTCAGGCATCTGATGACCCCGGAGCCGCTCGAAGTGATCGCTTGTGGCGCACGCAGCTCTTTGGCGGAGCGGACTCGGAGCCGCCTCGAACAACAGCGATCTGTATGGTTCGACAGGAGACGTCCCATGTTTAGCGTCTCGCGAATAGAACAGATACTGCTCACAAAGATCGGCTGCACCAAAGCCTGAGCGGCGTCCGTCTTAGGTCCAGGTCGTAGACGCCACCGACATCGTTGACGCACCTGAGTGCGACTCACTTCTGCAATCGCGTTCGGCCAGCGCGCTCGCGACGGATCACACTTTGTCGACTCGATGGTGCCGTCAACATGGCACCGCGTCATCGTCGTTGGTGTCGCGGCGCTCAGCTTCAGTGCTGCTCCTTCGGTCCACGCAGAGACGTTCGGGAGCTGGTCTCCGCTCTACTCCACCAGTGCTGACTTCAAAGTGTGCGCAAACTCGACCGACTGCGCGAACGACTACATGATCGTCAACTTGCAGAGCTTGGACGAGTTCAGCGGAACTGGTGATTTCTCCAACTCTGTCGCCGACTTTCGCACCTCGAGCGTCTTTACGTTCAACGACAACTTCGTGACGACCGACAGCTACTCCACGGTGTCTGGCCAGCGCTTCGTGGCGGCGATCCCGAACGACGGTGTGCGGCCGCCGTACAGCCCTCCTGCGACGCCAGGCGACGGCGTGTTCTCGTACAACGTCTCGCAAGTCGTGTCAGGCACGGTCGAGAGGCTCTACGACTTGAATCTCTGGGCGCCGACCAATGCAATGGGGATCGAGCTCTCGATTCGAGACTGGGCATTCAACGACCCAGCGCACATGCTCAGACTGATATTCTCGGTCTACTTCCTTGACGACAACGTGCAGCCAGCCGAGACGCCCATGGTCCTGGAGTATGACGCGTACGTGCACCGGTACATGCTCTCGAAGTCGGTCTACCTTGACCTCCCCCAGGTGGTGCTGGACGCAAACGGCGTCAAGTCGCCGGCGCTCGCGAAAATCTTCAAAAACAGTGGCATGTACGGGCTGGAGCTCCATCTTCCATCCGGACCGTTCATCAAGTACGGGTTCATTATGAACGCGGGAGGTCCTAAGATCTCTCTACCGCCTGCACCGTCACCGACGCCAGCACCTCCATCAAATGGATTGACGCCAGCAGCAACTCCCGCGCCAGTTCCTGCAGCGAACGTCACGTTTCCGACAGCAGTCAACACGTTCCCGGGAGGCTTTGAGTTCTGCGCCGCCGCGAACTGCAACATCAAGGACGGAACGTTCAGCTTGGCGCTCGACAAGCTCGGACGCGGCGCGTTCCTCGACTCGGACAACAACATCGTCTTTGGCGACGTGCTCACGAACTTCACCGCATCTGCGAAAGAGCTCGTGTTCGTGACGCCGGAGTTCGATGATCCGAGTCTACTTGGCTCGAACAAGGCCAAGACGCTGTTCCTCTCTGTTCCCAAGACGAGCGGCCAAGCAACGCGCGTGAACGAGTGGCACTACATCAACGCGAAAAACTCGGAGGCGATCTACATGGCGTTGACGATCGAACACTTGGCGACTGCAGCCAACTTGACCGGCGTCAACAACTACGGAGGCATTGCCGTTCCAGTCGGTGGTGCGCGTCTCGCAATCGAGATCAACGTCCCGCCGTCGATGGTCACGCCGTTCTTCATGATGAGCCCAGCGCTCACGTTCTTCATCTCGGCGTTTGAGCACGGCAAAGCGGTCTCGAACGTCACGGTCGAGACCGACATCGACACGACAAGCATCCTCCTCGGCGACTCGATGCGGCTCGAGTTCCTCACGCTGGCCGAGATCGATGGATCCACGCACCCAATGACAGTCGCCGCCAAAGTGCACACGTCTGGCGAGTACGAGGGACTCGTGCAGCTCTCGCTGCTTGTGAGCTCGCTCTCCTCGAGCTTCCACTGCGGTGCAGTCATCTCGACTGATGTGCTCGATAGCGGCAACGCTGGCGCGGAGAACACGACGACGTGGTCGCCTGTAGTTCCAAGTGCTGTCCCTGGCTTCGAAGGCGTCAAGACCCAGCTCCTTGCACTCTCGCACGGCGAGTTTGGTCTTTGCCTCGACTCGACGTCGTGCGGCAAGTCGTCGGTCAAGATGGGCTTCTCAGGACTCGGTGCGACAGGCAGCAACGGCGACTCGGAGCTCGGTCGGTTTGCCAACGCTGCGGCGTTCGAGTTTCGAGACCCTGAACTCGTGAGCGCGGTCATCGATGGTGTGAACGTGACGAAGTGGACCACGGGCTTCCGTGCGTTCGTGCCCCAGAGTCAGTTCCGCCCGCCGATGCCGTACGACCCAAGCGCGCCGCCGTCGTCACAGCTACTGCCCGAGTTCGCGGTGCAAGTGGACCAGTACTTGACTGCAGGGACGTCGTTGAACGGCAATCAGAAGATCTCAGTCCCGAGCGGCGGGCTCAAGTTTGCGTTCAACCTCACCAAGTGGAAGTTCGCCTCCACGACGGACTCGCTCGTGCTCAACATTACGCTTGCGAATGCCACCGGCACGGGTGTCATCGGCGATGCGATTGCGAACGCCTTCACTGAAACGAAGGACTTCGAAACTGGTCTCTCACGCACGACCGTGAACGTCTCGAGCTCGGTCGCGACGATCGCCGAGTTCCCGCTCCTAGCAGTCATCGACGGCGTGGACAGGATGATCGACATCTCCGTGAGCTATGACGCGAGCATCGGCGTCGTGGTCTCAATGAAGTTCCCGTACTTTGTCGACTCGCTCTTCTACGACCCCGTGCTGTCCTCGAGCTTGCTCTCTGATCTGCCAGCGCCGACGCCAGCACCTGGGATCGACATCAACTTGCGCGGCAAGCGCGCCAAGTCCACCAAGTCCGATCGCACTGCGATGATCTTGCTCGCGTTCCTGGCGTTCGTCGTCGTGCTGAGCGCCATGCGATGCGTGAAGCGCGTCTCGATCAAGAAACTCGACTTCAGCAAGATCATCCCGTAGCGGTGGCGATCAGCTAGACCCTATTTAACATTCTTTCACGTTTTCACATGCCGTACTTCCATAAACATGTATGATCGCTTCTTGTGCTTGGCATGCGTCCAAGTGTGGCCACAGTTGAGTCACGACTCGGTCTCCTGGTGTGTCTGAAGCACAGAGAAGAAGCAGAACGACACGCCATCCCATTGAGTGCAGGCAGCGACACACAGCGCAAACGACTTCGGCAAGATGCTCACAGCTCGATGGCCTTTGTTCATGTTGTTGGTGCTACTACTGCTGCTCGTTCTGATGGTCTATCACGGCGCGACTGCTGCTGTAGAGAAGAGTGGGACCTTGTGTCACTGTCGCTTGGAGGAGTGGTCGTCTTGAGAGCCCGAGCCATGTGGGCTTGAACAAGCATTGGCGAATACCTGCTCTGCGGCTTCAGCGAGTGTCATGGCCAAGCCCTGGTCAAGGTACGACGTCCGCTTCGTCAAAGGGGTCCATGGTCAAGCCCTGTTGAGCAAGCCGCGGCGTCTGCAAGAACAGTACGCACTCGCTAGAGCGCCATTCTCGCTCTTATCGTTGACAGATGCACCTCACCGCCACCACCAACCAGTACTCGCAACAGCGCTGGGTGGTGCTTACGCGTGGTTTGCTGTTCACTTTTGATCGTACCAACTAGCCGACACAGCTACTTTCAACGCCTACAGCAAGGCATCGCTCCGATTTGCGTTCTTCTAGTTGCACACACTACAACATCTCCTGCCAGACTTGTCTCCTAGCTTAGTCAAGACGACGCTCGTTCTCGCCGGCATACCGTGCTCCTCGGCTCGCTCTCGACCTCGGTCGACGCACGCAACGAGAGCGTCGTGGTCAGTTCAATGCAGCGGAGACGGCCAGCAGCAAAACCTGCTACCTCAATACGACCGAGACCTCCGTCTTGACGAAGTACGTGTGCTACCACAAGCTTGGGAACCACGTAAACTGGTTTGAGAGCTCGTGGAACCGCGAAGCAAGCGCGTTCTTGGACTGCAGTACACTGTGCTGCCACTGCTGCGACGACACGCACAACTGGTCGTTCCACCTTGTTCGACAAGCACGTGCTCAACAAGAGCGACGCGACAGTCCGCTACAGCCAAAGGCGCTTTGGTGAGAAGACTGGCGCGAACATTGCATGTGTTGTGCTCGCGTTGATGCAGAGCTAGACTCGTTGCCATGGACTGGGATTGGTGGTGATGCATCAAACAAGCAGCTCGACATTGTGGCGATCATTGCGCGCTAGTGCCCTTGATCGTCGTCCTTGGACTTCATTGTGCACTTACTGGTCATTGATCGCTCAAGAGCGTACTGCTCACTGGAGACTCCAGTGCTCCGTCGCTGGATCCACCACGACTGAGCTGCAGCCATTGATATTGATGCTCGCTTCAACTTGCTCTTGTGTGTGTGCATGTATTTGCTTTTGTATAGGAACACCGATTTTCTCGAATGCCAATTGTCTCTCTATACAAGAACACTCGAAACTCGAATCTCCACATCGAACTCGACAACGACGACTGCGAGACCGCCGCTTGATCGCCATGGCAAGCACGACGCCACCAGCGCGCGATCTGCTGCCGCCGTGGCTCGTGCACCACGACTGCGCAGCGTCTGTCGTGAGCAACAGCAGCAGCAGTAACAACACAAGCAGCAACAGCCGACTTCATGATGCCACGACAACAGCAACAACAACAAGATCGGTTGCGCCATCAGCCACGTCAGCACCGCACTCGCTCACACCGCCGAGCCACATCACACTCGTGCCATGGGACGATGGCTTCACGCCATCTGGCTGCGGCGGCAAGCCTGGCAAGATCGTGCGTGACCAAGTGCGGTCGTCTCCTGGCGCACTGCGCGTGTTCGACGGCGCCGTGAGTCGCGACACGGCCGATCGACTGTACGCGAGTGCAGTGCGCGCCAAGGTCTGGGGCGTGTACGTCCCGACGTCCGAGCTCGACTTGAGTGCCATTGACGGCAGCGCAAGTCGCCAAGAGTATCAAACTGCTACCAGCAATGTTGCGACTGCGAGCTCTGGTATCAGCAGCAACAACAGCAACAACAACAACAACAACAACATCGACAAGATTGGCTCCAGCAGCACCATCGATACTGAAGCGGACCGACAGGCACTCGCACGGCGCGCAGTCCAGGAGCTGCTCGTAGACCAAGCGTCGTCGTCTCAGCCGTCGCCAGCGTGCGTGTACGACAATGGCGTGGACGGCCGCAGCAGCACGCGCGCAGTCATCTCGGCGCAGGACTGGGCCAACACACATGGTGTGGCCGTGTGGGTCATTGCGTCCGACTGCGACGACGAGACCGAGTACCATCTGGACTACGCCGAGATGGTGCGGTTCGAGACGAACGTGATCGTCCCGCCGCTCTACGGCGCGACGCTGCACGTGAGCCCGCTGCGGAACCGCGACGTGCGTGTGCGCGCGAGCAGCAGCGATGGCGAGTCGACTGCTTCATCGCTTGCCACTGCTTCATCAGATGCCGCTCCGGCTATTGATGCTACTCCAGTGAGCATTCGCTCTCGCTCTCGCGCTCGTCCAGACGCTGTCATGGACACTGAGCTTGACACTCAACTGCCTGAGCTCGACGGCGGCGCTTGGAGCACAAGCGCTCGACGGACGAGCTCGAAGCCGCGAGCAGCACAGAGCGCGGCTGGACGCACGTGCCGTACGTGTATCGCCGCGGCATCGTGTGCGACGGCGAGTTTCCGCACTTTAGCAGCCGCGTGCGGTCGCTCCCAGACGCCTCGGCACTGGCACTGGCACTGGCACAGGCACAGGCACTGGCACAGACGCAGGTGCCCGCATCAGCGGCAGGACGCTGCCACCCAAGTCCAAGTCCAAGCCCAGATGCAAGTGCGAGTCCTTGTGCGAGTGCTTCCCAGCCGTCCCTGCCAGTCAAGCGCGTCGTCGTGGGCTTCAACCTGTTTCCGCACGAGATCGGCGCGTTCGTGCACAAGTTCCCAGAGCACAGCGCCGCGTTCAATCGCCACGTGAAGCTCGCGCAAGCCGCGGCCAAGCAGATCGCTGCCGCGAGTGCGGCTGGTACTCGTGGCACCAACATTGGTATCAGCATGGTCAATGGTATCAGCAACAACACCAACGATACCAGTCGTGCTTGCGAAAGTACCGACAACCACGATTCGACCAAGACCAAGACCACGAAGTTGACAACAGCAGGAACGCCGACAACGCCGACACAGCAGACACAGACGCAGACACAGACGTGGAGTCTCGCGAGCGTGCGCGCCAACCCAAAGCAGGCGGCGTTCCTCACGTTCCTCGCAAAGAAGATGAAGGAAAAGGGTCTCGACGTGACGTCGCTGCGCAGTGCGAGTCCAGCAACGATAGCAACAGCGACTGTGACGAGTCCAAGTGCCGCGACTGGTGCTGCAACGACGACCTCGGCGTCGTGAGTCTCACACATGACCAGCGTCACAGCGACTCGTAGCTCCAAGTCTTGAGGCGGCGCATGCGCTCGCAAGCACAGACAACGCGGACGAACAGTGCAGCTCTCACGTAGAACTCAACTCGTTACGAAAACCAAGTGCTCTCTCGTCGCAGATTCACTCGTTTGGCCACGCACATGGACGCTCAGTCATCCTAGAAGAGCGGTTGGTACTGCTTGCGCACACGGCGCTGCTTGTACTTGAGCGCTGCGACACCGACGACGCCCAGTGCGACGCCAACGACGCCAACGACCGTCACTGCACTCGGTCCGTTTGCCGCGCGCGACCGAGGCGACGCCGCTGCCAACTGCATCGCTGAGGAGCTCACACGGTCGTCGCCAGTGAGCTCAATGCCGACGTTCGACGACCCGTCGTTGATCACGATCCGAAAGTGGTGGCGCTCGGTACTCGCGTCCGAGCTGTCGTCGCTGCTGCTGTCATCGTCGTCATCGTCGTCATCGAAGATGCCCCACCAGTGGAACCCGTGGTGGCGGCGCTTTGTGCTGTGGATGTACGTCGGCGAGTGCGCTGGGACGCGGTGCGTCTTGTAGCTGTGGACGTGCTTCGTCGCCTTCACTGGCACCACGCGCCGGTCCAAGTGCTTCCGGAAGAGCGATCCTTTGATCACCACTTGCGCTGGCGCTGGCTCGACGTACCGGACGTCGCCAGACGCCACGAGCGTGACTGTGAGCGTCTCCTTTGCTTGCACGACGACGTCGCCCGAGCCAAAGATGCTCACGTCTGCATTCGCGCATGCGATCGCACCCGTCCGGACGTCGCCCGAGCCTGCGACTGTGACAGTCTGGTTCCCGCACGTGCCGTTCGACGCGACCGTGACCGATCCAGAGCCGCCGAGGAACGTCTCGAGCGTCGCGGTTGTCACCACTGGCGCTTGGACAAACAGGTCGGCTGAGCCAACGAGCGTCGCCTGCACGTGCTGCGCCGTCACACTGTCAGCCACGAGCGCAATCGTGCCACTCGCGACGCCGTTGAGTGCGATCGTCTGACCGACACTCACTCCCGCAAACTCGAGCTGGACGTCGCCGCTGCCGGCAGTCTGGACCTCGAGCATTCGCACAGCGAGCGACTCGCTCGTCGCGACAAAGAGGTCGCCCGACCCGATCGACGCGATCGTGACGTTCGCGTCACTGTCCTGCGTGACGAGCACGCCGCTGCCGACCACAACGTCGCCTGACGAGATCGCCGAGACGCGCGTGAGTGCGTTCTTCTGGACGACGAAGAGCTGCGTGAGGACGTAGCCGCCGCTGTGGCGCGAGCCAGCGCTGAGTGCGAGCTCGAGTGCACTCGCGTCGCCGTCGCTCGCAGTCGCAATGACGTTGTACGCGTCGAGTAGCGCTGCGTTGTCGCCGCTCACAACGACTGTCGCAACCGCTTGGAGCTGCGCTGAGCCTGGCACTGGCACGACTGGCTGCGAGTCGTTTGCGTCGCGGCGCGATCCGTCAGTGGCGTGGAAGAGCTCGACTGGCGGACGTGGCGGACTCGGAGACTCTGTGGTAGTTGGCGAGCGCGGCGGCGTAGAGGCCAAAGGCGCAGGGTCCGTCTTGAGGTCCGGATCAAAGCCCACAAACACGTCCGCGACGCCTTGGAGCGTCAGGCTCTCGAGCGCGCTCGTGCTGTAGATCGTCCACGTGCGCGCGAGCGGCTGGTGCTCGCCGAGGATCGCAGCCGGCGCCGACGCGTTCTGGGACGTCACGACAAACGCAGCGCTACCGTGTGTCGCGAGCGCGAGGCCCGTGAGCACGGACGTGAGCGCCAAGAGCTTCATCGCGCGTGCTGGTGTGTGCGAGCGCGAGCAAATTGAGAGTGAGCGCGTGATGATCAACTGGAAGCATGCTCTTCAGACTGTACTGTCATTCCGCTCGGAATGATAGTGAACCCTTTGTATCGTTGCTATGAGGTCGCAATCATTCCTGAATCAGGCAAAAACGCTTGCTTTAGTATACAAATTCAGTGTAATATTGGAATTATTTGTGTACTGATTATCAGATTGTGTGCTCGAACACAAAAAGGCAAGTTCTGGCAAACGCTCTCGCTCTTGAAGACACTCGATCCAAAGCTCTCGCTCGGTCGCGCCTTGATCGCCACGACGACTCGAGCGTCCCTCTCGTCAACGCCAGTCTCGATGCGCTCTCGACTCGGTGGTCCCTTCACCTCACTTGTCGATTTCCCAAGTGCTGATCAAGCGCCTCTTTAACGACCTCTAGCACTCCACCACCAGTCCGCATGAAGTGCTTCACTCCTGTCTCTGCGTTTGTCCTCTCGACCGCGCTGCTGCTCGCTGTGAGCGACGCGCTCTCGATCCAAAGCTCAAACGTCACTGCGTCGTCCTCTCCGGATGCCTACCAGAGCTTGGAGAAGACGTGGGTTGTGTCGAGCACCGAGCATCTCCGGAGCGTGCTCGTGCAGATCCCCGGCAACGTGTTTGTTGACTACGACCCGTCGCTAAAAGCATCGAGCGCTGCGGATGTCGTCGCGAAGATCGTCGTGCGCGGCGACTCGAAGGAGTTCCTCGACGTCTACGACGTCGTGCCACGCAAAGTGAGCTCGAGCAGCGACGTGATCCGCGAAGACAGCGTCAAAGTGCACGTGAAGAACGTCGACGCGAAGGTCCAGGGCCTTGATGCCATCTCGAAGCGCTTAGCTATCGTCAGCCACTGCCGTTGCTACTGTTCTTTGGTACCTCAAGAATGTCTTGCGGACGCGAGCCGTCGCACTCACGAGCGCAGTGTTGCTCTGAGCTGTTTGGTGTCGGAGGAGTGTCTCGACGACGCACTCGTATCCCAAGATCCTCCTCCTCATTCAAACACACTGAACAGTCTCTTAAATAGCCCCATCACTCGGCTCGCGTGGCGTCTCTGTCGACATCTGAGCTACTACTGCTCTCATCTACACAACCGAGGTCTTGCGACGGCGCTTTCGCGTCCGTGGCTGTCGAGTCCACGTCGTCGCTTGTGCGTCCTTCGTCGGTCGCAACAGCCTCGTCCTCTTTCGCCTCCGGCTCGTGGTTTAGGCAACTGGAGTCGATCGGTTCGATGCGACTCGTGCTTTGACACTCCGTTGTCAGGCTGGTGGTATCATCGCCACTGCTACTTTTGGTCGCGAGTAAAGTATCACCTTCAAGTGTCAGCGCTTCACTGTCGGCAGTTGCGACGCGCTCTGGACGGCGCTGCTCCGACGTGCCGTCGTGAAAGATGCTCGAGACCTGCTGCAAGTGCTGCACGAGGCGGTCCATCGCAGCGACGTTGCGCGTCGTCGTGTCGACTTGCGCCTGGAGCGTCGCGAGCACGCGCTTGAGCCGCGCGATCTCGTTCGCGAGCTCGCATCGGTGGTTCCGTCGCATGTTCACGACTGTGAGGCGATCGAGCAGGAGCTTTTGCGCACGGTGGGCGTGGCGAATGAGCTTGCGGACGTCGACGTGGTCAGTCCGAGGCGTCGGTCGTAGCGCGACGAGAGCAGCACTGTCGCTTGCGAGTTCCGCAGCGACTGTTGTCGTCGGGAGCTCGACTGCCGCGAAAGCGCTTCGCCGCGTCCACAGTGGCTGCTGCTGGCGCGGGTAGTGCGGCGGGGGCTGGGCGTCCGAGAACCGCGGAAGCGCCGCGAGAATGCGCGAGTCGGCCGAGCGGCCAGTCTGCGCTTGCGGCGGCGCGAGCAGCGCGTTTGAGCGGCGCATCGTCGGCGGAGCGCGCGCGACCGCGGCGAGCGCCTGGCGGGTGCGCTTGCGGCGCTGGTCGTTCAGCATAACGACTAGATCGGTCGAAGAAGGACGTGCGAGGGCGCCTTGAGCCTTGAGCCTTGAGCGTGACGTGCGAAAAGCTCCAGTGCCGCGCCGCGAGGAGCGTGCCGCCGCCTCTCGGATGAGGCAGGACAGCGATTGGCGTGAGGCAGGGCCGGTCGGTGTCCACGCAGTCAAACGGTGGGTGTACATATCGGTCGCTTTGGTGCTTGAATCAGCATACAAATCTAAAGTAGTTGAGGAAATCGAGCGGTCGGTCGGTCGGGTTTTGGTATTGCGAGGTCGTTCAAGCGAGGGAGCGCTGGCGCGAGTGCGAGAGACACGCGGCTCGCGGCGCTTTGGACGTTTTCTATTTCCAATACTCAAACCCTGTGCAAAAGCCAAATTACGCGCTTCCGAGCCATTTGCTGTTTGAAAACGCATCACCCGCGTGATGCAACAACAAAAACCGATTTACGTTTTATATTAGCGTTTGGCTCGAAAGCGCGTAATTTGGCTTTTGCACAAGGAGTTTGTATGCTGGCGCAGCGTCTTTGCGGTGCCGCGAGCCGTCGCGAGGCAGCACCACACCTCATCGTTCATGCTCATTGTTCGAGCTCCTTGTGTGTCTTGAAACACACTGCTGCTATTCTGTGTGTGTGGGCAAACGTCGATCATACAGCTAATGGTCTTGGATCAAGGCCACCGCGACTCGAGCGAGACGTTGTGTAGAGGCACACCAAACTCCCACAAATTCAAGCTATCACTTGAAACGACACTGAAACGGTGGAATTCCGTCTCGGTCGGCTTCATTGCGATTTTTGGCTTGCCTGCACTATTCCAAGTCGCGTTGATCCAAACGGTCGGTCGGATTCACACATTTGCACCTTAAATCTCAATTTTCTGAATTACGAGCTGGTCTTCAAACGTCGCGCTCGTCGTCACGAGCTGCTCTGAAGCTGGCAAAGTGACTGCAGTGACATCACTCGACGCGTTAAGAGCGAATGGCACGGAGCGATCGCGTCAAGACGACGAGCGTCTCGAGCGACTCGCGTCGCAAAGCCTTACACTTGGTGTCGACACTGTCGAACACGGCGTGACTAGACCAGAGGCGCGTACTCCTCGTGCTTGCGCTGACGAAACTTGCGAGCGAGTGCACCAACGGCAGCAAACGCGACGCCAGCAATGCCGACGACCGATGCAATGCTCGAGCCGCTGGAGCTACTGCTGCTGCTGGACTTGAGCGCCGCGAAGCTCAGCGTAGACATAAAGCTGTCGTCGTCTGACGTCTTCGAGCGAACGTGGATCGACGGGTCATCGCCAAATGGCTGAGCGCGGAGCTCAAGGTCGAGTTTCATCGCCGCGCGCGCTGGGACATCGACGGTCTTGTACGTCGCGAACGTGTTCGCTTCTGCTGGCTTCACGAGCTCGCGGTGCGAGAACACGGACGACTTCTTCACGCTCTTTGGACGCGCGTTGACGTACTTGACCAAGCCCGAGGCAATGACCGACACGTCGAGCGACTCGGTGGACTGCACGACGACGTCGCCAGAGCCAATGATCGACACGTCCGTGTCGCGGCACACAATCGAGCCGGCCACAATCGCGCCGGATCCAGCAATTTTGGCACTCTGCGTCGTGCACGTGCCGTTCTTCGAGAGCGTCACGCGACCGGATCCAGCGATCGCCGACGCGAGTTCGTCGACGCGCAAGTTGTCAGACTCGACAAAGACATCACCCGAGCCAGCGATGTCGGACTTGAGCTTTGCAGCTTGCATCTCGAGCGCTTGGAGCGCAATGTCGCCACTTCCAGACAGCGACAGCTTGATCTCGTCCGCCACGTGGAGCGACGACGCACGGAGCTGCACGTCACCCGAGCCTGACGTCGCGATCTTGAGCGCTCGGACAGCAAACGCCTCTTGCGTCGCAACGAAGAGATCGCCAGAGCCCGATGCCGAGAGCTTGATCGTTGCAGACGAATCGCTGGTAGCCAAGACGTCTTTTGCGAGCACTGTGTCGTGCGTGACCACAGTCGAGAGCTCGTGGAGCGCGCTCTTGTCTGCCACGTAGATCTGAGTAAGGACATGGCCCTGGACCTTCGCGTCGACGTTCTTCACGTGCACTTTGACGCTGTCTTCGCGGATCACGTCGCTGCTCGAGCTCACTTTGCGTGGCACGACGTCGTAGACGTCGAGGAACTCCTTCGAGTCGCCGCGCACGACGATCTTCGCGACGACATCCGCAGCGCTCGATGCTTTTAGCGACGGGTCGTAGTCAACAAACACGTTGCCGGGGATCTGCACGAGCACGCTCCGGAGATGCTCGGTGCTCGACACAACCCACGTCTTCTCCAAGCTCTGGTAGGCATCCGGAGAGGACGACGCAGTGACGTTTGAGCTTTGGATCGAGAGCGCGTCGCTCACAGCGAGCAGCAGCGCGGTCGAGAGGACAAACGCAGAGACAGGAGTGAAGCACTTCATGCGGACTGGTGGTGGAGTGCTAGAGGTCGTTAAAGAGGCGCTTGATCAGCACTTGGGAAATCGACAAGTGAGGTGAAGGGACCACCGAGTCGAGAGCGCATCGAGACTGGCGTTGACGAGAGGGACGCTCGAGTCGTCGTGGCGATCAAGGCGCGACCGAGCGAGAGCTTTGGATCGAGTGTCTTCAAGAGCGAGAGCGTTTGCCAGAACTTGCCTTTTTGTGTTCGAGCACACAATCTGATAATCAGTACACAAATAATTCCAATATTACACTGAATTTGTATACTAAAGCAAGCGTTTTTGCCTGATTCAGGAATGATTGCGACCTCATAGCAACGATACAAAGGGTTCACTATCATTCCGAGCGGAATGACAGTACAGTCTGAAGAGCATGCTTCCAGTTGATCATCACGCGCTCACTCTCAATTTGCTCGCGCTCGCACACACCAGCACGCGCGATGAAGCTCTTGGCGCTCACGTCCGTGCTCACGGGCCTCGCGCTCGCGACACACGGTAGCGCTGCGTTTGTCGTGACGTCCCAGAACGCGTCGGCGCCGGCTGCGATCCTCGGCGAGCACCAGCCGCTCGCGCGCACGTGGACGATCTACAGCACGAGCGCGCTCGAGAGCCTGACGCTCCAAGGCGTCGCGGACGTGTTTGTGGGCTTTGATCCGGACCTCAAGACGGACCCTGCGCCTTTGGCCTCTACGCCGCCGCGCTCGCCAACTACCACAGAGTCTCCGAGTCCGCCACGTCCGCCAGTCGAGCTCTTCCACGCCACTGACGGATCGCGCCGCGACGCAAACGACTCGCAGCCAGTCGTGCCAGTGCCAGGCTCAGCGCAGCTCCAAGCGGTTGCGACAGTCGTTGTGAGCGGCGACAACGCAGCGCTACTCGACGCGTACAACGTCATTGCGACTGCGAGCGACGGCGACGCGAGTGCACTCGAGCTCGCACTCAGCGCTGGCTCGCGCCACAGCGGCGGCTACGTCCTCACGCAGCTCTTCGTCGTCCAGAAGAACGCACTCACGCGCGTCTCGGCGATCTCGTCAGGCGACGTTGTGGTCGGCAGCGGCGTGCTCGTCACGCAGGACAGTGACGCGAACGTCACGATCGCGTCGATCGGGTCGGGCGACCTCTTTGTCGCGACGAGCGAGTCGCTCGCTGTGCGAATGCTCGAGGTCCAGACTGCCGGCAGCGGCGACGTCCAGCTCGAGTTTGCGGGAGTGAGTGTCGGTCAGACGATCGCACTCAACGGCGTCGCGAGTGGCACGATTGCGCTCGTGGCTGACAGTGTGACGGCGCAGCACGTGCAGGCGACGCTCGTTGGCTCAGCCGACCTGTTTGTCCAAGCGCCAGTGGTGACAACCGCGACGCTCGAGACGTTCCTCGGCGGCTCTGGATCGGTCACGGTCGCGTCGAACGGCACGTGCGGGAACCAGACTGTCACAGTCGCAGGCTCGGGCGACGTCCGGACGGGTGCGATCGCATGCGCGAATGCAGACGTGAGCATCTTTGGCTCGGGCGACGTCGTCGTGCAAGCAAAGGAGACGCTCACAGTCACGCTCGTGGCGTCTGGCGACGTCCGGTACGTCGAGCCAGCGCCAGCGCAAGTGGTGATCAAAGGATCGCTCTTCCGGAAGCACTTGGACCGGCGCGTGGTGCCAGTGAAGGCGACGAAGCACGTCCACAGCTACAAGACGCACCGCGTCCCAGCGCACTCGCCGACGTACATCCACAGCACAAAGCGCCGCCACCACGGGTTCCACTGGTGGGGCATCTTCGATGACGACGATGACGACGATGACAGCAGCAGCGACGACAGCTCGGACGCGAGTACCGAGCGCCACCACTTTCGGATCGTGATCAACGACGGGTCGTCGAACGTCGGCATTGAGCTCACTGGCGACGACCGTGTGAGCTCCTCAGCGATGCAGTTGGCAGCGGCGTCGCCTCGGTCGCGCGCGGCAAACGGACCGAGTGCAGTGACGGTCGTTGGCGTCGTTGGCGTCGCACTGGGCGTCGTCGGTGTCGCAGCGCTCAAGTACAAGCAGCGCCGTGTGCGCAAGCAGTACCAACCGCTCTTCTAGGATGACTGAGCGTCCATGTGCGTGGCCAAACGAGTGAATCTGCGACGAGAGAGCACTTGGTTTTCGTAACGAGTTGAGTTCTACGTGAGAGCTGCACTGTTCGTCCGCGTTGTCTGTGCTTGCGAGCGCATGCGCCGCCTCAAGACTTGGAGCTACGAGTCGCTGTGACGCTGGTCATGTGTGAGACTCACGACGCCGAGGTCGTCGTTGCAGCACCAGTCGCGGCACTTGGACTCGTCACAGTCGCTGTTGCTATCGTTGCTGGACTCGCACTGCGCAGCGACGTCACGTCGAGACCCTTTTCCTTCATCTTCTTTGCGAGGAACGTGAGGAACGCCGCCTGCTTTGGGTTGGCGCGCACGCTCGCGAGACTCCACGTCTGTGTCTGCGTCTGTGTCTGCTGTGTCGGCGTTGTCGGCGTTCCTGCTGTTGTCAACTTCGTGGTCTTGGTCTTGGTCGAATCGTGGTTGTCGGTACTTTCGCAAGCACGACTGGTATCGTTGGTGTTGTTGCTGATACCATTGACCATGCTGATACCAATGTTGGTGCCACGAGTACCAGCCGCACTCGCGGCAGCGATCTGCTTGGCCGCGGCTTGCGCGAGCTTCACGTGGCGATTGAACGCGGCGCTGTGCTCTGGGAACTTGTGCACGAACGCGCCGATCTCGTGCGGAAACAGGTTGAAGCCCACGACGACGCGCTTGACTGGCAGGGACGGCTGGGAAGCACTCGCACAAGGACTCGCACTTGCATCTGGGCTTGGACTTGGACTTGGGTGGCAGCGTCCTGCCGCTGATGCGGGCACCTGCGTCTGTGCCAGTGCCTGTGCCTGTGCCAGTGCCAGTGCCAGTGCCGAGGCGTCTGGGAGCGACCGCACGCGGCTGCTAAAGTGCGGAAACTCGCCGTCGCACACGATGCCGCGGCGATACACGTACGGCACGTGCGTCCAGCCGCGCTCTGTGCTGCTCGCGGCTTCGAGCTCGTCCGTCGAGCGCTTGTGCTCCAAGCGCCGCGTCTTGTATCCGAGCTGCGCGTAGTGATCAAGTCCGTCCGAGTGGACAAAGAACGCGCCGCCGTCGAGCTCAGGCAGTTGAGTGTCAAGCTCAGTGTCCATGACAGCGTCTGGACGAGCGCGAGAGCGAGAGCGAATGCTCACTGGAGTAGCATCAATAGCCGGAGCGGCATCTGATGAAGCAGTGGCAAGCGATGAAGCAGTCGACTCGCCATCGCTGCTGCTCGCGCGCACACGCACGTCGCGGTTCCGCAGCGGGCTCACGTGCAGCGTCGCGCCGTAGAGCGGCGGGACGATCACGTTCGTCTCGAACCGCACCATCTCGGCGTAGTCCAGATGGTACTCGGTCTCGTCGTCGCAGTCGGACGCAATGACCCACACGGCCACACCATGTGTGTTGGCCCAGTCCTGCGCCGAGATGACTGCGCGCGTGCTGCTGCGGCCGTCCACGCCATTGTCGTACACGCACGCTGGCGACGGCTGAGACGACGACGCTTGGTCTACGAGCAGCTCCTGGACTGCGCGCCGTGCGAGTGCCTGTCGGTCCGCTTCAGTATCGATGGTGCTGCTGGAGCCAATCTTGTCGATGTTGTTGTTGTTGTTGTTGTTGCTGTTGTTGCTGCTGATACCAGAGCTCGCAGTCGCAACATTGCTGGTAGCAGTTTGATACTCTTGGCGACTTGCGCTGCCGTCAATGGCACTCAAGTCGAGCTCGGACGTCGGGACGTACACGCCCCAGACCTTGGCGCGCACTGCACTCGCGTACAGTCGATCGGCCGTGTCGCGACTCACGGCGCCGTCGAACACGCGCAGTGCGCCAGGAGACGACCGCACTTGGTCACGCACGATCTTGCCAGGCTTGCCGCCGCAGCCAGATGGCGTGAAGCCATCGTCCCATGGCACGAGTGTGATGTGGCTCGGCGGTGTGAGCGAGTGCGGTGCTGACGTGGCTGATGGCGCAACCGATCTTGTTGTTGTTGCTGTTGTCGTGGCATCATGAAGTCGGCTGTTGCTGCTTGTGTTGTTACTGCTGCTGCTGTTGCTCACGACAGACGCTGCGCAGTCGTGGTGCACGAGCCACGGCGGCAGCAGATCGCGCGCTGGTGGCGTCGTGCTTGCCATGGCGATCAAGCGGCGGTCTCGCAGTCGTCGTTGTCGAGTTCGATGTGGAGATTCGAGTTTCGAGTGTTCTTGTATAGAGAGACAATTGGCATTCGAGAAAATCGGTGTTCCTATACAAAAGCAAATACATGCACACACACAAGAGCAAGTTGAAGCGAGCATCAATATCAATGGCTGCAGCTCAGTCGTGGTGGATCCAGCGACGGAGCACTGGAGTCTCCAGTGAGCAGTACGCTCTTGAGCGATCAATGACCAGTAAGTGCACAATGAAGTCCAAGGACGACGATCAAGGGCACTAGCGCGCAATGATCGCCACAATGTCGAGCTGCTTGTTTGATGCATCACCACCAATCCCAGTCCATGGCAACGAGTCTAGCTCTGCATCAACGCGAGCACAACACATGCAATGTTCGCGCCAGTCTTCTCACCAAAGCGCCTTTGGCTGTAGCGGACTGTCGCGTCGCTCTTGTTGAGCACGTGCTTGTCGAACAAGGTGGAACGACCAGTTGTGCGTGTCGTCGCAGCAGTGGCAGCACAGTGTACTGCAGTCCAAGAACGCGCTTGCTTCGCGGTTCCACGAGCTCTCAAACCAGTTTACGTGGTTCCCAAGCTTGTGGTAGCACACGTACTTCGTCAAGACGGAGGTCTCGGTCGTATTGAGGTAGCAGGTTTTGCTGCTGGCCGTCTCCGCTGCATTGAACTGACCACGACGCTCTCGTTGCGTGCGTCGACCGAGGTCGAGAGCGAGCCGAGGAGCACGGTATGCCGGCGAGAACGAGCGTCGTCTTGACTAAGCTAGGAGACAAGTCTGGCAGGAGATGTTGTAGTGTGTGCAACTAGAAGAACGCAAATCGGAGCGATGCCTTGCTGTAGGCGTTGAAAGTAGCTGTGTCGGCTAGTTGGTACGATCAAAAGTGAACAGCAAACCACGCGTAAGCACCACCCAGCGCTGTTGCGAGTACTGGTTGGTGGTGGCGGTGAGGTGCATCTGTCAACGATAAGAGCGAGAATGGCGCTCTAGCGAGTGCGTACTGTTCTTGCAGACGCCGCGGCTTGCTCAACAGGGCTTGACCATGGACCCCTTTGACGAAGCGGACGTCGTACCTTGACCAGGGCTTGGCCATGACACTCGCTGAAGCCGCAGAGCAGGTATTCGCCAATGCTTGTTCAAGCCCACATGGCTCGGGCTCTCAAGACGACCACTCCTCCAAGCGACAGTGACACAAGGTCCCACTCTTCTCTACAGCAGCAGTCGCGCCGTGATAGACCATCAGAACGAGCAGCAGTAGTAGCACCAACAACATGAACAAAGGCCATCGAGCTGTGAGCATCTTGCCGAAGTCGTTTGCGCTGTGTGTCGCTGCCTGCACTCAATGGGATGGCGTGTCGTTCTGCTTCTTCTCTGTGCTTCAGACACACCAGGAGACCGAGTCGTGACTCAACTGTGGCCACACTTGGACGCATGCCAAGCACAAGAAGCGATCATACATGTTTATGGAAGTACGGCATGTGAAAACGTGAAAGAATGTTAAATAGGGTCTAGCTGATCGCCACCGCTACGGGATGATCTTGCTGAAGTCGAGTTTCTTGATCGAGACGCGCTTCACGCATCGCATGGCGCTCAGCACGACGACGAACGCCAGGAACGCGAGCAAGATCATCGCAGTGCGATCGGACTTGGTGGACTTGGCGCGCTTGCCGCGCAAGTTGATGTCGATCCCAGGTGCTGGCGTCGGCGCTGGCAGATCAGAGAGCAAGCTCGAGGACAGCACGGGGTCGTAGAAGAGCGAGTCGACAAAGTACGGGAACTTCATTGAGACCACGACGCCGATGCTCGCGTCATAGCTCACGGAGATGTCGATCATCCTGTCCACGCCGTCGATGACTGCTAGGAGCGGGAACTCGGCGATCGTCGCGACCGAGCTCGAGACGTTCACGGTCGTGCGTGAGAGACCAGTTTCGAAGTCCTTCGTTTCAGTGAAGGCGTTCGCAATCGCATCGCCGATGACACCCGTGCCGGTGGCATTCGCAAGCGTAATGTTGAGCACGAGCGAGTCCGTCGTGGAGGCGAACTTCCACTTGGTGAGGTTGAACGCAAACTTGAGCCCGCCGCTCGGGACTGAGATCTTCTGATTGCCGTTCAACGACGTCCCTGCAGTCAAGTACTGGTCCACTTGCACCGCGAACTCGGGCAGTAGCTGTGACGACGGCGGCGCGCTTGGGTCGTACGGCATCGGCGGGCGGAACTGACTCTGGGGCACGAACGCACGGAAGCCCGTGGTCCACTTCGTCACGTTCACACCATCGATGACCGCGCTCACGAGTTCAGGGTCTCGAAACTCGAACGCCGCAGCGTTGGCAAACCGACCGAGCTCCGAGTCGCCGTTGCTGCCTGTCGCACCGAGTCCTGAGAAGCCCATCTTGACCGACGACTTGCCGCACGACGTCGAGTCGAGGCAAAGACCAAACTCGCCGTGCGAGAGTGCAAGGAGCTGGGTCTTGACGCCTTCGAAGCCAGGGACAGCACTTGGAACTACAGGCGACCACGTCGTCGTGTTCTCCGCGCCAGCGTTGCCGCTATCGAGCACATCAGTCGAGATGACTGCACCGCAGTGGAAGCTCGAGGAGAGCGAGCTCACAAGCAGCGAGAGCTGCACGAGTCCCTCGTACTCGCCAGACGTGTGCACTTTGGCGGCGACTGTCATTGGGTGCGTGGATCCATCGATCTCGGCCAGCGTGAGGAACTCGAGCCGCATCGAGTCGCCGAGGAGGATGCTTGTCGTGTCGATGTCGGTCTCGACCGTGACGTTCGAGACCGCTTTGCCGTGCTCAAACGCCGAGATGAAGAACGTGAGCGCTGGGCTCATCATGAAGAACGGCGTGACCATCGACGGCGGGACGTTGATCTCGATTGCGAGACGCGCACCACCGACTGGAACGGCAATGCCTCCGTAGTTGTTGACGCCGGTCAAGTTGGCTGCAGTCGCCAAGTGTTCGATCGTCAACGCCATGTAGATCGCCTCCGAGTTTTTCGCGTTGATGTAGTGCCACTCGTTCACGCGCGTTGCTTGGCCGCTCGTCTTGGGAACAGAGAGGAACAGCGTCTTGGCCTTGTTCGAGCCAAGTAGACTCGGATCATCGAACTCCGGCGTCACGAACACGAGCTCTTTCGCAGATGCGGTGAAGTTCGTGAGCACGTCGCCAAAGACGATGTTGTTGTCCGAGTCGAGGAACGCGCCGCGTCCGAGCTTGTCGAGCGCCAAGCTGAACGTTCCGTCCTTGATGTTGCAGTTCGCGGCGGCGCAGAACTCAAAGCCTCCCGGGAACGTGTTGACTGCTGTCGGAAACGTGACGTTCGCTGCAGGAACTGGCGCGGGAGTTGCTGCTGGCGTCAATCCATTTGATGGAGGTGCTGGCGTCGGTGACGGTGCAGGCGGTAGAGAGATCTTAGGACCTCCCGCGTTCATAATGAACCCGTACTTGATGAACGGTCCGGATGGAAGATGGAGCTCCAGCCCGTACATGCCACTGTTTTTGAAGATTTTCGCGAGCGCCGGCGACTTGACGCCGTTTGCGTCCAGCACCACCTGGGGGAGGTCAAGGTAGACCGACTTCGAGAGCATGTACCGGTGCACGTACGCGTCATACTCCAGGACCATGGGCGTCTCGGCTGGCTGCACGTTGTCGTCAAGGAAGTAGACCGAGAATATCAGTCTGAGCATGTGCGCTGGGTCGTTGAATGCCCAGTCTCGAATCGAGAGCTCGATCCCCATTGCATTGGTCGGCGCCCAGAGATTCAAGTCGTAGAGCCTCTCGACCGTGCCTGACACGACTTGCGAGACGTTGTACGAGAACACGCCGTCGCCTGGCGTCGCAGGAGGGCTGTACGGCGGCCGCACACCGTCGTTCGGGATCGCCGCCACGAAGCGCTGGCCAGACACCGTGGAGTAGCTGTCGGTCGTCACGAAGTTGTCGTTGAACGTAAAGACGCTCGAGGTGCGAAAGTCGGCGACAGAGTTGGAGAAATCACCAGTTCCGCTGAACTCGTCCAAGCTCTGCAAGTTGACGATCATGTAGTCGTTCGCGCAGTCGGTCGAGTTTGCGCACACTTTGAAGTCAGCACTGGTGGAGTAGAGCGGAGACCAGCTCCCGAACGTCTCTGCGTGGACCGAAGGAGCAGCACTGAAGCTGAGCGCCGCGACACCAACGACGATGACGCGGTGCCATGTTGACGGCACCATCGAGTCGACAAAGTGTGATCCGTCGCGAGCGCGCTGGCCGAACGCGATTGCAGAAGTGAGTCGCACTCAGGTGCGTCAACGATGTCGGTGGCGTCTACGACCTGGACCTAAGACGGACGCCGCTCAGGCTTTGGTGCAGCCGATCTTTGTGAGCAGTATCTGTTCTATTCGCGAGACGCTAAACATGGGACGTCTCCTGTCGAACCATACAGATCGCTGTTGTTCGAGGCGGCTCCGAGTCCGCTCCGCCAAAGAGCTGCGTGCGCCACAAGCGATCACTTCGAGCGGCTCCGGGGTCATCAGATGCCTGAAGTGCTGCGTCAGGCGCTCGGTCGTTCGGTCGTTCGCTATGTTGCGCGCGCAATGACCCGATGCTCGAGATGGAGCTCATGGAGTTCTCATACAAGCAGATCTGTGACGTGTGTCGAGGGATTGACATCAGAGCTTCCAAGCGATACCTTGTTTATATCACGCTCGAATCCAAACCTTCCGTGCCCCATTTTGATCACCACGATTGCTAGACGACAGCTTGGACGACGATGAGCTCTTTGTCGCCGTACTTGCTCAGTCGCTCAGTGCGCGCGGCGCCCGGCAGCGTCTCGCTCTGCAGCGTCCGCGACGCTGAGCAGGGCATCTACGAGTACCTCGCAGAGAAGCACGAGCCACCGCCACCAATAGCATCACTCGCACCAGGCAGCAGTGGCTCTGCGCATACCACAGAGGCTGCGCTGTACAAGCCATTCGCAGTGCCAGTGCGCGTAAGCGGTTGGCTCTGGCGCCGCGAAGGCCTCTTTCGCAAGTACAAGCGGCGCTTCGGCGTCTTTG
This sequence comes from Pythium guiyangense, assembly GCA_003730235.1. NCBI lineage: Eukaryota > Oomycota > Peronosporomycetes > Pythiales > Pythiaceae > Pythium > Pythium guiyangense. The sequence continues at coordinate 258,852 of QXDM01000074.1, read as the reverse complement.
AGGCGGCAACAGCGACGCTCTCACTGCCGCGCATCGGCCGGCACATTGAGCGCTGCTCTGCGTTCAGTTTCAAGTGACGACTTGCGCGGCCTCACGCTCCCGAAAGGCGTCATCGTGTAGAACGAACAATCTATAGCAGTAGTAAGTAGGAGGAGAACGCCGTCGTCCACGTCCACGACTTGCGTCGCGACACAGTTTTGACATGATTTCGCTTTAGCGCCACGCAGTGCCGCTCGACTCCGCTCACACTTGAAGTCAGTGTGCGTCGCGGCTCCAGTTCACATCACTCCGGAGCAGTCTGCCTGACCAAGCGCTTGTTCGGCCCTCTCACTCTCTCGTATGTGCCTCACGTCGCGCTCAAGCCGCGCACTCGAGAGCGCACGCAGAGTGGCTCGAAACTCAACGCGGCTTGCTCACCCCTCGAGTGATTCGAGACGCCTGAGTGCCACACACGTCGAGACGCCTGAGCGCAACGCAAGCTCCGATTCATGTCGCTTGAGAGCAAGTGACGTCGCTACTTGTGCAACGAAGGAGGAGAACGTGACGACAGAATGCGAGGCCGACATCGGGAGCTTCCGCATTGAGAGTGTCGTTGTCACGCATGCGAACGGGTCGCTAGTTGTGTAGTCGCCACCGACGAGATAGAGCTGGTGAATGATACGTTGTTGAGCACCCTGTGCTGTGGTTCGTCATGTGCGATGATCAATAGGTGTCCTGCCTTGAAGGCAAACTGCTTCAAGCGGCTCCACGTCTTTGCCAACTCGTGTCTCCTACCTCTTGCTTCTCACTTTCCAACTCGCTTTCCAGCTCTCAAGTGCCAGTCAAGCGCACATCTCGAGCCGTCTTGTCACGCACTCAACCTCTCCATTCTCAACGACGATGATCACTACTTCGCGAGCGACCTCGACGCTGGCTGTCACGGCTCTTCTTGTCGCCACGCTCTCCGACTCGGTGACGGCGCGCAACGCGAGTGTCCAAGTCGAGCAAGCCGCACAGGGCTGCAACAAGTGCGACTCGCCGCGAGACTGGTCGAGCCTCACCGGTGCGTGTTTCCACGACGTCGGCGATCGCACGAACTGGTTCTTCCGTCAGCCGGGCGGCGACTTCAGCTACTGTGGCTGCTGCAAGGTGCAGGAAGTCCGCGTACCGGGTCTTCGCGGCAAGTGGTCGCGCACGAACATCAACAGCGACACGTACTGTTACTCGATGGACGGTCAGCACGACATCACTTCGTGGTACTGGAACTCGCCGATGCGCTGCTAAGCAGTAGCAGTAACAACAGCGCGTCGCTCAACCGATTGGCGCATGGAACTACCTTGCGCGTAGTGACACAGTGTGGCTTCAAGATCGAGCATGAGCCATCTCCATGTGACTGCACTCACAACATACGATAGCAGTTCGACCACCAGAGATCCTTCTGAAGCTTGGATTGCGTTCAATACAGCATCGTATCCTCTCATTTCAATCACAATGGCGTGCTCCTTGCACTCGCTCTGTGTGTAGCTGGTCTCGTTCGTGCAAACTGCCAATGTTGCCTCTCATCGTGAGCGTCACTTGATGAGCTTGTTGCTGAGATCGTCGCTCAGCAAAGTTGTGACAACTTGATCTGGTGACTTGAGATGGCTGCATGAAACTGGACGATGGGTTCACTTTTCAAGCCAGAAATTGTCCACTTATTGTTGATTCTTTTACATTAAAAATGGACACTATTTTGCTCATCAAACGCCATGGAGTCTTGACTTTCCAGTCAATGCTCTCGCTCGTGCTCTTACTCTCTCCTTGCGCTGCAGCACCCAAGAGCACACGAGAAGACCACCACTCAACGTGCTACAGGCTGCCAGTGCGTGTCGAGCCATCTGGCCATCATCTGGTCGTCATCATACGACAGGAATGTTTGCTGTTGTCATGGACAAGCACTCGGCCAAGCGTGGTCAACACGGAGCACCGGGATGACTCTGGTCGCATAGCTCTCTACCTCACGTGCTTGATCGCTCACTCCTTGCTCTTGTCATTTCTCCATTTGCACTGTGCAGCACACACACTTCACGCTTTTGCCACTCATCGATCGCTTCGCCAGGCAACATGCAATTCGTTGCGCTCGCTCTCACTGCGACACTGCTCGCAGTCGCACAAGCGCTCTCGATCCACGACTCTGACACCGTCACATCACTTTCGACGGCGGCAATTGGCTCACACCAGAGCCTAGAGAAGACGTGGGTCGTATCAAGCGTCGAGCCGCTCCGGAGCTTGTTTGTGCAGCTCCCAGGCACCGTCTTTGTCGACTTTGACCCAACGCTCAAGGTGTCGTCGCCATCATCGTCATCGTCTCTTTCCGCGACTGCTGCGAGCGTCGTTGCAAAGGTCGTTGTGCGTGGCGACTCGAAGGAACTCCTCGACGTCTTTGAGGTCGTTCCACGCTCATCGAGCCCACACAGCAACGGAAGCAGCGAAGACAGGGTCAAGGTGCATCTCAAGAACACCAATGCTGCCGTTCGAGGCTACGCGCTCACGCAGATCTACGTCGCAGACAAGAGCGCGCTCCACGAGCTCACAACAGCTGGAAGCAGCAACGTCGTGATCAGCGAAAGCGTACTGGCGAGCAACGACACACCTGCGTCGATCACGCTCCGTGCGACTGGCGCTGGAAGCCTCTTCGTCGCTGCGCAGGAGCCTGTCGTAGTCAGTGCGCTCCAGATCGTCGCCTCTGGTCTGAGCAGCGTGCGCTTCAGCGCGCCGTCCATGCTTGTGAGCAACAGTGTCGAGCTCTCAGTCCTGGGTAGCGGCGACATCACTGTCGAAACGCACGACGTGGATGCTAAGGAGCTCGAAGCGAGCGTCTCGGGACCGGGCAGCGTGTTCGTGCAAGCCGACAGCATCCGGGTCAGCGATCTGACGAGCGACGTCGTCGGTTCAGGCAGCGTCGCGATCGCAAACAGCACTGGGACGTGCACAAAGCAGAGCGTGCGCATCGCAGGGTCTGGCGTGATCGCTACCGGTGCGATCGTGTGTCGAGACACCGACGTGTCGATCACCGGCTCTGGCAGCGCTGTGGTGCAGTCAACAGAGGCGCTCCGAGTATCGGCAAGTACGTCTGGCGCTGTCCAGTTCATCGGCGCGCGACCGAAGACTGTAGTGAGCACGGTGGAGCTCTCACGCTTTGAACCAGCGGCACACGGCACAAAGGGCACAACGGTGCAGCAAGAACGCCACAAAGGGCCTCCGCAGCGCACAGTTGTGCTGCTTGCACTCACAATCCGTGCACAGCCACTCGCAGACGACCCAGCTGTGAGCATCTCTGCCACTCGCGAAGGCGACAGCGCGACTCGGTCTGTCCCGCCTGTGCTGTTCTTTGTCGACTGCGATGGCACCGAGAGCGTCGCGCCAGTCGTCGGGATCCTCGTGCTCGCACTTGCTGCAGTCGGCGCGCTCATACTCAAGATCTACTACCAGCAGCGTCGCCGCCACACGTACACTGCACTCGCATGAGTTCATCACGCTCACTCCAGTCCTGTCCAGTCCAGTTGCTCCGTATCGACCGATCTATCACACGCCTGTCGTGTACTCACTCGCTTGCTCCTTCCGCGTCGTCGCAATGACCGACCGACTGCTGCCATGTTGTCGTCTTGTCTGTCGCCCATGGCCTCGTCACTTGGTCGGGTACGGCCGCAGCTTGGCCATCTGCTCAATGCTGCTCTCGTCCAAGCTCTCGACGTGGCCATTCTGCACGAACTCGTCGAGCGCCACGACGACTTTGGCGTAGTTCGCGAGGAGACTCGTCTCCGTGAGCTTCTTCTCGAGCTGGAGCGCGAGCACAGCGATCCAGACGCTCAGTGCCTCGGACACTGCAGCCCAAGCAACAAAGCGTACCAGTCAGTCCGTCGTTCGCTCGTCTTTGAGGTCGCACCAACAAGAGACACATCGCTACACGTACAGATGAGTTCGTCGTACTCGCCCGAGCCAGTGAGGTACCAGCGCAGCTCGCCCACTTGCCGGAGCACGACGAACTTGCCGTCGCAGACCACGAGCTGGTCGCCCGCTTCTTTCTTGAGGCGCTCACTGAGCTGCGGCACTTGCGAGCACGCGCGCGCGAGCTGCGACTCGAACGCCGCGCGTGCATCGAGTGGCGTCGCGGTCTGGAAGTACCGCGCGAGCAGCACGTAGCCGTCGTCGTTGCAACAGATGAGGCTGTGGAGCATCTCGTCGTCGTCGTCCGCGAGTCTGGATATGCTCTCGATCTTGACCAAAGTGCCGAAACGACGGAGCGGCTCTTCACGCCACTTACGCGCTTCCTCTCTCTCACACACACGCGCAGACAACGAGAGAGAGAGCCACGCATCAGCGAGACCCGCACGATGGACGGTAGGCGCTCTCTTGGTTCTTGCTTGAGCATGCGTGTGCTTTTCTCGTACGCTCACTGGTTGATTGCCTGCTACGACCACGCTTGTGACACCACAGAAAGGATCAAGCGCCTCGCGCCGAGCGTGACGATCAGGTAGAGCTGCCTCGCAATGTCATGGCGTTCGTTCGCTCATTGCAAGGAGAAGACTCACGAGCGCTTGTTGCGGTGCAACGTCCAGTGACTGTCCGTCCGAAGTGTTTTGCACACGCTTCTCGCCGGATGGGAAGCTCCTCGCAGCAGGCTGCGGTGACGGCGCGATCCGCGTCTTCAACGTGCACGACGGCAAGCTCTCGTACACGCTCATGCAGCCGCAGAACACGTTCGGCTTTGGTATGCCGTGCACTGCGATCCGCTTCCGACCGCTCACGAGCGCGTCCAAGACCAAGAACGTCCTGCTCGCTGTCAGTACGTCCTGTGGCATTCGGCAAACGCACCTCAACCGGCGTCACGAGCCAACACCGTTTGCTCACGTCCTCTTGCGCGGTTGCTGTTGCTGCTGGCATTGATCGATAGACTCGAACGGCTCGGTCGAGCACTGGCACATCACATCGGGCAAGTGCCTCCACGCGATCACAAACGACCAGAACCAGCTCTACGCGCTCGACTACCGCCCCGACGGCGCGCTGTTCGCCACTGCCGGCAAAGACCATGCTGTACGTTCCGTCCCGCTGCTCGCTCAAGCGCGCACATGCACTGCTGCAGTAGCTGACTACCACTTGTTCATCGTAGATTCGCGTGTATGACGAAGCGACCAAGACCGAGATCGCGTGCATGACTGGCGGGTACGTATGCACAACAGACACAATGAGATGGCTCGCCTGTGTCTAAGAGCTCTGGTCTGCGCTGTGTGCGCAACCGAACAGACTTGGGACGCTCACGGCCGGGCACTCGAACCGCGTGTTCTCGGTCAAGTTTGTCCCTGAGGACGACAACACGATCGTCTCGGGCGGCTGGGACAACACGCTCCAGATCTGGGACCTCCGCGTCGGCCACTCCGTGCGTGGGATCTACGGCCCGCACCTCGCAGGCGACGCGATCGACATGAACACGCGCGGCGAGATTCTCACGGGCTCGTGGCGTCCCGAGAGCCCGCTCGAGCTCTGGGACTACGGCTCTGGCAAGCGCCTCTCGGTCGTGCCGTGGAACCAGAGCTCTGTGCGCACTGAGCCGTGCTTCCTGTACGCTGCGCAGTTCTCGAAAGGCTCGAACGGCCAGCTCATTGCAGCCGGCGGCAGCGGCTCGAACGAAGCCAAGGTGTTCAACCACGACGCCGGCAACAAGGTCCGTTGGTTCTCTAGACTGTATGGCTTCACGCAAGCATGAGCACTGACGAATCCCCAATGCTGTGTGCTGCAGCTCGTTGGGACAATCGCAGGGCTCAGTCGCGGCGTCTTCTCGCTCGACTTTGCGCCGCAAGGCGACAAGATGGTCGTCGCAGGTGCCGACTCGGCGATCCGCATCATCGATGTCTACGACCACATCCCTGGCGACAAGGCGCGCGAGCGACCGATCACACCGTCGATCAAGTACGTTGTGCATGAGGTCTTGCTGGGTCGGTGAGCATGCGGCGATCTCGCTGACGGAGGGCATGACTCGGGTGCTACCTATCTGCTATCTCTTCACGAAGGAATGCACCGATGCCAGGCGAAGCGCCAGCGCAACGCGTGACATCACCAACAGCGAATCGTCCAGCATCGCCACCACGGATGCTCACAGTGCACGACTGAGCCTGTGAGTGGCTCTCTCTGCATTCTCGAGTCGACTCGAGTCTCCATCAGCTGCCTTCACAACGAGATCAAACCGAGACGAGTCAATACGATCGGTAGTGCTTGCCACGTGAGGTGGCGTCGCATCGAGAGCGAACCGAGAGGTCTTAGCCGTCTAGGTCCTAGAGCGTCGTTGGTCTCTCGGCTGGACCAATTCTATAAATTTTACGTGACCCACACCACATTTACAAGATTCGACCAAACCAAGCGCTCCATACACGAGCATGCGCTCGAACGTCGTGGCGCTCGACGCTGGCGGTGCGACGCTCAAAGCGTCGGTCGTCGTGCCGTACAGCGATGCAAGCGCGACTGCGAGCAGAGACGACAACGCGCCATTCGTGCTCGCAAACCACGTCGCGACGCTCGCGTCATCGTCGTCGTCGTCAGCGGCAGTGCTCATGGGTCAAGAGCTGCTCGACAAGGAGCAGCAAGGCGCCAAGCTGCGCTACGTGCGACCTGTTGAACGGTCTGTCTGTCTATCTGTACGCTCTCGTCATCTCTCTGCTGCGACCTATCGATCTCACATCATGTGCGTCTGTGTGACGCATTGTGCAGCGGCTACTGCGTGAACTGGAACATCGAGACCGACATCTGGACGCACCTGTTCTCGCCCAAGGCACGTCGCGCTCCATTCGTACCAGAGTGTCTCCATTCGACTGACGTACGCTCGCATTGCCACGCGCGACTGGTATCTCCATAGGCACTCGGCATTGATCCGCACGAGCACGCACTCGTGGCCACAGCGCCGCTGTTTGCGCCAGCTGTGCTCACAGACACGATGGACCAAGTCGTGTTTGAGGACATGGGCTTCCAGGCATTCGCGCGCGTACGCGCTGCCGAGATGTGCGTGCTCTCGTACGCAGCGCAGTGTCGCGCACGCAGCAGCGCGATCGAGTCCGTCACACCGGTGGCGTCGCCAATGAAGAAGCGACGGCGAGCAGGAAAAGCGTCTGGCGCGTCGCCTGCATCCGCCGTCGACGCACTGACGTTCGAGACGTCGTCGTGCCAGCTCGTCGTAGACGCGGGCTTCTCGTTCACGCACGTCGTGCCCGTGGTCGACGGCCGCGTCGTTGCGCGCGGCGTCAAGCGCGTCAACGTCGGCGGGAAGCTCTTGACGAACTACCTCAAAGAGATCGTGTCGTTCCGGCAGTGGAACGTCATGGACGACACGCGCGTCATGAACGCGCTCAAAGAGGCGCAGTGCTACGTCGCGCGCGACTTTGAGACCGAGATGCGCGCGCTCCATGCGCTCCCGCGACGCGCGCGCACGCACTGGGTGCTCCCAGACTACGTCCACTCGTTCACGGGTCGCGTGCGGTCGCCAGCGCATGGCGAGAGCCATCAAATAGCGGCGAGCGTGGATGACAACGACGACCACCAGGCGCTCGAGCTCAGTACGGAGCTCATTGCTGTGCCAGAGGTGCTCTTCCACCCGTCGGACATTGGGCTGGCGCAAGCAGGCGTCGCAGAGGCGATCGTCCAGGCGGTCGCAGCGTGTCCGAGCGAGCTCCACGCGTCGCTCTATGCGAACGTCCTGCTCGTGGGCGGCAGCACCAAGTTCCGCAACTTTCGCGACCGCCTCGCGGACGAGCTGCGGTCGCTCGTTCCGACCGAGTACGCGCTTGGGATCCACGCACCGACCGAGTACGTACACTGTCGTGACACGATGCTGCGTTGCTGGTAGTCGACAGTGTTGCTCACGTGCTGCGTGTCTGTGGCTGACAGTCCGATCACTGCGGCGTGGGACGGCTGCGCGCGCTTTGCGGCGAGCGCTGTGTGCGCGGACCGCGTCGTGACCAAGCAAGAGTACGACGAGTACGGCAGCAACATCTGCTTGCAGCGCTTCTAGTCACTACCAATCGATCGACTGCACTCACACAAGCGGTCGTCTCGCTGTCGCTGCTGGCGTGTGCTTGCTGCGCGCGCTCGAGGGCGTTGGTTCGAGACGCGAGGCTTTGCTCGGTCGCTGCAGCGCGCAGCTCGAACACGTGAACACGTGGCTGATGCGGCGCTTGCCGTCTGGCGGCTTCACGCACCCGGCGTGGAACGGATCTTTGCACTTCTGGCACTTGACCATGAACCCGAACGGCTCTTCGCCACAGCTGCGGCACGTCGCGCCTGGCGCCTTTCGAGCGTCGACACGTTGCGCTGCTGCTGCGACTGGGCCTCGAGCGCCATGCGATAGCGCATCATCAGGCTGGACAACGTCGTCGTCGCTGACTCCATCCACGTCGTCAATGTCCTCAATGTCGTCCATGGGCTCTGCTGCTCGGTCGATTCGAGCTGCTGGCATACGACTCGTTTCGCTCTCGACATCCTCTGTGCTGGCGCATCGAGATGTCTTCGAGGCATCCGCTGCGTGGGACACACGACCTTCGTCTCGACTCACAGACGCATGTTCTTCGCTTTGCGCACGTCGCGCTGTCTCGAGGCGCTCAAGCACGTTTGCGACGACAGTTGCTTCCGTTCGGCTCTCGAACTCGTCGACGCGCGTTTGGAGCTGCGCGAGTCGCTCCTGCAGTTTGCTCGCGTGTTCGTGCGCGCGCTCTGTCGCATGTCGTAGCGCGCGCTCGTGCTCGAGGCGCTCGTGCGTGATCTGCTCGCAGAGTTTCACGAGCGAGTCCTGCAAGTGCTCGATCGTGTCGGTGCCGTCGAGTGCCGACTGCTCGTACTTGGTCACGAGCGCTCGTTGGGTCTTGTTTGTGTGTGCGAGCTGCTGAATCTGCGCTTGTGCGTCCTGCAACTCGGTCGTGAGCAGCGTGCAGCGCGTCTGGAGCGCTGCCTTCTCGACCACGAGATCAGCGAGTTCTTGCTGCGTGCAAGCCGCACTCAGCACTGGCGCACTCGTCGTTGGCTGCACGCTCGCTGGTCTCGTGTCGGCCGTGGTCTCCATCCACACGCGGCACTCCGCGTAGAGCTGCAAGAGACGATGACGTGAGCAAATCGCCTTGAGCAACAGCCCGAGTGCTCTCGATCGCGTGCAACTCGTCTACCTCCTTCACATCTGCGAGCTGCGATCGCACTGCATCGACGCAAGCGAGTCACGAGAGCAGCGGTTAAGGAAGCAAGTCGCAGATCCAGAGCAGTTGACTGCGAATGCGACGTACAGCTGTCGACCTGCGCGCTTGCATCACGCTCTTGCTGCTGCAGCGACGCGGCTGCGCGACGGACGTGGTCCTGGTACATGAGCGATGTCAGCCGCGTGCTCTCGGTCTCTTAGTCATCGCACAGAGGCATTGAGCGACGTGCGCGCACCATCGACGCGTACACTTCGCGCTCCTTGTTCGTGAACTCAGCGACCACGTGCTCCAGCTCGCACTGCATGCTGCTGCCACTGCTTTGTGCGTTAGCGCACTGCTGCTGCTCTATGAGCGCAGCGAGATGCTGGCTCAGCTGCTCGATCGTCTTGTCTTTCTCCACGTGCTGCGCGCTCAAGCGACGGTTCTCAACGTCGAGTGCTTGCTGCAACACGAGCACTCTGTCAGATCCGTGCACTTGTACGCATGAGCTCCGTACACATCGTCTGAGCATCCACACGTACGCGTTGCATCTGCGCATGCTGTAGCTCCTGATGACTCGCTGCCACGTCGCGCTGCGCTTGCTGCAGTTGCTGGCGCATGTGCTCGCATTCGCGCTGCATCTCCTCTCTCGAGCGCGCGTGTGCTGCAGCGAGCCGCGCAGTCTCTGCTTTGTTTGAGCTCGCGCTGTGCTCGTGCGCTTCGAGCGCAGCGTACAGCGAGCAGACGAGCTCGCGCACCTCGCTGTGCGCAAGCGTGTGCTGGAGCGCAGTGAGCGCAGCGTTGTCGCTGCGCTCGTGCTCTCGACACCGCTGCTGTTCGTCTGTAGTCATCTCGTAGTGCACGGGCAGATGCGCAGCGCTCGTCGTCGTCGCGGTCGAGCGACGAACTCGCGACTCCAACTGAAGTTGAAGTGGTTGGGTTGTTGCGCTAGCAGAGTGTTGCTCACGCTTCGCGCAACATACACGCGTTTGATGGAAATGCTCGCATACATGAATCAAGTATAAATTGTATCCCATAGTGAAATGCTGTTCGATGCGGAGGTTGCGCCAACAGTGAGGGGAGGAGCACACAGGCGCAACATCCACAAGGAGCATCAAGATGGTGAGAGTTCGCTCGGGCGCAGGCGGCGCCGTCAGCGTCTCGCCAGCACGGGCGCGGCTGCAGTACGACGAGCTCGGCACTACCACCGCCACCAATAACACCACCAGCAATGGGCGAGAAGAGGACCCGAACCAGTGGCAGAGCGAGCTGTACGTGCTGTTCGTTCTTTCTCATCGTCGATGTGCGTGAGCGTCTGTGTGCTCGCTCCAAATGCGCATGCGCGCCACCACGATGCTAACAACGCGTTGCTCTGTGTGTGCGCACGTCTGCACTGGAACGCAATAGCACGCTCCTGTGGCTCGACTTGCTCGAGAAGCACGGCCACGCGGCTGAGATCGCAGCGCAGTTGACAGCGAAAGCGACCGCCACGGCAAACAACAGCTTTGGTACGTTCAGTGCGGAGCCGCAGCACCAAATTGACGCGCTTCGTGCGCTGCAAGCGTCGATGGAAAGCGTGGGTGAGCTGCTCTCGAGTGTCGAAGAGATCATTCGCAAGCGCTTGATCGACGACGCCCCTGCGCCTTGCGCGTGCCGCACGCAGACGCCGCCAGCCACCACCAATCCCACCAGCGCCAGTGCTGTGCGACCACTGAGCCAAGCTAAAGCAAACTCGCTCGACGTGTACTTGCGCGGCGGGCCGCTCGAGAGCGAAGACCCAGCGTTCGTGAACGCTGTGCGCGGGTGGGACGCACGTGGCGGACCAGTGCACGCGAAGTCGCCGCCGAGCATGGTCGTGCTCGACGGCCTCGAGCTCCACGACGCAATGATGCGGAACAACCTCCGGCTCGTCGGCATGCACAGCGCACCGCAGCCTCCGTCAGGCGTGTACCACAGCGCTGCAAGCGGCGTTGGTGGCTACAACGCACCGATGCACCGGCAGTATGCGCCGGCTCCATCGCCCGCGCACGCAAACGCAGTCCACCGCGCGCCAGACGTGTCAGATCCGCGGATTACACCGAAGCGCAAGCTCGCAACGCTCTTGCCCGTGACTCACAACAGCAGCAGCAGCAGTCACGCGCACAGTGAGCAGCCATCGTACAAGCGCCAGCACCAACAGCAGCAACCCGCGGATGCTGGATCCCTTGCAGCGGCTCAGCGCGCGATGCAGAAGCAGATCGAGTCGCTCCACGCAGAGCGCGTGCTCGAGTTCCGCGAAGGTACGCAGGTCGGCGAGTACTTGATCCAGTGGCGCGGCGTCGCGCAGCCGCAGTGGGCCGCTCGGAAGCTCTGCGGCAACCAAGCAAAGGTATTGATCGACGAGTTCAACCGCAAGCGCCTGAGCAAGCTGCACCGCGGACGCGCGAAGAAGCGCGCTGTGCGACCAGCATCGACGGCACCTGCGGACGCGTCTCGGGCATCGAGTAGTCCAGCAGATGAAGACATCTTCATTGTCGACAAGATCGTCGACCATCGCCTGCGGTACAAGAAGAAGCAGTACTTGGTCAAGTGGGACGGCTACGACTCGAGCGAGAACACGTGGGAGTGCGCAACGAAGCTCCAAGCAGACGTCGCAGACGTCGTCGAAGCGTACGAGCGCAAGCTCGCGGCGCAGCGAGAGAAGCAAGAGCAAGAGCAGCTGCGTGCGGGTACCGACGCCGATGCATCTGCGCGTTCGCTTGCACCGCGTGCGACTGCTGCTGCTGATGTCGTAGCGCCGTCACCGACGGCACGCGCGACGACGACACCAACGACTAACGCACCAAGTGTCGTTTCGAATGACAGCTCGCGTGCGCGTGCGAGTTCAGCTGATGGCGATCGCGGAGTCGACGAACCACCGAAGCATGCGCTTGAGCACGCGGCAGCAGACAGTGGCGTTGAGATCATGAGCGACGGCGATCGTGAGAGCGGAGGCGACGACGTCGATGACGGAGAGCGCGAGTCAGTTGGCACTGGGAGCGACCACTCGGCAGTCGACGCGGACGACGACGTCGTCGAGATCGATGGGAGCGACTTGGAGCACGCAGACAATGACGATGGCAAGAGCAACACGATTGCAGCCGAAGAAGAGGGCGAAGACTGAAGGACGTGACGAAGGAGCAAGCGAGAGAGCGAGAGAGACTGGTCTATTTAAGCGAGTTGGCGACAGCGAGGACCGCGCGCGCACTGGGACTCGACCAGCTTCGTTTGCCTCGCAGTCGACGTCGCGTTGCAGCTGCGTGTGGTGGTGGTAGTGTGTGGTGTATAAGAGAGTGTGCGTGGATCAAGCGACAGAGAGAGAAGGACAGGACTAGGAGAGGGCGAGACGACCTAGTCCGATTGAAGAGACTTCGTTCAGCAAGCGAGCAAGTGTCGATGCGCATGTTGGTGAGGAATGGTGTGTGTCAACATGCCTTGCATCCCAACAGACTTGAAGTTTGTATGGTCAAGTCCCATACGCAGTGTTGTTGCTTTCACGATTATATAGAGTAGAAGCGAGACTTGCGCTCGCGAGGCATCCGTCGTTGTCGAAGGGAGCTCACGCTGCACTAATGAACGCCCGCTGTGACGGTGCAGTCTGCTGACACCCCACGATACTGAACACACAAGTCTGCTTTGCGGAGCAGCAATTTTTCTCTATCTCTCTCCTTCCTTGTCTGGAGGGCCACTGCACCGTTGAAGCGAGCGATGGCGATCAAGCAATGGAGCGAACAACTTGCTTGTGCTTGCGCTTGTGTGTGTGCGCGTCGAGGAGTGAGTGAGCGCTTGTGCGAGATGGATGAGCTGCGCGCGCGTGAGCGAGTGAGCGAGAATGGGCGGGCAAGCATACAAAGCAAGCAAGCGTTTAAAGCGCGCGGTGTAGACACAAGCCAATCCGAGCGCGAATACATTTCCGTGTCAAAACGGATCGCTAGCGCAGCAAGCGCGCGTGAACGACATGAGTGGACTTTGAATTGGCGCAGTGGTTGTAGACTACGCGATAGAATTCCCGCAGCCCTTCGTTACGTGGCACACGCGAACCGAATAGAACTGCGAGTGAGTGTGGAAAAAATCGGTCTGCGCAAGTGCATAGCCTGTGATACAGCGTGCTGCGGAAACTCGCGTTTTCGAGCCAACGGCTGACACTCGCGACCTGCGCAACAGCATGACCTCGGCGCACACGATGCTCGATCGAGCCAGCAAGACAGCAGCAAGACGACAGAGGAGAAAGTGAGCCAACAGAGTGGCACAACGAGCTGGCGAGCGCCAGTGTGCTGTGAGTCAAGATGCCGATATGCCGACATCCAACGAGCTCAGGACTTGCTCGACTCTCACACACACACGCAGACTCGACTCAGTCTCTCTTGAGAGGCTCACGAGACGGAGACTTGCGCGCAGGAGTGTACACACAGGAGCACAGGAACGCAAGATGTCTGTCTGCTTGCCTGCCTGCCTTGCTGTACTAGCAAAACGGGCGATGTAGCCTCGCACGAGCGTCTCGACATCGCTGGATCTCTCTTTCTTTCTCTCGCTCTCTCATCTCTCATCCTAGTGCTACACAAGTGCAAGCTCGCTCTCGCGAGAGGAGGTTGCTCACGCGCACACGCGACGACGTAGGTGCGTGCTGCCTGCCCACAGTAGCGGCGACCACGACGCGAATCTGCCGCTGCTGCTGCTGTTGCGAGCGCCGGAGCCTGCGAGGCGAGTACAACTGAGTAAGCGTCCGTCGTCCGAAGCAGCGAGCTGCAACCTGCAACTGGCTGCTTCAGGCTTCCGACGCAAGCCAAGAGACTGCGAGGCCAACAAGTCAGCAGCACAGCGAGTCTTACTCGCACAAACACAAACATACATACATACATACATACATACATACATACATACAAGCAGTACCTCTACATTGACGAGTCTGCCGCCGCTCTGAAGCGAATAAGCGCTGCGAACAGCGATCGTCGTCGATGAGGTCAGGGCCGCAGGTGTGTGTGTGTGTGTGAACCGAAATGGCTTGCTCGGCATGGCTCACTCGCCAGCGCGCCGCCTGACCACACGTCTGCAATGGCCAGTCCGCGCTCCGGCCCCAAAGCCCAAAGCTCGGCGACGCAGGGACATCCGGTCCGCCCTCGCTCGTTCACTCAGTGCTGTTGCCACCGCCACGACTTGCTAAGGACTAAGGACTGCGTGGATCGGACCAATGAGACTGGGACCGAGCGACCTCTTTTGAGCCAAACATCCAGGTGCTCTGCGCTGGACCATTCAAGCTTGCCTCTTCCTCCTCCTCCTTGGTGGTCTCGACATCGTGTCCGCCTCAACCAAGCAAATGGCATGCATGTTGGCGAGAAGCTAACGACATGGCGCACTCTGCAACGTGTCTTCGTGCTACAGAGTGCTCGAGCATTCGTGTACTTGTCCATGTATATCCAACGAGAGTCGCTGGAACGGAGAGAGTGACATGCATGCATGGCCACAACTAACTGCCTTCAGTCTTTTGCCAGGACGAGCGTTTGCAGCGAGTGACCAGGACGACGGACGTGCCTCCAGCTGGTCGCTGACGTCGATGTCGATGACCATGTGGTGTCTGGCGTGCCCTGATATCGGCAAACACGCGCTGGAACGCAATGCAGGCGGCGAGACTGCAGACAGAGACAGAGACAGCATGTGGTGCATCCGAGCGAGTGACGTCGATGAAAACGAGCGTGTCTTTGCGTGCGATGACATGGCGGGCATGGCTGATGCTTTCTGGAGCTGCGGGTGATTGATCGATCTCGCGATTCGCCCAGCGATCCTGCAGCGCTGTGATAGTAGGGCTGCCGGTTACCTTTGGTAGACAATGACCCTTACCGAGATTGTCGAGACCGTCCAGTCCAGCCAGCTGCTCGCGTGCGCCAAGAACGCGACCGCAGCTGCTGCTTTTGGTTGAGGCGGACACGATGTCGAGACCACCAAGGAGGAGGAGGAAGAGGCAAGCTTGAATGGTCCAGCGCAGAGCACCTGGATGTTTGGCTCAAAAGAGGTCGCTCGGTCCCAGTCTCATTGGTCCGATCCACGCAGTCCTTAGTCCTTAGCAAGTCGTGGCGGTGGCAACAGCACTGAGTGAACGAGCGAGGGCGGACCGGATGTCCCTGCGTCGCCGAGCTTTGGGCTTTGGGGCCGGAGCGCGGACTGGCCATTGCAGACGTGTGGTCAGGCGGCGCGCTGGCGAGTGAGCCATGCCGAGCAAGCCATTTCGGTTCACACACACACACACACCTGCGGCCCTGACCTCATCGACGACGATCGCTGTTCGCAGCGCTTATTCGCTTCAGAGCGGCGGCAGACTCGTCAATGTAGAGGTACTGCTTGTATGTATGTATGTATGTATGTATGTATGTATGTATGTTTGTGTTTGTGCGAGTAAGACTCGCTGTGCTGCTGACTTGTTGGCCTCGCAGTCTCTTGGCTTGCGTCGGAAGCCTGAAGCAGCCAGTTGCAGGTTGCAGCTCGCTGCTTCGGACGACGGACGCTTACTCAGTTGTACTCGCCTCGCAGGCTCCGGCGCTCGCAACAGCAGCAGCAGCGGCAGATTCGCGTCGTGGTCGCCGCTACTGTGGGCAGGCAGCACGCACCTACGTCGTCGCGTGTGCGCGTGAGCAACCTCCTCTCGCGAGAGCGAGCTTGCACTTGTGTAGCACTAGGATGAGAGATGAGAGAGCGAGAGAAAGAAAGAGAGATCCAGCGATGTCGAGACGCTCGTGCGAGGCTACATCGCCCGTTTTGCTAGTACAGCAAGGCAGGCAGGCAAGCAGACAGACATCTTGCGTTCCTGTGCTCCTGTGTGTACACTCCTGCGCGCAAGTCTCCGTCTCGTGAGCCTCTCAAGAGAGACTGAGTCGAGTCTGCGTGTGTGTGTGAGAGTCGAGCAAGTCCTGAGCTCGTTGGATGTCGGCATATCGGCATCTTGACTCACAGCACACTGGCGCTCGCCAGCTCGTTGTGCCACTCTGTTGGCTCACTTTCTCCTCTGTCGTCTTGCTGCTGTCTTGCTGGCTCGATCGAGCATCGTGTGCGCCGAGGTCATGCTGTTGCGCAGGTCGCGAGTGTCAGCCGTTGGCTCGAAAACGCGAGTTTCCGCAGCACGCTGTATCACAGGCTATGCACTTGCGCAGACCGATTTTTTCCACACTCACTCGCAGTTCTATTCGGTTCGCGTGTGCCACGTAACGAAGGGCTGCGGGAATTCTATCGCGTAGTCTACAACCACTGCGCCAATTCAAAGTCCACTCATGTCGTTCACGCGCGCTTGCTGCGCTAGCGATCCGTTTTGACACGGAAATGTATTCGCGCTCGGATTGGCTTGTGTCTACACCGCGCGCTTTAAACGCTTGCTTGCTTTGTATGCTTGCCCGCCCATTCTCGCTCACTCGCTCACGCGCGCGCAGCTCATCCATCTCGCACAAGCGCTCACTCACTCCTCGACGCGCACACACACAAGCGCAAGCACAAGCAAGTTGTTCGCTCCATTGCTTGATCGCCATCGCGTCACCTCGGACTGGGCCTCTGCACTTGCATCTGCTGCCCTAGCGCCGACGACTCATTCCGCAACTCGCGCAGCTGACGCTGCTTCCGGACGTACCTCTCCACACACAACAACAGCAGCAGCAGTGCGCTCGCGACGCAATCATCACGATGGCGGACGTGACAACCGACTTTGACGTGAGCAACAGCGGCGGCGGCCGCAACTCGCTCCTTTCGCCGACGCTCGACGTCCCCGACTACAACAACAACAACAGCATTGGCAATGGCAACGCACAGCCGCCTTCTGTCGCGCCACAGGTGCCTGGCGCAGACGGCGCCACGCCGCAAGACAACTTTGGCGACTTGCTTGCGCAGCTCCTGCGGTCGCTCCCGGCCGAGGCATCTTCGCTCTTCATCAAGTCGCTGAGCGGCCTCTCGACGCGCGAGAGCGGCGAGCTCTGTGCGTACGTCGCGCAGCTCAAGGCCGAGAAGCAGTTCCGCGTCATTCGGGCGATGGCCGAGTCGACGATCGACGGGAAGAAGAAGTTCCTGGACAACTTACGCAAGAAGTTTGCGCTCCAGCGCGAGAAGGAGCAGCAGCTCCACGTGCAAGAGGAGCAAGAGCTCGAGGAGCACATGAGGCGCAAGCAAGCGCTCTCGGGTACGTCCTCGTCAGTCAGTCTGTCTGTCTGTCTGCGCTTGTATACGTTTGCTCATGGCAGTGTGTGCGATTGCGAATGCAGCGGCGGCGCGCGTCAAGATGCTCAACGGCGGCGCGAAGCAGTTCCACTCGATGAACGCAGTGCTCGGCGCGTACGTCTCCGCTCGCTCGCTTTTGCTCTCGCAGTCGCACCGATGTACTGTGCCGTCACTAACGTATATCGTGTTTATTCCGCAAACGTATAAACCCGTTTAACCCAACATATAAAACCCAAACACAGAAAAGAAAATGTTGCCAGCGGAAGCAACACGAGCGGCTTGACTGCCGCAGCGCTCGCTGCGCGCGATGCTACGCCTGGTGTCTCGCGCTCGCTCTCGTCGTCGTCTGTGAACGTGACGAAAGAGGACATACGGAGCGTCGGGAAGCTCCTGGGCGACGCGCACATTGGCGAGTCAGAGCAGAACTTGCGCGAGCTCGAAATCAGCCGGTTCGCGCCGACGTCGTCGAGCGGCAGCAACGCTGGCGACGCGTCAATGGACCAGTATTCGAAGCGCGAGCGCCCTGAGAGCAGCCGGAACTTGGCGCGTGGTGAAGAGAAGGCGCAGCAGCGCACGCGCGCACCGCCGTCGTCGACGACGTCTGCAAACGGCGACTCGCCGTCGCGCGGCTCGCTCTCAGACTCGCAAGATGGCGACGACGCTGCGAATGGCAACGGCGCTGGCGACGGCGCGGCGAACGAGCCAGAGGACCCGGAGGCCCCGACGACGAAGCGCTGGACCAAGTCGCAGGACGCAGCGCTGCGCGAGAGCGTGCGGATTCACGGCGAGAAGAACTGGAAAGCGATCGCGGAGCTCGTGCCGGGGCGGAACCACGCGCAGTGTCTCCAGCGCTGGCGCAAAGTGCTCAAGCCTGGGCTCGTGAAGGGCCACTGGTCGTTCGAAGAGGACCAGGTGCTCGAGTTCCTCGTGACGCAGGGGTGCAACAACTGGGGCCAGATCGCCGAGCGCATTCCCGGCCGCACGCCGAAGCAGTGCCGCGAGCGCTGGAAGAACCACTTGGACCCTGCGATCAACAAGGGGCCGTACACGGAGGAGGAGGACACGATCATCCTGTCGGCGCAAGAGCGCCTCGGGAACAAGTGGTCGCAGATCGCGCAGCTGCTCAAGGGCCGGACGGAGGACTCGGTCAAGATCCGCTGGAAGTCGCTCAAGCAGAACCCATCCAAGGCCGCGGCGTCGCACGCGCAGCAGAAGAAGAACCAGCAGGCGCACCAGCACCAGTCGTCGCAGCACCACGCGAACATCGCGTACCAGCACAACCCGGCGCTGATGCGCCAGCGCCAGCTCCAGCTCTTGCACCAGCAGCAGCAGCTCCAGCAGAACGAAGCCGCGCAGCAGCTCGAGCACCAGCAGCAGCTGCAGCAGCAGCAGTTGCAGCTCCGGCTGCAGGAGAAGATGCTCCAGCAGCAGCAGCAGCTCCATCGCCAGTCGCTGCAGCTGCCCGAGGAGCAGCTGGGCGTCAAGGACGAGTCGTACCCGCCGGCGCCGCGCATGCTCCCGCACATGACCATGTCGGCCGAGCAGCTCTACTCGTCGTACCAGCAGTCGTTCGCAGCGCACGCTGGCACCAACGGCGCGAGTCAGTACCCGGACGAGTACGCCGCGTCGTCGCCCGCGGGTTACAACAGCAGCTACCGGTACGCGCACGCGCTCAACGGCGTGCAGTACCGCTCGCCGGCGCCGCACGACGCGCACCACTTGCACTCGCCAGTGGGTCCGACGGACGACGATGGCGTGCGCGAGCCACCGAGCAGCACGAGCAGCGACGCGTGGGACCTCCAGCCCGACTTGACCGACAGCCTCGGCTTGCACACGCGCTTGGGCGAGAACCCGCCGCCGTCGTCGTTCTGGGAGACGTACCCAAAGCACCCGTCGCAGTCGCACCTTGGATCGGCCGAGCCGATTCCGCTCGCTTTGCACGTAAGTGACGACGCCACGCTCGACTTTGCCTTCTAGGCACGCGCGCGCGGGTGTGTGGCGTCTGCGTGGCATGTATGTATGTATGTATGACTGGCTGGCTGGCTCGCGCTCGATCGATCGATCGATCGTGGCTCTGACGCACGCAACACGACACTCGCACTCACGTTCGCCTCTGCGTCTGTCTCTGTCTCTTGCTGCCACTGCGCGTCGTCTGTCTGTAGTCGATGCTGCAAGATCCGAACCGCACGCCGACGTCCGGGTCGCACCACCCGCCACAGCACCACTACAGCGCCCCGGACGACGAGTTCAACGACGCCATGTTTGAGAAGCTCGCGACGGAGTTTGGGAACCAGGATATGCACTTTGGTCCGATCTAAGACACAGCGCTGGCGACTGCGGCTGTGCGAGTAGTGACGACAGCGCAAGAGGCAACGAGTCAACAGGAGAAGGACGAGAGTGGATGGTCAGGAAGAAGATGGTGATGGATGTAAGTAGCTTGGGTTAAGTATATGCGCCGATGAACTGCTCGTGACAAAGTTGTGATGAACCTCGCGTACGGCGCGATGCAGCGCGGGCGCTTTCGCCACGCGCTCCGGATCATCGAGCGCGAGCGCGCCGTGGCGACTGCGCTCGCGAGCGACGAGCTCGAGAAGATCTGCCACGCCGCAAAGGTGTACTTGGTCAAGACGTACCGGCTCCACCAAGAGTACTTGCGCACGGTGAGCGACCTCGGCAAGAGCGAGCAGCGACTGTATGACAACTTTTACCGCCAGCGCATCGTGCGGTTGGCCAAGTGAAGGAAGAACAGAAGAGGCGGATGGAGGATGGCGAGTCGAATCGAGTCGGAGGAGGAGGAATGAACCTGAAGGACGCACGCATGCACGAACAGCAGCGAGCTCGGCGTAGTTGCTACCACTACTTGACTACCTAGTATGCCTTGGGGCATATGTGTGTCTGAGTTGGAGGGGTTTAGAGAGCGAGCGAATGGGTTCTGGGTATGAGTTGCTGGGTTTGCTCTCATGGGTTTGTTTCTTGACGTTGTAACAATGCAGACTTCGTAAAGTACTTCGTTTGGCGTACATGGCGTACAAACGTATTGTATGTATCTCTTTGCTTTGATTATCCACTGTACATTTTTGGACCAGCTTTCTGTCTGGATGCATTTTGCTCAAATGAAATGTATGTCTTTCATGAGCTGATCCAAACGAAGTGCTTTCATAAAGGGAACAGGCGGTATTGATATGCTTGTTTCGATGACCAACCACCCACATGAACCACGAACTCGATTTCTCCACTCAGAAAAGAGCGGAGAGAAATACATGTGCTAGTATTTCTTCTTAGCAACTCTGTTCTGTCTCCTGGCAGTGCGTGAGTGACCCTTGAGCTGCCTGCACGTCACGATGAGCTCATCGCTGTCGCTTCCGCGCCTCGGCGCCATCAGCAAAGACAACAAAGACAGCAGAGACAGCAGAGACAGCAGAGACACCAGCGCTCTAGCGTACACAACGACGTCTCGACCTGGCTCCAGTGCGAGTGCACACCTCATAGAGTCGTCGTCTGCAGTTCTGGACACGAGTGGATCGACTGGTGCTCGCAGCGGCGCTGGAAGTGCCAAACACTCGCACTCGACAGTGTTGCGCCGCTTGAGCTCGTCCGTCTCACTACAGGTGCGCACGCGCGTGCATCTGGCGAGTTGAGCTGCGGCATGCAGATGCTGGTGCCGAGGACGATGCACTTCCTCATTTGTCGGACGCGCTGTCGTCGTGCCACTAGGAGCTGGAGCAGCAGCGCGAGCGCAAGGACGCGTCGCCATGGGTCGCCAAGTACCAGGACCTCGCCAAGCGCGAGCTCGTGGACCTCGACATTGCGCCGCTCATGGACCGCTTCGAGAGCGTGACTCTGTACCACAAGCCGCAGCGCAAGCCACTGAACGTTGCGCTTCAAGAGATGACTGGAAGCGGCTCGGACAGTGGCTTGACTTTCAATTGACAATTTTTTGAGCGTCGACAATGAACTACTTTTGGTCAGGGCAGGCAGTCAGTGGCGCCAACTGGTGTAGATTCGATTTTGCGTTGGTGCTCAATGGCGCTCTTGTGATGCAGCGGACGCGACTGTCACCAGCGCGGCCCCTGCTGCTGGAGATGACGCCATAGTTGCGGTAGTCGCTGGCGACGCCACGGCGTCGACTGCGCTGGATGTCACCTTGTCGCCCGCGGCAAACTTGGTCGCGGCCTGGAGCTTCTTGAGCCAGACCTTGTTCGCCGCGCGGTGTTCAGACTGGAGCAAGTAGAGGCGACTCACGTGCTGGATCGCAATGCAGTGCTGCTCGCGATGGCTCACGCCGTTGGCCGTGACGCGTCCCGTAGCCACGAGCCTCACGTCGAGCGCGCGTGCCATGTCGATGACGTCGGACGCGAGCGTGACGCCAAAGTGGCGGTAGATCCGCAGCACACCATCAGCGAGGACGCACCAGCGCGCGCTCGTCTGGGCACTCTCAAGCGTCGTCTTCATGCCCAAGGACCCGCAGTACGCGTGCGCGTCGCTAAACGGCTGGATGCGCACGCTCAGTGTGAGTGCAAAGCTGTTGCTGCTGCTGTTGGCAAAGAGCCGGTGGCTCTGCGTGAGCTCGCGGCGCTTGAGCTTACTGGTCATGCTGCTGCTGGCGTGCACTTTCGGCGCACCGCTCACTTCCACGAGCCGCAGGAGCTGTCGCTGCGTCGTCTTGGGGAAGATCTCGACCTCGTCCGAGAGCGGGAGCTCGGTTGCTGCGACACCGCTGCGCCAGATCACGTCCGAGTCTCGGAGTCGGAGTACGGCTTGGCCCAGGAAGAAGTGGTTCGGACCGTTCTTGCTCAGAAGCGTGAACACGAACGTGACGTTACCGTCGACACCAGGGACGAAGAGCTTGTCGCTCCAGCTCACGTCCGCTGCCGCCTCAGCGAGCGACACGCCTTTGCGCAGACCTGTCTCGAAGCAAAAGAGTTGCGCCTCGTCGTCGCGGCCATCAACAACGCTCACATACACGTACGGATTGCATGTAAAGCCATTCGCGAGGCGCAGATCGTCAGTCAGTGAGAGTGACGAGCCGCCTGCTCCAGCGGCGATCGGGTCGCTCGTCCAGCCCCGGACGTGAAGACCGTCGACGGCGTATGGCTTGAGCACCATGCGCAGCATGCGGTCAAAGCGCAGGCGCGCGAGGCGGCCGCGGAACGCCGCTTGGATCTTCACAATCGCCTTCTTCTTGGCCTGGAACACCATCGCGTCCTTGGTCATGCGCACGTACGCCGTCACGACTTTGCCAAAGATGTGGCGCTGCAGCGCAATGTGCTGCATGCGTGCGTGCTTGGCGCGCTCGTCGTACTCGTCCTGGAGCGACTGCTGGCAGTGGCGACAGAGCCAAGAGAACCGCGTCGGGACCACGAACGCGCCTTTTGTCTTCTTGGGCGTCGACGCGTACGCGCTCAAGTAGCACCGCGCGTGCGCAATGACGTCGCACGTCGCACACTCGAGGTCGCCGCCAGCACAGCTGCAGTAGTCGCAGCGCGCAGACCGGCGCCATCGCGTCGCGTCAAAGAGGAACCGCGACGGCACAATACGAGCACGCGTGCCACTCGACAAGCTGCCTAGTTCGCTACGTCCGCCGTCACGGCGCAGCTCGCTACTAGCGGTGGCCGCTCGCTTGTCACTCGCAGTGCGACGCTGGTGCTGAATGAGTTTCGTGGCTTGGCGTTTGAGTGTCTTCTGCGTCTGAAGCACAGCAGCAGGAGGTACTGAAGGAGACGCGGATGAGGCGTCAACAGTACGAGCAGGGGGCGCTGGCTCGGACGTACGATGGCGACCAGAAGAGGTCATCTCTCGCAGCGCAACGTTCAGTGGCTTGCGCTGCGGCTTGTGGTACAGAGTCACGCTCTCGAAGCGGTCCATGAGCGGCGCAATGTCGAGGTCCACGAGCTCGCGCTTGGCGAGGTCCTGGTACTTGGCGACCCATGGCGACGCGTCCTTGCGCTCGCGCTGCTGCTCCAGCTCCTAGTGGCACGACGACAGCGCGTCCGACAAATGAGGAAGTGCATCGTCCTCGGCACCAGCATCTGCATGCCGCAGCTCAACTCGCCAGATGCACGCGCGTGCGCACCTGTAGTGAGACGGACGAGCTCAAGCGGCGCAACACTGTCGAGTGCGAGTGTTTGGCACTTCCAGCGCCGCTGCGAGCACCAGTCGATCCACTCGTGTCCAGAACTGCAGACGACGACTCTATGAGGTGTGCACTCGCACTGGAGCCAGGTCGAGACGTCGTTGTGTACGCTAGAGCGCTGGTGTCTCTGCTGTCTCTGCTGTCTCTGCTGTCTTTGTTGTCTTTGCTGATGGCGCCGAGGCGCGGAAGCGACAGCGATGAGCTCATCGTGACGTGCAGGCAGCTCAAGGGTCACTCACGCACTGCCAGGAGACAGAACAGAGTTGCTAAGAAGAAATACTAGCACATGTATTTCTCTCCGCTCTTTTCTGAGTGGAGAAATCGAGTTCGTGGTTCATGTGGGTGGTTGGTCATCGAAACAAGCATATCAATACCGCCTGTTCCCTTTATGAAAGCACTTCGTTTGGATCAGCTCATGAAAGACATACATTTCATTTGAGCAAAATGCATCCAGACAGAAAGCTGGTCCAAAAATGTACAGTGGATAATCAAAGCAAAGAGATACATACAATACGTTTGTACGCCATGTACGCCAAACGAAGTACTTTACGAAGTCTGCATTGTTACAACGTCAAGAAACAAACCCATGAGAGCAAACCCAGCAACTCATACCCAGAACCCATTCGCTCGCTCTCTAAACCCCTCCAACTCAGACACACATATGCCCCAAGGCATACTAGGTAGTCAAGTAGTGGTAGCAACTACGCCGAGCTCGCTGCTGTTCGTGCATGCGTGCGTCCTTCAGGTTCATTCCTCCTCCTCCGACTCGATTCGACTCGCCATCCTCCATCCGCCTCTTCTGTTCTTCCTTCACTTGGCCAACCGCACGATGCGCTGGCGGTAAAAGTTGTCATACAGTCGCTGCTCGCTCTTGCCGAGGTCGCTCACCGTGCGCAAGTACTCTTGGTGGAGCCGGTACGTCTTGACCAAGTACACCTTTGCGGCGTGGCAGATCTTCTCGAGCTCGTCGCTCGCGAGCGCAGTCGCCACGGCGCGCTCGCGCTCGATGATCCGGAGCGCGTGGCGAAAGCGCCCGCGCTGCATCGCGCCGTACGCGAGGTTCACGCGGCACTTGCTCTCGAGCACGGGGTCCTGTAGCCCAACCGAGACGGCAATCTGGAGCTTCGCCAAGACTTTGGCTCGGTCGAGGTGCTTGCAGAGGAAGTGACCGCCGCCGAGCGTCGAGATGTACGCGTTCGCCGTCACGAGCGACACGACAGCGTTCACGAACCGAACGGCGCGGCGCGCAGACGACCAGCAGAGCGGCAGCAGTGGCTCTGGGCGATACACAAGCAGCACAAGCAGTCCTCTGGCATCGGTGCTGGTTCGATGACTCGGACTCGGTGCGATGGCGTATGCGCCGAGCTGGTCCTGGCAGTAGAGCCACGTTCTCGAGGCGTCTGTAGCGCCTTGAATGACTGCGCGCCGCGCCACCTCGCTGCCTGCAAGCACAGCGTTGACAGTCGCGCACACAAGCGCAGCGTGGTCCTGTGGGTGCAGGCGCGCGCCTTGCGCTGAGAGCAAGAACGCTGCGAGCGCAAACACGCGCGGATCGCGGATCCAGACTGCACTGCGCATCCCTAGCCAGCGTACAACAGCCATCCGCACGCACACGCATAGCCACACATAGCGACTCAGTCGACGAAGCTCGACACACACACACACAATTGACACATTGCTGAACAAAGAGCTCGTTCGAGAACGCACAGAAGCGCTTGCGTGCTGCTGCCGCTGCCGTCTCGGCTGCAGTCTGATCAGTCTGGCGCGCTGCGAGCTCGCGCGCTGCGACGGATTGAAGGTGCTGCATCGCGCGGTACTCGCGCTGCGGCAGCTCGAACGCGACCACGCGCTGCCGCACACCGATCGCGATCGCCATCGTCTCGCTACTTCGTTACGCTTGTTTACCAACAGACCGGAGCCGGCGTTGCCAAACTCGTATAGTGAACAAAGTGAGGTCAGAGCTGTCGTACACTGCACTCGCATGAGTTCATCACGCTCACTCCAGTCCTGTCCAGTCCAGTTGCTCCGTATCGACCGATCTATCACACGCCTGTCGTGTACTCACTCGCTTGCTCCTTCCGCGTCGTCGCAATGACCGACCGACTGCTGCCATGTTGTCGTCTTGTCTGTCGCCCATGGCCTCGTCACTTGGTCGGGTACGGCCGCAGCTTGGCCATCTGCTCAATGCTGCTCTCGTCCAAGCTCTCGACGTGGCCATTCTGCACGAACTCGTCGAGCGCCACGACGACTTTGGCGTAGTTCGCGAGGAGACTCGTCTCCGTGAGCTTCTTCTCGAGCTGGAGCGCGAGCACAGCGATCCAGACGCTCAGTGCCTCGGACACTGCAGCCCAAGCAACAAAGCGTACCAGTCAGTCCGTCGTTCGCTCGTCTTTGAGGTCGCACCAACAAGAGACACATCGCTACACGTACAGACGAGTTCGTCGTACTCGCCCGAGCCAGATGAGGCTGTGGAGCATCGCTGTGATTCAGCAGAGCTGGAGGTCTCTCGTCGTCCGCGAGCAGAGCCTCAGGACTGCTGGATATACTTATGCCAAAGGAGCGGCAGCGATCGCTAGCTCTCTCTATCTTGCGCGCCGTCTCCTCTTAGCAGCGCCACTGGGTCTCGCAACATGCTACGACAGGATGCTCGTGTTGAGCTTGAGGAGCTCGGAGAGCGCAAACGTCGCTGGGTACACGAGCCGCGCGACTCGGTCGACCGTGCTGCCGCGGACTTCGTACATGTAGACGTTCGTGTAGCGCACGTGCAGGAGCTTCATGAGCACGATCGCCCAGAGGTCGCTCGCTTGCACGAGGCTCCGCGCGTTCACGATCACAAAGCCGTTGCTGTAGACGCCGTCGGGCGTGGCGAACTTCATGCCTTTGATGAAGACGCAGTTGTCGTACTCGGTCAGGAGGCCGAAGCGAGTCGCGAGCTTGGCGCCCGTGGCGATCTCAAAGAGCGTGAGCACGCTCCGCTGCGCAACGAGCGCGGCTTCGTGGGTCGAGCGCTGCCCGGTCACGCGCGTGCCGGTCGTCACTTGGATGTGCAGCGGGTCGGGGACGTAGTGGCGATAGACCTTCTTGGCGGCGATGAGGGCCACGACAACGCCGAGCATCGCGATGAGCGGCGCGAGCACAATGACGATGTACTTGACTGGGATGTCGCCGCTCTGCAGCGCATGCACGCTCCAGAAGCGCATGGGCGAGATCATCGTCTGTCCCTCGACGCGCGGCGGGCTCGCGAGGTTGTAGAACGTGGCGTAGAACGCCGCCATGTCGTCGATGAGCAACGGGAACCACTGCTTGATTTCCATGCGGTACGCGTAAGCGACGACGAAGCTCAGGATCGCGAGGAGCGGGTCGACGCGCTCGCGGCAGAGCTTGCCGAGCAGGCCGCAGACGCCGAGGGTAGATCGTCAAGAGGTCGGTGAAGACGATGAGGCTGTGGATGCGCACGGTCGAGAGGTCGCTGTACTGGTTCACGTCGTGGATGACGAACTCGTAGAGCGTCCAGAAGCCGTTGACGTACCACGTGAGGAGCACGAGGAGCGCGCGCAAGAGGCCGCGGCGCGAGACGCCCACGAACGCGTCGCCGATCCAGAGCTTCCCGGACACAAAGTTGCTGTACGAGACGATCGTGAGGACCACGAGGCTCGAGAGGAGCTCGAGCGCGAACGCGACTTGCACGTAGTGCACCCACGCCCACGAGTCGAACAGAACGGACGCGCTGACCCAGTCCGAGCCTGTGATGGCGTTCACGGCGTCGTGCGAGACGTCCCAGAGCTCGCTGAAGAGGTTCGCTTGGCTCTCCTCGGACTGGACGTAGAAGCCCGAGCGCGTGCCGGTGAGCAGGACGTGCGAGAGATCGCCCGGCTCGCGGTTCGGGACCTTCTCGAGCGCCCAGAGGTTGTCCGACGTGATCGCGAGCAACGTGTAGACGCGAAAGTCGAACGTCCGGAACGGGTACCCGGTCGAGACGGCGTAGTAGATCGCCACGTCGTTGCCCACGTCGAGGTTGTTCACGAGCGTGAGCGTGACGACGCCAGCAGGTCCGCGCGTCTTTTGCGCTGGGATCTTGTAGCCCTGGTTCGCGAGCGTGACGCTGAGCATGGCGACGTCGTCAGGGTCCGAGCGCTTGCGCACGAGCAAGTTGAAGAGCCCGATGGTCTCATCGCTTCCCACGAGCAGGTCCGATGTGCAGTCGATGACTGGGACGACCAGCTCGACGTCGTGCAGGAACGTGAGGTTGTACGCCGTGTCCCGCACGAGCGCAGCAAAGAGCGAGCGCAAGTACGCGTCCGAGTAGATCTCGCTCACGTCTGGCGTGATCGCGCTGCATCGGGTGAACGACGAGCCATTCAGCTCCAGGTACAGCACGCCGTCGCGCACGCGCGTGTCGTTCGCGAGTCCTTGGACAACGAGCGGACTCGCTCGGAGCGGACCCGCATCGCCGATGCTCAAGCGCAGTGCCTCCGAGTCGTACGGTCCGCTAGACGTCGGTGAGGTCGCGTCGCCGTCGATGACTGTCGAGACGAGACCGGCGGACTGGAACGAGACCCAGATGTACGCGACTGCGGCAACGAGGATGAGGAAGCGATGGAGCAAGTGCAGCACGACGCGCAGTGGCAGGCGCTGGCGCTTCGTGCGGCGCCGCGACGGCGCGACCGCGACCTTGACCGCCGGTTGCGGTACCTTGTACTTGCTCGCAGAGCTCGGTGCGACCGTACTGGGCTTCCCGAAGCTCCCCATGGAGGTGTGTGTCTGCGTCTGAAAGTGCCGCCGTCTCGACCTTGTTCGGATGAAACGCCGAACAAAAGCGTACTACAACTTCATCGTCGTGGACGCAAGAAACTTTGTCCTCTGACTTCGGTCCTCTGGCTTTGGTCCTCTGGTCCTCTGGTATGTCTCGCGGGATTCGTGAGGAGCTTCTCACACTTGCTGCTGTCACTCGCAGTGCTCTTGAGCGCACTCGACGGCGTCAAGCGCTTCATGCGGACGTCAGCTGTACAAATCGAATTTGTCAAGCAGTCGTACTCTCCTTGCAGTTCACTGACGTTGCTGCTCGTCGATCTGGTCCTGCTTCAACGGCACTCGATACACAGGGATACACAGGCGATCATGGGTAAGATCGCTTGATCGCTTACAACAAGAAATCCAGTGACGTTCAGCTCGAGTTCACGCGACAGCTTGGATAACGCGGCTGCACTGTCGTCATCGAGTACAGTCGTAGACGAGCAGGATGTACGTGTGCAAACGAGTACGCCAGACGCTCTGCTTAGTAGTACAGCAAGAGACTTCAGCTTCGTGCGCAAGTGGAGCCGCAAGTACTTGACGCTCTCGTGCTCGGTGTTGATGATCTCCGTGAGCTTCCGGCTGCTGCTGCGAGGCCATCTTGTGCTGTGTGTGGTGGTGCGAGAGGTGCGCGTGGAGCTGGTGCTGCGATGCTGAACCGGTGGTCGGTCTGCAACGGCGCGACTGGTACGTCTGTCGTCATGGCGATGAAGTTCTGCAGTACTTTGTCGGAGATCACGACATTGCGTTGCGCGACCACAAGCTGTTCTTCCTTTGCAGCTAGTTGCTGAACAAGAGCATCTCGCTCCTGCTGGAGCGTGTACACATGGTCGAGCAAGACTTGCTGCACTGCTTGGTGCTTTGCTGTTCTTGCTGCTGGTGCTCTATTAATTGCATAAAATAACCTGTCTTTTCAGATACGAACTTGGGTGGTCCACACTTTTGCCACACAGTTTACGATGCTTGGGATTCTCGCTGAATCAGAACAAAAAATGAACGATAAATCAAGTGCTTTTGTCTTAGTCTGACTGAATGCTGACAGACGAGCGCGACTTGACAGCAGCGCAAGGATGCCCAAGCGCCATTGCCGGAGCAGCACCCGATCGCCGCCACGCAGCAGCAGCACGAGCAGCTCTAGCGGATCCGACTGCGTCCTGCAGCTTGTTCGTGTGCATCCGCTTCAATCGTCTTCTCAGCACTGCACCATCCATCCACGTGTCCACGCCCGCTCGACTGCCTCACACCAAGCAACGCTCGCTCGCATCTGGAGCTGTTGGCCGGTCCACGCTACTTGATCTTTTCCGCTTTCCGCTCGCCAACGACCGCGCGAGTCGTGTATGGGAGCGCTGAGCCCTCTGTGTGCCTCGAGAAGCCCTCCGACCGCCTCAAGTCCCCGTCACGCCGGACTGGCACGCCCTTTGTCTGCGCCAGTGGCGGTACTGCAGACAAGATCGCGACGCCATTCGTCCGCAGACACTGTAGTGCGCCGCCATGAGCTGCAAGACCCGCTCGCACAGCGCATGTCGTAGACGCACAGGCGCTGCCACGCGTCTCCTGCTCGTGCTGCTCATCGCAGTGTTTTGTGCCGCACACGCTGCGCCGGCACTGTCGACCGAGTGCCTGAATGCAGGCAAGTCGCGCGTAGCAAGCGCCGTCGAGTGCCTCCCGAGCGAGAACTGCACAGTGTGCGCACTCGTGAACGACGTCGCAGCATGTGGTGCGCACATGGTCTGTCGCGCGCAGCTCGTCGCCTCCAGGAACGCCACAATCGCCAGCGCCGTCCAGATCGAGGAGCAGTGGATCGTCGTGAGTGTGGCGCCAAGCCGCAGTACCAACAACAGCAACATTTCTGTGCAGACGGGTGCGCAGGAGCTCCAGCAAATCCTCGTGTCTGAGCATCTGTACGTCGCTACGGCTCTTGGGGCTGACAGGACTAGAGATCTCGCGTCTCGTGCTCGAGAAGACCGAGACAGAGACTGACGGATCCGCGATACGCCCGTGTTGTGGCTGAGCAGGACGATCGATGGCTGGAGCCGCGTGAACAACAAGCCGAGCGCGGTGCTCGCGCTTCCAGACGCTCTCATCGCAGGCCTCCGGCACCTGCGCGTCTTGTGCGTTCGCTGCTCATCGTCTCCAGCTCCATGCGCCCGCAGTCGCTCACACTCGCATCTTGCGCTTCTCTTTGTTAGGAAACTGCGCAACGTCTCGCTCGAGCGTCTCCAGCTCCCAATGCTCGAGCGAATCCGCACACTGTACGTCTTGAAAGACTCGCGATGCATGCAACTGCTCTCGACTGACGCTCGCTCATTCGTGTCTGTGTCTCTCTGTCGAGGTCAGTGAGCTCAGTGGCAACGGCCTCACGTCCCTCGACGCCGTGCTCGCGCGCTCCGTACTCGGTCCAGCGACAGCGCTGCAGTCGCTCGTGCTGACGCACAACTTGCTCACAGAAGTTCCCGCGCGCGTGTTTGAGCTCGCGACGCTCCGGACGCTGCAGCTCCAGCACAACGCGATCACGCACCAGCGCCTCGCGCCTGTGCAGTTTGCGTTCCTCTCGACGACGCTCACAGCGCTCGAGGTCGACGCCGAGGCCTTCAAGCACACGGACTGTGCGCGCACAGTCACATTCACATCGAACGCAAGTGTCTCGACGTGCGACCCAACGCTTGCAGATGGAGACGACACGCCGCCGCCGTCAGCTGCGCGGAGCCAGACCAAGAGCGACGCCACTAGCGAGGGCGACGCGTCAGGTACTTGGGCCGCGTGGCTCATTGGCCTCGGCGCGTTCTTTGTCATCGCCGCTGCCGTCGCGTGCGGCCTCGCGAAGAAAGAGACGCTCAAGCTGCTCCTCTACGGCCCCACGCGCGCGCAGCGAGACCCTGTGCAGCAGCAGAGCGACGCCGCGTGCTACCGCGCGTTCCAGGACGCGCTGAGCGACAGCTCGACACTCTCGCTCAACGAGCAGCTCTTTGACGCCTGGCGCCGCGACCCGCGCTTGATCGTCGTCACGCGGCCACTTGGGTCGAGAGGCCGCGAGTCGCGCACGTGGCTTGGGACGTACCGCCACGACGACGTCGTGGTCAAGACGCTGCCGGACAGCGCGACTGCGAGCGACCGCGCGGCGTTCGTGCTCGACATGCGGTCGACTGCGCGGTTCAGCCACCCAAACATCGTGCGCTTCCGCGGCATTGCGTGGCGCAACGGCGTCGGCATGCAGGCGCTGCTCGAGTACATGGACCGCGGCGACCTGCAGTCGTACCTCGCGCTTTCGCGCACAGGACCCACGCCTGTGCACGCATGGTGGGGCACGCGACAGCTGGAGATCGCTCTTGACGTCGCACAGGCGCTGCTGTACTTGCACACGATGAAGCGCACGAGTCACTGCGCGCTGACGTCGCGCTGCGTGCTGCTCAACCACGAGTTCAGCGCCAAAGTCGCGCACTTTGGCGCCTCGCGGCCGTTGCACGAGTACGGCGCAGCACCAGCATCGCCAGCAACGACAGCTACAGACACAGTAGACAACATGGCTGTGTCGCAAGCGAACACCGCGTGCATGCGCTGGACTGCGCCAGAAGTCCTCTGCGCAACAGCGTCGTCGTCCGCTGGCGCGACACTGTCGGAGGCAGTCGACATCTACGCGTTCGGCGTCATTCTCTCGGAGCTCGATACGCTCGAGTACCCGTTCGAGCGCGTGCAGCGTGAGCAAAAGCTCAGCGACGCTCAGGTGCGCGAACGCCTCGCTACCGGGTCGCTCAAGCCGTCGGTCTCGCCGTCGTGCCCAGCAGCGGTGCAAGACCTGCTTCTCGCGTGCCTCGCGCACGACCCGAGCGACCGACCAACAGCTGCGATCGTGGTCCAGACGCTCCGAGAGCTCGCGAGTGAGATCCACCTTGCGTCGTCGATCGCAGGGAGTCAGCTCCTGCCGGCAAGTAGTGAAAGTGCACCACGCGCGAGCAGCAAGGACGCGTGAGAGAGCCCACGAGGTCCTGAGAGGTAGTCATGTGTAGTTTATTTATCAGTGTCGAGCAATCCAACGCTCCGTCCTGCGTCTGGCACTGGACGCTCGCGCGCAAGACCAGCGTCTGCTGCTCCGCACTGCACTCGTGGCACAAGCTGATGCTGTTCAGCGAGTCTGAACTGCCTCTGTCACTCGCACATACGCTCTCTCTCACTATCGTCTTGATCGATTCACAGACAGACAGACAAACAAACACATTGACTACAGACGCAAAGCACTAGCGCTGCCTCGAGCGCCTCTGTGAGCACCGGCGCGTGGTCAAACTGCTCAGGACAGTGCGTGGGCTCCTACATCTTCTCTCTTGCTCTCGCTCGTGCACACGTGTACTAGGTGTGACATGATCTCCATGCCCAACGAGCGCAGCTCGTCCAGCCCGGCAAATACCCACAACGAGTACGCTGTGTACCAGCCAGCGTACAGCGCTCGGTCGGCGCGTAGCGAGACTGCACGCCCTCACTGCTCATCAAACCACGGTAGTGTGTCTTGATTGCTGGTCGGGATCGCTGAGGAAGCAGTGACTCGACCTGGTACCAGTCTTCCAGCGACGCGCACGCTCGTAGAAGAACATCGTCCTCGTCTGGAGTCCATGATGGAGAGCCGTGGGTACCAGGACGATCGCAGTTGTAAAACACGAGCCCTTCTGGCGTCTGGCGACACTCGCGCGAAGACGCAAAGAGTGATGATGGCGTCAAACGTGTAGACCAACTTGCTGTGTAGCGACCGTCCGGGGCCGTCATCGCCTCGTGGTTGCCACTCACGGCGGCCTCGGACAGGTTCATGGATCCTGCAACACAACAGAACACAGCGTCAGCACAGTACTACCCGAGATCGCAGTCACACGCGCTAGACTCACCATGCATCCCGACTTTGTCATCGACTATGACCGACTTCAAATGCCAAGTGTTGTGCGGCATCAGTAGGGCGACGCTGCTGGAGAGCTTCTTCAGCTCGCTCTCCAACTCGCAAGCCTGCGTGCGATCCACAATCGCGATCACCTTGTGCCGTCTCGCAGTGTATCTACAATGGCGCGGTGTACCCACAATGCCAACGGCAGCACTCACTGCGCTGTCACTTCGGATCTCGCCGTCTGCAGCTCAAGCGCTCGGTCCAATGGCATCACCAACGTTTTGCATCACCGCAAGCGATGCGACAGAGCAGCTCGACCACGAGCATCAGCCGCAAACAGCAGCAGGATCAACGACGTTGGAGCGCGTGTGGACGATCGCAAGTGCCAAGACGCTCCAGACGCTCGAGATGAACGTCCCAGGCGTCGTGTTCATCGACGTCGACGCTGCGTTCGCAGCTCAAGCTCAAGCTCCAGCTTCGGCTTTGGCTGAACAACCAGACCGAGTCGTTGCAACGATCGTGGCGACGAGCGACTCGCAGGCGCTTCTCGATGTACTCGAAGCCGCATCGCTAGACGTCGAGAAATAAGACGAAGGCGTGCAGTTTGGCGTCAAGAGCGAGAGCGCAGAGCTTCGTGGCTCGCTGCTCGTCCAAGTGGCAGTGCGCGACAAGCACGCGCTGCGCACGTTTGTCGGCTCGGCGGCCACGTACGTGCTCGGCGACGCAGTCATGCGACAGAACGACCCAGACGCAGATGTGGACGTGGAGACACGCAACGCCGGCAGCGCGTTCGTATCATCGAGCGAAGGCTTCGTGCTGCGGTCGCTGACTGCATCGAGTCACGGCGGCGGCGTCGTTCAAGTGCGCGCTCCGAGCATCGACGTTCGCGAGACGCTGGGCATTACAGGGCGGTCCAGCTCGAGCAAGCTCGTCGTATCGGCCGACTCGATCACAGCGTCGGAAGTGAAAGTTGGCGCAGTGCGGAAGGGTGAGGCGGTCGTGCAGACAACGACACTGACGGCGAAGCACCTCGTCGCTTGTGCGCTGCTCTCAGGACACATAGCAGTGCTCGGTGCAGGGAGCGCGACGGCGCAAGACGTCGTGATCTTTCCGTCTGGGACGGTCGAGACCGGAGACATCGCGTCCGAGACAACGTCGGTCAACTGCGTGTGAGCGGGCCACGCGCGAGTGCACGACGCACCGAAGCTCGACGTCACGAGACCATTCATCGGCAGCGTCCAAGTCACAAACGAAGCGGCGCAGAAGAGCGAGAGCAAGTCGCGGTCCAGCTGGCTGAGCAAGATAGCGAAAGGTGGTCCAGATGACAGCAACGCACGCGTCGTGAGTGCCGAGTCGTTGCTCGCAGCGCCTCCAGGACGTACACCCGTTGCAGTGCACTACCGCGTGAAGCGACGAGCGCAAGCGCGACTCACGCGAGTGGACAGCAAGTGATAGCAACCACAGCCAAGTGACGACAGCATACAGAGCTCGTTGAACGACTAGAAAGGTGTCTGGAGACTCCAGCGCAGTAGTTGCTATGGTACAATACACCACCACTCTGTCTCCATTGAACGCCTGTGCTCTGCTAGCACTGCGAGGCGTCGAACGGCGTCGCGGCAGTCGAAGCGACCTCATGCTCTTGCGGTTGGACTTGGAGACACGCGAGTACATCGACGTGTCCACGTGCTGTCGCTGCTGCCAGTGCCGCCGGCGAGGGTTTGCGTGCGGATCCGTGCGCGAGCAGGTACTGCACGACCTCGACGTTGTTGCTCGCAACAGCTTCGTCGAACGCTGTGCAAAAGACTGCGTCGCCGCGCATGTGCTTGACAGCGTCGACCAAGTGCACCGTGTGCTTCTGAGCGTCAGTCGCGTCGTCGGCTCGAGCGAAGAGCGTCGGGTAGTGCGCGACGACCCACTCGAGGAGCTCGCGCGAGTGGCGACCGAGCGCTCGCTTTGTCGACGGCCAGATCAGCTCGGTGCGCGTGTGCAGGCGGTGGTCGTACAGCCACGCGGCGATGCGGAGGTCGCCGTGCACGAGCGCCATGTTCATCATGCGCGACGTGGACTGGAACGACAGCGCCGGGTCCATCTGCGTCTCGATCGCGTCGAGCCACGGCAGCAGGTCGTGGAGCTGGTACTCGACGCCGTAGTGCACTGCGTCGACAAAGTGCCACTTGTCGTTGTCGCGGTACGCCGGTGAGCGCGAGATGTCGTACACAGTGCGGACGAGCGACGCATCGCGGCTCTCGCACGCGAGCTGGAGGAACTTGCCGCGGCGCTTGAACAGGTGTGTTGGCGACGTCAGGTTCTCAAGCGGCACGCTCATTCGCTTCCAGAGCCACTCGGCGTCGCTGCACGCTTGGTCCATCTGCAGCAGCGCCAGTGGGATGTCGACCGGTGACGTTGTTAGGCTGCGCACAACGCGACTCGTGCGCGGTGGGGTCTGTTTCACTGGCGACGCAGCGAAGTGGATGCGGCGCTGGCACGCGTCGCGAGCGGCTGTGCCGGTCTTGCTTGTCGTTTGGATCTGGCGCTTGGTGTGTGGTGTCGGTGAGATCTTTGCGTACGTGTGAACAGGCGAGCGCAGTGTGCCGCTGACTCGGCGAGTCGGAGTGTAGCTGTCGTCAATCAACGACGAGGCTGTGAGTCGCTGCGTCTCGAGCGCGCGGAGCTGCTGCTCGATCAAGCGCTTTGAGCGTCGAGGCGTGCTCAAGTGGCTGGTTGCGCTCAAAGCACCATGACGATCATCGTCAGCGTCGAGAAGTGACTGCTTGAGCGACGCGATCGCAATGCGCTGCGAGCGACGCAGCGAGCCGCACACTTTCGAGTGGTGGCGCAGCATCGAGCGCTTGGTGGGCGACGCAATGGCGCGTCGAGGTGACCACGTCGGCGAGTGCAGGTGCAGTGAGCGCTGTGATGACGTGGATGCAGTCATTGCGAGTTATGAGTGTGAGCTGTGCGGTGCAAGTTGAGGAGTGAGCTCGAGAGTGTGGCGCGAAAGCGGAGCAGAGCGTACAAGACCGAACAAGTGAGAGACATCAGATGGCTGCACGCACCATCACTCACATAATACTGTCCATCACTCGCATTTTGCTACTGAAAGCGCACGTTTTCATACAAATTCCAAGTGTGCGTGAACACATGATGATCCGAGTATTTTCGCTAGTCGACACACTTGACCAATCTCTTGCTGCAAGTCTCTCTCTCTCTCTCTCATGCACTCGCAAGCGCACACAGAGGCAAGACAAACGTGCGCCAGGACTACGCGTCGAGCAAGCGTCTGTCGGTCCGCTTCAGTCTCAATGTTGCTGTTCTTGTAGTTGTCATTGCTGTTTTTGTTTTTGTTGTTGTTGCTGCTAGTGGAGCTGACACCAGAGCTCGCTGTCCCATCGTTGCTAGCATTGCTGGTAGCAGTTTGATACTCTTGGCGACTTGCGCTGCCGTCAATGGCACTCAAGTCGAGCTCGGACGTCGGGACGTACACGCCCCAGACCTTGGCGCGCACTGCACTCGCGTACAGTCGATCGGCCGTGTCGCGACTCACGGCGCCGTCGAACACGCGCAGTGCGCCAGGAGACGACCGCACTTGGTCACGCACGATCTTGCCAGGCTTGCCGCCGCAGCCAGACGGTGTGAAACCATCGTCCCATGGCACGAGCGCGATGTGGCTCGGCGGTGTGAGCGAGTGCGGTGCTGACGTGGCTGATGGCGCAACCGATCTTGTTGTTGTTGCTGTTGTCGTGGCATCATGAAGTCGGCTGTTGCTGCTTGTGTTGCTATTACAACTGCTACCGTCACGCACAGCAGACGCCGCGCAGTCGTGGTGCACGAGCCACAGCGGCAGCAGATCGCGCGCTGGTGTCGTCGTGCTTGCCATGGCGATCAAGCGGCACTCTCGCACTTGACTTCGAGTTCATTATGCTGGACATTCGAGTTTCGAGTGTTCTTGTACAGAGAGTCAATCGGCATTTGAGAAAGTCGGTGTTCCTGTACAAAAGCAAATACATGCGCACACAAGAGCAAGTTGAAGCGAGCTTCAATATCAAAGGCTGCAGCTCTGTTGTGTGCTTGCTTGATCAAGCGAGAGATGAAGCACTGGAGTCTCCAGTGAGCAGTACGCTCTTGAGCGATCAATGACCAGTAAGTGCACAATGAAGTCCAAGGATGACGATCAAGCGCACTAGCGCGCAATGATCACCACAATGCCGAGCTGCTTGTTTGATGCATCAGCGAATCGCTGTTCATGGCACCGAGTCTAGCTATGCATCAACGCGAGCACGACGCATCAAAGTCAGAGGCGGTAGCACACTCATGTGAGTTCGCGTTGCCATGATCGAGTTGAGGCAATCGCTCATGGCGATTGCACTCACTCGAGATTTGAGACTGATCGCAAGCTACCCCACTGTGCTGGCGCTAGTCGCATCGAAGAGATACGTTGTTGTACCACGACGTTGCAATGTTCGCATCGGTCTTCTCGCCAAAGCGCTCTTGGCTGTAGCAGACCGTCGTGTCGCTCTTGTCGAGCACGTGCTTGTCGAACAAGCGGAACGACCAGTTGTGTGTGTCGTTGCAGCACAGCGTACTTGCAGTCCAAGAACGCGCCTGCTTCGCGGTTCCACGAGCTCTCAAACCAGTTCGTGTGGTTCCCGAGCTTGTGGTAGTACAGATATTTCGTCAAGACGGAGGTCTCGATCGTATTGAGGTAGCAGGTTCTGCTGCTGGCATTCTCCACCGTTTGCTTGCTTGATCTTGATCACGACACTGTCGTTGCGCGCGTCGACCGAGGTCGAGAGTGAGCCGAGGAGCACGAGTACGCTGATGAGTAGTACAATGCAAGCAGTGTGATGCACTTGCTCGCATCGCTCTCAGCAGTGCCGCAACGTCACCAAACTGAGCACAACAAACACAGCACAGCAGTACCAACTCAAAGCACGAGCGACAGAGACGGCGGCGGCGCACAAACATACACAAGTCGCGTTGCTGATATTGACGACCGAGCAACAGTCCTCGACTCACTGCTTCTCACTCTCTCACTCTCTCTCTCTCTCTCGTACTCTTTCTCTCGTGGTCGTACTCTTGGTGTCTTGGACTCTTCGCCAATTCAACAGCAAGCGGACTGTGCTGTCTCGCACATTCACAAAGACAGACACTCGCTGCAGGCAACCGCAGCACTGGCAGCACTGGCAACAGCAACAGCAGCTTAGCACTGCATCGTGCTCTTCCAGAACCAGTCGCCGATCGATGGCGCGCCCGCCTTGACGTCGCAGTCCACCTCGTCGTTCAAGTCGACGGTCTTCCAGTCGCCGTTCAGGTTGTCGCGGTCCCACGCGTCGAGCTTGCAGCAGCCGCAGAGACTAAAGTCCGCGCCACTCGGGTTGCGGAAGAACCAGTTCGTGTGGTCACCGCGGTCGTGGTAGCACACGCCCGTGTACTTGGACCAGTCCGGCGGCGACTGGCACTTGTTGCACGCCTTCTTCACGTGGTTCACCGAGACACGCACATAACTTACGAACGTGTTGGAGCTTATGTAGGAGCTTATGTTCCCATATACCTACGTAGTGCCTACCGACCTGCGTCGCTCGGCACCGTCGGTGTGGACGCGTCCCGACATGTGGCTTGTGTCTCGAGACACTGAGCTAGTCACTGCCGTCGCTACCCACAGCGAGAGCAAGCCATCAGCTCAGCTCTCGCTTACACTACTAGTCGTCGACTGATCGGGGATCGAGCGCTGCAGCGGCAGCGGCTGCGGCTGCGGACGGCCGATGCCGTTCGTAGCGCGCACAGCGATGGCGTGCATGTTGAGTGCGGCGTTGATGTCGCATCCAATGCGTCGCTCGCATTCATTGTTTGAGGCATACAGACACTGAGAGCTACGGGGTTTCTCATTGACAAGTCTTGAGAACGACACGGTTGGTGCTGCTGCCTTTGCATGCGAGCAGGTCGAGACGCATCAGTCAATCGCGAACGCAGCGCTCACGTCGTCAAGTGTGTCACCAGCCAACCGTAGCGTGCAGCTGAGCTATGTTCCCATATACCTACGTAGTGCCTACCAGCTCGCTGGGTCTGTTGCGTTGCTGGCTATCTGGTTTGCGCCACCATACGTCGGTGGCAGGATCACTTCTTGTTTGTCGTATGCGGACGCGTATACATCATATTCGAATTATGCAATACAACAATACTTCCAAACAAGACACACTGATTTATTGTTTCCTAAAATTACACAGCGTATACACTGCTGAACAACGGCTGAATTTGGGGGCAGTAGTCTGTCTTCCGCCCTCTTCTCGAACAAGCTCACTCACTCACTCACTCGCTCGCTTCATTCGCTCCATTCCTGCATCTCCGACGTCCTGATGAAGCTCTCGACGGTCTCGGCGCTCGCTGCGTCGTACGCGCTCGCGCTCAGCGTCGCGCACGCGCTCACGATCGAGTCGAGCGACGTTGCACCGCCTGCTGACATCATCGGCGAGCACCAGCCGCTTCTGAAAACGTGGACGATCTCGAGCCTCGAGGAGCTCGAGAAGCTCCACGTGCTCGTGCCAGGCCGCGTGTTCATTGACATCGAAGGCGCGGTCGTCGCGCCTGCTGCGACGAAGCCTGCTGCGACGAAGCCTGCTGCGGCTGACGTCGTGGCAGACAAAGACGAGAGCGACAGCGCGTCCACGAGCGGATCGCGTGACGACAGCGACGACGTCATTGTTGTCGGCAAGGCGATCGAATCGGACGCCTCGTCTTCCTCGTCCTCGTCGTCGAGCAGCGACAGCGACGCGAACGACATTGTGTTCCCGACCCCAGCGCCAACGAAGAGCCGCGTCTCTGCAGTCGCGAACGCTACGCTCGCGCCAGCAAACACGACCGCAGCACCGTCGAACAAGACGACAAAAGCGCCAGTCGCGACGACCAAGGCGCCAGTGCGCGTGGTCTCAGACGCGTCGAGCTCGCTCGATGGCTCGGGCTCGAGCGCTGACGCAGTGAGCGTGACGACGCAGCTGCGCCGCGTGCTCAAGGAAGACGACGACTCGGACGACGACTCCGACGACAAGAAGAAGGACAAGAAGAAGGACAAGAAGAAGAAGACCAAGCCAACGGAGGCGGTCGTCGCGACGATCACGGTCTCGGGCAACTCGAGCGCGCTCATCGACTTGTTTGCCGTCGTGCCGCTCCACGAGCACAGCCAGAACGGCCTGAAGCTCCACCTGAAGAACGAGGACGCGACGGTCGACGGCTTTGTGCTCACGCAGATCGTCTTGGCGAACAAGCACGCGGTGCGCCACGTCTCGACTGTGTTTGCGGACGCGGTCGTGATTGGCGACGGCGTGCTCGTCCAGGACGACAAGGACACGACCGTGAAGCTCGCGACCTCGGGCGCTGGCAACGTGTTTGTCGCGTCGAAGGCGCCCGTTGCGCTCGACTCGCTCAAGCTCGACGTCGCCGGCGCTGGCTCGGTGCAGCTCCAGGCGCCAGCGCTCACGCTCGAGGACACGCTCGACGTGAACGTCGCGGGCTCGGGCGGCATCGCGCTCCTCGCCGGCGCGGCGCTCAAGACGACGCAGATCAAGGCGGCAGTGAGCGGCTCGGGTGACTTGGTCGTCCAGACCGACAAGCTCACGGCCGACGACCTCAGCGCTGCGGTCTACGGCTCGGGCTCGGCGAGCTTTGCATCGGCTGGCAACGTCACGACGGAGAAGCTGACGCTCTCGGGCACGGGCAACCTCTTTGCGGGCTCGATCGCCGCGGAGCGCGCGTCGGTGAGCGTGTGGGGCTCGGGCGACGTGATCGTCCAGGCGACTGAGCGCCTCAAGGTCACGACGACGTTCTCGGGCTCGGTCGCGTACGTCGGCGCGCGTCCCGCGGACGTGAAGACGAGCAAGTGGCTCTTCTGGCGCTCGGACATAGTGCACCCGGCGGCAGAGAACAGGGTGCTCCCGTACGCAGTCATCGCGGCGCCGGCGCGGTACCCGTCGTACGCGTCGCTCGTGACCAAGCAAGTGTTTTACTCGGACGAGCCGATCGTCAAGGTCGCAGACGCCGCGCACGCGTCGTACCTCGCAGTCGTCTCGACGCACCTCTCGAGCGTCGCGCACGGCCCGAACGGCTTTTTGATCTTCAGCATGGTCGCCACGACGCTCGTGGTCGTCGGGCTCGCAGCGAACAGCTTCCACAAGCGCCGCGTGCGTCGCCACTACCGCCCGCTCGTCTGAGTCCATTGTCGTTGCTAGTGTCTCCCACGTCGTGGCAAGCGCCACACAGAGGCCTGGCAACAAATTTTGAAAGTCGCAATCAGTCCTGAATCAGGCCGCGGCTTGAACGGCTTGAAGCTCCGCCTTCGTCATTCAGTTTATATTGCTTCATCATTGAAGTGACTACCACGTTGTTTGTTGCCTTGCGCACGCCATCTCTCTCACTACGAACATTGTCTTGACTACGCTATTCAGCAGAGAGCTGGATGGACACGGCTCAGTCTCAACGCATCAGGGAGTGTGAGAGCGAGAGCGACTTAAGAAAGAACGTCGGTCGCACGCTTTCAGACAGTGGCGGTTCAAGCGTCACGTGTTCGACATGAAGACGAGTGCTGCTCTCGCGCGTCGCATTGCTCCAGAGCCAGGCATGACGATCGCTCTTGGCGATTGGAGCCGACAAGACGTCGTCCGCAGTTACCCGCGCGCACCACTCAAGCGCTTTGAAGAAGCTCTGGCTGCACGTGCAACCATCGTCAAGGTCGACGAGTACCGGACGAGCGCGACGTGCTCATCGTGCTTCGCGACGCTCACTGCCGAGTCGTACAAGCCTGCCGTGTGTTCTGGGGTAGAGACACGAACGGCGCTCGCAACATTCACACTGTCGCGACGCTGAAGACGAACGGCGAAGCGCGACCAGGTCGTCTCCAGAGAGCGTGAGATGGGCTGTGCCTTCGGGTGCAGCCCGTGGGTAGTGGCGACTAGCTTCGGATTGACCTCAAGTTTGGCCGAGGGCAGACTTTAGGATATGAGGCAGTCGATTCGAACAAGCTCACTCACTCGCTCGCTTCATTCGCTCCATTCGCTCCATTCCTGCATCTCCGACGTCCTGATGAAGCTCTCGACGGTCTCGGCGCTCGCTGCGCCGAGACAGAGTTGACCTGTCGGCACTAGTAAGCATCGATAATCAAACCATGACTGTTCAAGCGCGCAGACTCTGACACGCATCCACGCCGAGCAGTGCGAGGACTCGGTAGGAATATCATTGTCGTCTTTGGTTGTCTAGGAGCACCATAAGCTCCGACGTTGACAAGCAGCCCTGATGTTGACAAGCATGGAAGCGCTGTGTTAATGTGGCAGACATAATGACACGCAAGAATGATTGCGACAAGCAAACACTTGGAAGGCGCTGCTCTGGTTCGAGCGTGAGGGAGCGAGCGAGTGAGGAAGGCGGAAGCGCGCGACGCAGCCGACAAGCGCGAGCAAGTGTGTGTGCGAGTATCCACTCGCAGTAGTTGCAAGCGCATAGCGCCATCGAAGCGCTAGTGCTCTATCTGCCGACTCCTGCACGCGTTAGCCTCCTCTCCATCTTTTTGCTCCAGCATGGTGCGCTTCTCGCTCGCACGCGCCACATGCGTGCTCAGCGCGCTCGTGCTCGCAGCGCTGCAGCCGCTCGCTGTTAAGGCAACGATATCAATCACGAGCTTCCCAGCTGCGCTGCTCCCAGGACACGTGGCGCCACCACCAGCACCGCCAGCGTCTCCATACAGCGACGACAGCGACGACAGCTTTGACGTGTTTGGCGACAGTGACGACGACGAGCTCGACCCGCGCAGCCGCCAGGCGTGGGAGCGCGTGTGGACTGTCGCCACGCACAGTGCGTCGCTCTCGGACGCGCAGGACAAGATCGACGAAGTGGTCGTGAGTCTCCCTGGCCGCGTCTTCCTCTCGGCAGCGCCAGCGTCGTCGCCAGGCGGTCCGCTCGCGACCGTGCGCTTCTCCGGCAACTCGGACCACGTGCTCGACGCGTTCGAAGTCGTGTCGACTGCCGCTGGGACGATTGAGATCCGCCAGCGCGCGGGGCTCACAGCAAAGAGCACGCGCGGCTACTTGCTCGTCGAAGTCACGCTCACGCACGCGCAGTCGCTCAAGCGACTGACCGCCAAGACGTCAGCGGACGTTGTTGTGGAACCGAA
Organism: Pythium guiyangense; assembly: GCA_003730235.1. Taxonomy (NCBI): domain Eukaryota; phylum Oomycota; class Peronosporomycetes; order Pythiales; family Pythiaceae; genus Pythium; species Pythium guiyangense. The sequence continues at coordinate 215,545 of QXDM01000074.1, read as the reverse complement.
CGTCCTCGTCGCAACTGCGTCGAGCGACGTCGTGAGCGTCGTCGTCGAAGGCAGCGGCAGCGTCTTTGTGCACGACACGCCTGCGCTGTTCGTCCAGCAGCTCGCACTCACAGTCAAAGGCAGTGGCGACATTGAGCTCTCGACGACGCAGGTCGAGACGAAGCAGGTCGTCGCGACGATTGGTGGCTCCGGCGCGATCCGCCTCTTTGCGAACGCGCTCGAGACCAAAGACGCGGCGTTCGCAGTCGGCGGCTCCGGGAGCGTCTTCGTGAACTCGTACAAGCTCCACGCCGACGAAGTGACAGTCGCGATCGCAGGCAGCGGCGACGTCTCCGTGTACCCGATCGGTGCGTGCACAAAAGAGAACATCGTGATCGCAGGCAGCGGCGACGCGTACGTCGGGTCGATCGCGTGCGAGGTCGTGGACGTCAAGATCGGCGGCTCGGGCGACGCGGTCGTCCAGGCATCGCAGGCGATCCAAGGCGGCGTGATTGGCGCCGGCGAAGTCAAGTACGTCGGCGTTGCGCCGCAGACGATCGCGCCGCGTGCGACGTTCTTTCAGAGCAAGAAGGAGCCCAAGCCGATCGCCAAGGCCGCGAGCCACAACAAGTTTCACGAAGCGCGCATGCGCGATGCGCCTGAGCGCGTGCCCGTGCGCTTGGCGGTCGAGACGGTCGTGTTCAGCGACCGCGCGGCGCTCGTGCCACTCGTGCTCGTGGCGCTCGTGGCCGCGTGGTTCATTCGACGCGAGACGAAGAAGCAGCAGCAACAAGACGAGCGCTTGCGCGGCGAGCTCCAGCCGCTGAACGCTCCGGGCGGTCAGAGCCAAGTGTTTGTCTAGAGAGAGTGAGACGTTCGCAGGAGGACCGAGTGCGTTGTCTTCGTCATACAGAGTCGCCTTGATCGATCTGGTGGTGATGTCGAACACTGTTGTTGAAGATGGTGTGGTCTTTCAAATACGAAGAGGTCGTGTACTGCGCGACGTCGAGTTGCGTCCCGCGCGTGGGTGCATCGTGAGCAAGTGTGCCTGACCAGCTGATGGAGCGCGCCTTTCAGTCTCTTGGTAATGCGAGTCTGGTCGATGATGGCGCTCCTGCTGCTGCTCTCGCGTGGGTGCGCTCGCGAAGATCCACTGCTCACGACGACTTGCACTCGATCAGCGACGTGCTGAGTCCATCGCGTCGAATCCGCTGTGCTCTTGCTTCTCACTCTTGGATTTGCTCACTAGCCTTCACATCCTCCAGCTCAACTCCAGTTCTTTGACAACCATGTCACTAAACGCCGTCAAGACGATTCTCCTCGCCAGCGCCGTTGTGATGCTCGGCTCGCTCGCAGACTCGACGGAAGCGCGCCACGTGCGTGTCTCGGTGAACCACGTGAAGAAGGCGTGCAACAAGTGCCAGTCGCCGCCGGACTGGTCCAAGTACACGGGCGTGTGCTACCACGACCGCGGTGACCACACGAACTGGTTCTTCCGCAACCCGAGTGGCGCGGACTTTAGTCTCTGCGGCTGCTGCAAGCTCGACGCGTGGGACCGCGACAACCTGAACGGCGACTGGAAGACCGTCGACTTGAACGACGAGGTGGACTGCGACGTCAAGGCGGGCGCGCCATCGATCGGCGACTGGTTCTGGAAGAGCACGATGCAGTGCTAAGCTGCTGTTGCTGTTGCTGTTGCTGCTGCCAGTGCTGCCCGTGCTGCCCGTGCTGCGGTTGCCTGCAGCGAGTGTCTGTCTTTGTGAATGTGCGAGACAGCACAGTCCGCTTGCTGTTGAATTGGCGAAGAGTCCAAGACACCAAGAGTACGACCACGAGAGAAAGAGTACGAGAGAGAGAGAGAGAGAGAGTGAGTGAGAAGCAGTGAGTCGAGGACTGTTGCTCGGTCGTCAATATCAGCAACGCGACTTGTGTATGTTTGTGCGCCGCCGCCGTCTCTGTCGCTCGTGCTTTGAGTTGGTACTGCTGTGCTGTGTTTGTTGTGCTCAGTTTGGTGACGTTGCGGCACTGCTGAGAGCGATGCGCTGACGCAAGATCGATCGCGATGCTTCCAACTCGCCTTACTTCGACCGTGATCGTAAGTGCAGTTGTGCTGCTCAGTGTCTCGTTGAGCGAAGTCGACGCACACAACGAGAGCGTTGTTATCAAGCAAGCGGCGCAGAGCTGTCGGTAGTGCGAGACGCCGGCAGACTGGTCCAAGATCACCGGCGCGTGCTTCCACCGACTTGGCACACACACGAACTGGTTCATCCGTCAGCCAAACGGCGGCGACTTTACGCGCTGCTACTGCTGCGAGGACGGCTCGAGGCTCACGAGACCCGGCTACAATGGCGCATGGGGTGGCACGAACGTGAACAACAACGTTCGGTGCGTCTACCGCGGTGGCGGCCCCGACGCTATCTCTGCGTGGTACTGGAACACGCGCATGACGTGCTAGAGCGCTCGTGGTGACCAAGAAGCTAAGTACGAATGAGCACAGACACACGTAACGCGATGAAGGGACAAACAAGACGCAGACTTGAGTGTTGTCTTCATGGAGTACAATCGATAAGAGCAAGAGAGTGAGATGACGAGGTCGAGCCGATTGAGTTGCTCAAGTTGCTTGAGGCCGTCGACTTGGGCTGAAGGTCTTCGAGTGTCGACACAGTCACATCGTTTCAAGCACTTGGTCACAGCATCAACAACGATTCGCTGTCTTTACCACTTATATTTTGATCAATATATGCTGAAGAAGAAAGTAGTGGTCAACACATAAAATCAGCCCTGTCAAATGCGATTCATTGGATTTGGGAGAGCAAGAAGCCTCTTTAAAGCGATACGAACGCTCTGGCGCTGGAAAAGCTCAAGTGACGACACGAGCGACGGCGCTGGCAGGAGCTCGCAGCGATGGCGGACGCGCGCGAGAAGCAAGCGCTCGCGGGCTTTGGCTTTGCGAGCAACGGCGGTGGTGGCAGCGACCTCTTTGACGGCCTCGCGCTCGACTACGCGTTCCTTGACACGCCACGGACGTTTGCTCAAGCGAACGCGAGCTCGAAAGAGAACGACCAGCGCACAAGCAACAGTGCGACTCTGCCACCACCGCTGCCGCTCGAGCCTGCGCCGATCAGCAGCAGCAGCAACGACGCGTTTGGCCTCACACCGCGCGTGTCGGCGCACTTGCTCTCGACGCTCGACAGCGGCGGCGACGAGCTCATGAGCGACCACATGCTGTTCGACCACGACGTCTCATCGACTGCGATGCTCTCGACGCCGCAGCACCAGACCGCGCCGCTGCAGCCGCTCGAAGACGGCAGCGACGACTTGCTCACGCCACTGTCGTTTGCGTTCTCGCCTTCGCCTGTGCGGTACCGCACTGCGCCGCAGCACAAGCACAAGCGCGTGCGGTCGAACCCGGACGTGCTCTTTCGCTTCCAGCAGCAGCCGTCACCGAGCAGCAGCAGCTTGGACCCGGTCACGGAGCTCGAGCCCGCGCCGCCAGCGAGTACGTCGCCAGCACGTCCGAGCATCCACGCAGCAGTCGTGCCCGCGCGCGGCCGCACAGTCTCGAACGAACTCGCGAACGCCGTGTTCTCGTCGATCCTGAACGACTTCCAGGACCCGCCTGCGACGCCGCCGATGCCGCCTATCGGCCCTGTTGACGTCATGACGCCGCTCGGACTGCGCGACCCGAGCAGCGCGTCGTTCTCGACTGGACCAGCGAAGGCGCCGGCGTTCAGCTCTGCGAGCCACAGTGACGAGCCGTCGTTCAAAGACATGGACGAGTTCCTCCAGGACCTGTCGTGGGCCGAGATCCCGATCGACCCAACGGCGCCGCCACCCGCTGCGCTGGGCGACAGCAGCGCCACAAGCAGCAATAGCGCTGTTCGCCGCGATGACCTGCCGGAGCGACAGATCGAAGCGTCGCCGGTCGCGTTCCGCTCGCAGCGCATCCACGAAGGCGTGCAGGAGCTCAAGATGAAGCGCAAGCGGCCGCAGCAGCATGCGCGGCACCACTCGAACCCAGTCGACTTGCTCCACAACTTGGACCAGTTCCGCATCTTGGCGCAGCAAACGAAGCAGCAGCAGCAGCTCCAGCAGCTCCAGCAGTCGGATCCGTCCTCGGTCCTCAACCCGTTCAGCGTCCCGAGCTCGCTCGGCGTCGTCAGTAGCGACGCGTTCCAGACGCCGACGAGCGCGCCGCAGAACGCCGCGACGTTCAGTCAGTTCCAAGTCCCCGCGGCGATTGCGAGCGGCGCAGCACGGTCGCTCCACGACCGCCGCGCGTCGCTGCCAAACACAGCGGCGGTGCTCGGCGGTGCGAGCGTCCCACCGCGCGCTGCTGCGCGCCGTGCGCAGCGCTCGACCGGCTTGTCGATGGACCTCTCGCAGATGAACCTCGGCTTCCTGTCCGTGCCCGAAGAGGACTTCCAGCAGCTGCAAGCGTTCCAGTCCCCAGGACCAATGGCGGCGATGATGCTCGCACCGCAGCCCCCGACACTCGCGCCGGTCAAGCCTGGGAGCGGCAGCAAGAAAGCCATGGCCGCAGCTGCCGCCGCCGCCGCAGCCGCGGACGAAGCGAACCGGAAGCTGTACAAGTGCGGCCGGTGCGGACAGCCCAAGGTCGGACACGTCTGCACGATGCCGGACCAGCGCAACAACTGGACGCAAGTGGACTTGGACGTGACGAAAGGCGTCAAGGTCATGCGCATCAACTGCCACATCCTGCCCGTGAAGACGCGGTGGGTGGCGCAGCACGAAGAGAACGTGCGCGACGAGCAGCAGCAGCAGCCGCACGTGACGATGCTCTCTGCGTAGACGAGCATATACAGAAGAGCGAGAGACCCAGGACAAGTACAACGCGATGCATTCACTCTTATGTTCCCATATACCTACGTAGTGCCTACCGACCTGCGTCGCTCGGCACCGTCGGTGTGGACGCGTCCCGACATGTGGCTTGTGTCTCGAGACACTGAGCTAGTCACTGCCGTCGCTACCCACAGCGAGAGCAAGCCATCAGCTCAGCTCTCGCTTACACTACTAGTCGTCGACTGATCGGGGATCGAGCGCTGCAGCGGCAGCGGCTGCGGCTGCGGACGGCCGATGCCGTTCGTAGCGCGCACAGCGATGGCGTGCATGTTGAGTGCGGCGTTGATGTCGCATCCAATGCGTCGCTCGCATTCATTGTTTGAGGCATACAGACACTGAGAGCTACGGGGTTTCTCATTGACAAGTCTTGAGAACGACACGGTTGGTGCTGCTGCCTTTGCATGCGAGCAGGTCGAGACGCATCAGTCAATCGCGAACGCAGCGCTCACGTCGTCAAGTGTGTCACCAGCCAACCGTAGCGTGCAGCTGAGCTATGTTCCCATATAGGGCTTTTGCAGCAACTGTGATGCTACCTGCATAACCCATCTTGTACACCTTTTCCCAACCAAAATGAAAAATGTGCCACAAGGTGTGCAAATAGCAGCCAATGTGAAAACTGTGCCAAGTTTGCAAATCACAGTAGAAATTTGTGCCAAGCATTTGCAAATCGGTGTACCACATACAGAATGCGCGCCAAAAGGACCTGCTCTGGCGCGAGACGACGCTGTCCAGCCATTGCTAGAGCAGTGCAGCGACACAGCAGGCGCAAGCAGTGTTCTCATTCTCCATTTCGCAAGCATGGACTCAACGACTCCCTCTCCAGCCCAGAAGCGCCACGAGCGCGAGTGCGCCAAGCAGCGCGTCGTGCTTGCGTTCAAGGAGGGGCGCGACTGGCGCGCCGTCGTGCAGGCGAACGACGTGAAGTATCACACTGCTCGACGCGCCATCCTAAACGCCACATCGCCGACCAAGCAACGCGGCGGCGTCAAGGCCTCGACTGTCAAGATGACTGTCGAGGTCATGTCCAAGCTTGAAGAATATGTAGACGAAGACTGCCGACTCACTCTCGACAACATGCGCGCCCGCCTCCTCAGCGATCTCGGTGCCGACGTGAGCAAGTCGTCTGTGCACCGTGCGCTGCGCGGCAATGCTCTACTCGTCTAAGCAGCTACGCGTGGAGAAGTCAACACTCAACAGCGCAGTGAACAAGGCCAAGCGTGCGGCGTTTGTGCGCACGATCAACGAGCATGTGCGGCGCGGCGATCTCGTCGTGTATCACGACGAGACGAACTTTAACCATTACCTGTCGCGAAGCGCTGGTTGGGCGCGCATTGGTGAGCGAGCGGCAGTTGCGCTGCCTGCATCGCGCGGCCAGAACCTCCACGTCGGCGGCGGCGTGTCGAGCGGCTCGGGTCTCCTTCTCCTCAAGACACACGACGGCCACATCCAGCAGGAGCAGAACGCCAGGTTTGTCGCGGACTTGTTTGTTGCTGCTCTGCGCAGCGATGAGTACAGACAGCTGGGCGCGGAGCACAAGATCGTCGTCGTTACTGACAACGCGCTCGCGCACTCGGGAGTCGAAGAGCAGGTGCGTACGCTGTTGGCATCTGACGGCATAGTAAACGCAAGTAAGTTAGTGATTGTGCGCTTGGGACCTTACAGTCCCATGCTCAATCCTATTGAAGGTGTGTGGAGTGCGCTGAAAGCGTGTATGCGTGCGTACATGATCATCAAACGCGACGAGTTCCTAGTTCGAGGCGAGTACGACACCTACAAAGCGCACAGGCTTGCTCTTCTTAAGGAGGCGGTCGCAGAGTGCTCATCTGTTGTCACTCAGCGTCTGGTGCTGCGCCTCGAACGCCACTGCATGCGCGCTTGGTTTGCCGCTGAACGCGGTGAGGACATGCAGCTTGGAATCTAAATACACCAATTTGCAAATGCTTGGCACAAATTTCTACTGTGATTTGCAAACTTGGCACAGTTTTCACATTGGCTGCTGTTTGCACTCCTTGTGGCACATTTTTCATTTTGGTTGGGAAAAGGTGTACACTGCTAGCCAAGTAAAAACGAACACTTGTTTTCTGCGATAACTTTTGAACGGATGCGAGCTGCGAGACGCTGTTCAGATATGATGTATTCAAACAATTAAATATTGCTACAAAAGCACAGATCTGAACTCGCACGGCTTGATATGGCTCCCATACAAATGACTTGTTTTCGTGGTGGCCAAGATAAACGAACACCTGACACCATACAAATTTCTATATAAAATTATGTGTACCACACGAATAATAGTCAGTCTTGCTGCCATTTCGCTCGATGACTGCGATGCACCGACGCGGCATCGACTCAACGAGATGCTGCAACGAGTCCAGAGGCAGCGCGTCCCATGCGTCTATAACTGCGACTCGCAGCTCTGCGACGGACGTGTACTGCTTCGCACATTGATAGATCGTACGAGAGAGCGTGGACCATATGTTCTCTATCGGATTCATGTCCGGCGAATGTGCCGGCCAACCCAGCAGAGATCTTGCGCTCGGCGAAGAACGCCATCGTCTCTCAAGAGCGATGTATCGAGGCGTTGACTTATTGATAGGTGTAGTAGTCGGCGTGGTGAATGCGAACAAACGGAAGCAGGTACGCCGAGACGGTGCTGATGTAGTTGGAGGAGCGCTGCTTGCCGACGAGCACCGCCAAACCTGTCTTTCCGTTCGCCGAGAACGCTCCCCACACCATGATTGACCCGCCGCCGTTTTGCCGAGGCACGCACTCGCGCGGGGCCTTCCGCACGTCACGCCAGTAGTCTTTCATGCCGTCTGATCCATCTAGACAGAAGCGTTTCTCATCAGAGAACACCGTCGCCGCCCTCTCATCCTTGCTGCGCAGCGCCACTTTGTTTGCCCACTATAGACGCGCCTCCTTGTGAGCAGGCGTCAGCGGTAGAACGCGCTCCATTTTCGTGTAATGTAGGAAGTCGACGTTGGCAAGCACACGGCGGATGGTTCTGGGGCTGCACGTGACCTTGCACTCGTCCTCGTGCTGCGACGCGGTGTACTCACCTGTACTTGCCTTTCGAACGACGCGGCGCACGTTGCGCTCCGACAGTTTTGGCGCTAGGCCGCGCGGTTTGTGTTGTCATGCAGGTAGAGAGTGGATGACTTTGCTGACTGCTGCAAGAGAACGACCTATGCGGCGAGCGATCTCGCGCACGCTGAGCTTGCAGTCGTGATACGCGCGTACGCGCCCTTGCTCCTCGGGCATGAGCGGCTTGTCGCCCATTCTGGACTGTCAGACGAAAACAAGTCATTTGTATGGGAGCCATATCAAGCCGTGCGAGTTCAGATCTGTGCTTTTGTAGCAATATTTAATTGTTTGAATACATCATATCTGAACAGCGTCTCGCAGCTCGCATCCGTTCAAAAGTTATCGCAGAAAACAAGTGTTCGTTTTTACTTGGCCAGCAGTGTAGTCACTGCCGCCGCTACCCACAGCGAGAGTCCCTTTCCATTCTATTTGTCGCAAAACGGCGACATTCGGAGACATGTTGCAAGTGCTTCGTGCGAGGAGAGATGACTTCACTTGGGGTAGAAACAGGCGTAGGAATTTTATGAACAATCAATAGTGTAATCCAGTAATTGAAAAGCACATTGCGATTTGGCCAAAAGAACAAACGTTTCGCAATGCTTTTTCAAGCACTTGAATAAAGTATGTTTAGTTCAGAAAATTGCGACCCCTGTTTCTGTAAAGATTAGATTCATAAGATGGACATGTCCGCTTCGGACATGTGAGTATAAAAGGATAGTGAAATAAATGGAAATATTTTGCTCAGTCTTGATTATTACAAAAATGGCATTGTAGTTTGAGCCTCGCCAAAATTCAGTGTTTTGAGGCTGAAGCATTCGTAACATGACCCTGACCTAAACCTAGCCATGACATGGCTAGATATCAAATTTTCAGCTTCTGAAACAATAGTGATAAAACCGAGATTTGTTATACACACGTCAGAATTCGCTTAACAGTAGCTGTAATAATAATCACAGATTTTAGTGTTTTCATATATAGACAAGTCTTCCGACACGACAAAACACTGTTTTCCTATATGAATATATATGGGAATATAAAATATATCAAACACAACTTTTGGGTCCAGATAAAATCGGAAAATACCGTACTATCAGCGATAAAACGATTGTGCGCTACCAAATGTATAACTCTGTAAATCGATGTACACACTCCAATAATCTGTATCACCTGAAACATATGAGACAACACAAAGCATAATAAGAAAACAACTAAGTTCGCGAGTTTTGCACACGATACGAAAGCCCTTGATTTGGTCTATCTGTTGGTGTCTTTGGTTTGAGTTGAAAAAGTCGTCTCCTCGAAGATGCTCAATGTCGATTTTTATGGCATATTTTTGTTCGTCTTTGAACGGCAAATCCAGCTGTGGTCTTGTAAGTGTCTTATTCGCTCTTAATGTGACCTTAAATCGCAGTTTCCTAGCCCATTTTGTTTATTTTGACACAGTGCCTTTGAGTTTTTGACTGTCGGAAAATAATGTGTCCTAAGTATCATTTGAAAAATTGGCCATAAGTGTCAAACTGATTTGCTGGAAACATTTTTTAAGTATCATTTTGAGTGTTGCAATGTTTCGCGTTTATATCAAATTGAAATGTCAACAAAAACAGAAGCATCACATTGAATTGTCACAACCTAGACTGTCACCTTGCGAGCTTTCTACTTCACTGGACTCGGCTGCTTTGGCTCGGCGTTCATCTGCGTATCTTCACTCTCGATCGCGTGCACTTCGTTGTCGAGTTCGATGGCGTCACACGCTTCCTCACTCGCGACTTGCGTGTGCTCTTGAGTCGTGTCTGCCGTGTCTTGCTCGCACTCTTGCGGCACGTGACTCTTCTTTGCTGGCGCGATGCGTGTGCATGCTTGCCGATAGCGAGACGCTCGCTGTTGCGTCAATGCTTTGGTTTCCACTACTTGTTCCGACGACAATGGCGCGTACAATGCGTCGTCAGCGAACTCGGGAGGAACGTACAGCCGGACTTAGTTGTGCATCATGTCGACCTTCTCTGCGTTCGGCCTCGGGCGAAGCAGTGGCTTGTGATGGAATTGCAGCATCGTCTGGACCTTCGCGGCGTCGACTTGTAGGCCGTCGTAGCCTCTGCGCAGGTCGAGCTCGATTGCGTCAGACTCTGGGCTCTCGCGACACACCACGACGTCTGGCTTGGAGTCGGGCATCGTGAACAGCTGATACTGGCGTAGCTTTGAGATGTTCTTATACGCGTAGTCAAGCACGAGCTTGTAGTTCTTGCAAGCGTCCATCTCTGGCGTGACGTGCGCAACGCGAGTAGAGATCGAGGCGGCAGATACCGCTTTGACGAGCGCTGACATGGTCCGGATGTTGTCGCGGCTTACCTTCTTTCCTACGTGGCCGAAGCCGCGATCGACGGTGCTCTTTGTGTGCCCTTGGACAAAGAACTTCACGCTCACTGACTCCATGTCGCTCGCGTGCACCAGCGCCAAGAAGAACTGTAACGGGGCTGCTGTGCTAAGTACGAAGGAGCACAGCAGACTCCCATTTAGTGGCCTAACCTGATTTCTGACGACCATGGTCGTCCCATCAGAGGGCTCACTAATTAGGTTAGCTCCCTCACTTTCATCACTATGCATGATCTCAATACAAAAACCTCAGAGTTGAAAATACCGAGTCCAGCGCAGTTCCTCTGAGCTTCACCCCATCGCTTCCTCGTAAGACCACGTGTGAGCTACGTCACGGAACACATTCCCGTGACAAGAACTTCATGACGAAGTTGTTCTTGTTCTGGCCAACACAATTACCGGCGTACACAGTGAGTGTCCTGTAGCCGTCGCGGAGCAGCACTGTGCGGACGAGCTGGTGCAGAAGAGAGATGACTTCGTTGGATCCCTTGCCTCCCGTGTCTTCGCCGTACCCTTGCCTCTCGTGTCTTTGCCGTAGACGTCATTGTACTATAGGCCCGTGTTCGCAAAGTAGATGCCAAACATGCTCACAGACCAGATCGAGAGGAAGTACCACTGCGACGGAGTGCAGGACGCCAACGGAAGCGTGAGGTTCTAGCTAAAGTCGATGATGACCACGGCGTGCTCGCTGCTCGATGCTGCTAGGTAGTTCTCGTACTCCAGTCCGGCACAAGACAGAGAAGCGCTGTCGGCAAGTCACAACGATGCTACTGACCTAGATGCGCAAGACACTCACCTCATGCGGCGCGCTGCTGTATTGTGCTTACCAATGTCCTCAGTGAGGTCGCTGGACGCACAGCTACTGCGCATCTGAGCGTTGAAGATCGTGCACACGTCACACACGTTGCTACGCGGCGACCGAATGCGTATGAACTAGCAGTAGTCTTTCACGAGCTTGCGAAACGACGAGAGAGACGGCACGCGAGCGTCGAGCCCCTTGTCATTTTCGTAGTTGTGCAGCTCGGCATGTAGACGCTCCCAAGTGAAGTAGGCGGGTAAGAGTGTGATATCTGCAGGTGAGAAGTAGCGATCACCTTGCCGCCTGCGGTCTTCTGTCGCCGTACTCGCACAGAACCAGTGTCGCCGACGCGCGTCGCGAGCGTCTCGTACCACTCGACGAACAACTTGAGGTCGATCGCTTTGGCGTGCAGGTTCTTCGTGTTGCCTTGCTCTTTTGGCGGGAAGTTGCCGTACTTAATCCTGCGTCTGTAGAGCGCCGTCGCCGCCGTAGACACGCCGTAATTCAACCAGAACGCGTCGCGACACATGCGTCCGACCACACGCAAAATTGTCTCTCACGCCCTTGCCGCGCCGAAGCTCGGTGCAGACTGCGTCTTTGAGAACCGCGAGCGCCGTCATGACTCTGACCTTGCGTTCTTCGTTGTTGAGCTGCATCACTGACAAGACGAACTGCTGGAGCTTGTCCTCTTAGCCCTTGAGACATCGTTCGCAGCTCATGTCTGCAACGGTGAGATCGGCCACTCGCTCTGGACTTCATCTGCTGCCCAAACCCCGCCGGCGCCGGGACGGACTGGAGCGGTGCTATCGCTCGCAAGATCGTCGCTCGAAGCGTCAGACGCGTCCTCCTCGATCCACTCGCCATTGCCAATGTCGTCTGGTGCACTAGCCGCATCGTGAGAGTCGTCGCGGTCGTAGCTCCCCTCGTTGCGCATCATTAGCGAATGGCTCGCAAATGTTTTCAACAAAACACAAAATCGAGCTTTTCTCGATGCTTCACTTAGTTACAAAATCAATGGTCTCACTTTGAAGTCATTTTCTTGAAACAGCAAAATGGTTCATTAGTATCGTTTTGTTCTGGGAAGCCTCATATCGATTTTGTATGTGCTGATGGTCCGAGCGGCTAATAACCTATTGATGGCGCTTTAGCGAGCAGGGTTGTTGCGGGTTCAAGTCCCGTTAATGCTCCGCACTTAAAAATTGTAAGCCGCGCTTCACATTTCGACTGAGCTTGATACTGATGTGACGATACATTTTTACAATGAGATCTCTAGAATGGGATCCACGACATCCTGCTCAAACGTCGCGATAGTGACGTCGTTGGTGCTCAATTATGTGAGCTCAAGGCACCGAGATATTGCGCTAATGCTCTCTTCTTCTTCTTGAGACACATTACTCACAGAGAGAATTGAGGAGAAGCCAGACGCAATAGCCGACTGTGGTAGATCGCGCCATGCCTCGCTCACCCACTGCACTGCCTCATATAGTCTTGAAGCAACGAGCCGAAACGCGCCTTCGTTGGCGCAGTGTCTATCCAGCTGCGAGTGGAGCATCTCAATTCAGAGTGCACGCACCCGCTGCTTGAGCGGCGCGTTCCACGCGACGTCGGCTGGTTGGCAGACGGCAGTGTAGCTTGCGGACCCTCCTATGAGCTCGAAGCTCAGCACTCTTTAGCCGTGCCAGTGACGCTGCTCGTCCAATGGGCCGAGAAATCGTCCCAGAGCAGCAGTAGCGGTCGCAGATCTTGCCCGTGGCGATGACCGAATTGGTACTCGAGGAAACACAAAGAAATTGCGATGTTCCACCATGCGCTGGGGTTACCGAAGATCTGGACTCTTGACCGCACTTGCATGTCTTTTACGGTGGTCCACAGGCGACGCCCAAAACTGTCACGGGAGTGTTCTCCGTGACGTAGCTCGCACGAGGTCTTACGAGGAAGCGATGGGTGAAGCGCAGAGGGACTGCGCTGAACTCGGTATTTTCAACTCTGAGGTTTTTGTATTGAGATCATGCATAGTGATGAAAGTGAGGGAGCTAACCTAATTAGTGAGCCCACTGATGGGACGACCATGGTCGTCAGAAATCAGGTTAGGCCACTAAATGGGAGTCTGCTGTGCTCCTTCGTACTTAGCACAGCAGCCCCGTTACACCATCCCCACACAAGCTTGCTGACACGCAAGCGAAAGAAGGCAAATGCACACAAAAGCAAAGCACACAACGCACACGCGTGGCGCGACGCAGCAAGCAAGAAGAGCAACGAACACGAAGACCATGCAGCACGGCACTGAGAGCCGCGCTATCTGCAAGACCTGCGACCAGCCGATGCCGAGCGCGAGCGTGATCGCAGCGACGACGACATACGCCGATGCGCTTCGCCGGCTGTCGCTGTACGACTGCAGCGGCGTGCGGGACTCGCCAGGCGACGAGGCACTCGCCGACATGTGGCGCCGATGGCGCCAGTCGCGCGGCAAGCCGATCACGACGACCGGCAACGTGACGAAGGAGGCGCTTGACGAGTCGTGGACGCGCTTCGTTGCACGCTGGAACCTCGAGCCAAACATGGCGCTCGAGCTCGAGCGCCGCGAGGGACAGCACGAGCGCTACCATCTGGGCGACCTCGCCGAGCGCGTGTGCTCGGCGTCGTGGGACGCAGACCGGCCGTGTTGCTTCGTTCACGTCGTGGCGTACTGTCGCATCTGCAACAACCGCGAGAAGCCGACGCTCGCGCAGTGGGAGGCGATGCTCGCCGAGTATCCGCTTGACGAAGACGAGAAGGCTCTCCTCGCCAAGTATCGACGCGCTCTCGCGATCGCGGTCACCGTCTCGTCGCGCGACAAGCGCGCGTTCTTTGTCTCGAGGGCGCAGCCCGCGCGCTCCCCCTGAGCGCGCGTGGGGTGGCGACGCGCGCTTTGCGCGCTCGCAGGACCGGCATGTGGCGTGGCAAGAGCCGAGACGATCGCGTTCACGCTCTCGGTCGCGTGGTCACGCGCGCGCCGTCGCCTTGGCGCGAGCAGCAGCAGTGGCGGCCTCGTACGCCATCACCAAGTCGGGAACGTCTTCGAGGAGAGTGGCGCGAGGCTCCCACGAGTCGCTGGCTGAGTCAAAGCCAAGCCAGCGGACACGATACTCGCGGCGACTGGCACCGCGACCACGGTCGCGGTGTTCAAGCAGACGATCGACGATCCAGCGCGGGTGACCCGCGCTGTCAACAAGCGGCAGCGGACCATCGCGGCGGAACGTGGCGCGACGAGACGACAGTCGCGCCTGTGCCTGATCGGCTGGAGATGGTGTCGCACGACGCCGACGTTGCTCTGAGCCGCGCCGATGACGCGATTGCGGAGGCGGATCGACTCGACCAAGAGGTTGCTGCGCTTCGAGCGCAGCTGGCGAAGGTGGTCCAGGCAAACGAGGCTCTTCGCGCGGACAATCGGGCGTTCCGCGCGGGTCAGACGCCGCCAAGCGCTTTGACGAAGCCGCGTCCTCGTCACGTCGGGTCGCGCTTCGAGCCTGGCGAGGCAGCTCGTCCGTAGGGGGCATAGCCGGTACATAGCGCTTTAAGCGCCCGACATAGAATGTCGGGTGCAGACGTAATGCACTAGGCATGTCGAGTGTGTACGCCTCGCCTTTGCATCGTACGATCGTGAACGGACCGATGAAGCGCGGCGCGAGTTTGGTCGCGCCAAGGTTCGTGACAGAACCAGGTGCAATGCCGGACGCCGATAGCAAAACACGGTCACCGACCGCGAACTTCTCGAAGTTCTTGCGCCCACGCTGGTCGGCTGCGGTTTTCTGTCGATCGACTGCTGCGGCGACTGCATCGCGCACAAAGCGAGCGACAGACTCGCGCTTTTGGACGAACTCGAGCACACGATCGTCGTCGATTGAAGACACAGGCGCGGATGGCTTGCCCGCGCCGGCGCGAGTGGTGATGGCGATCGCGCGTCGTGATGGCGCGATAAGCGCCGCGTTGGCCCAACTTGTCGCCTCTGTTGGAGTCATCACGACTGCGCAGTGCGACGACCTGTTGGAGCGCGAGCTCGCCTCCGAAGATGCTGGAAGAGCGACGCATGACACCGACGCGCTCGGTGTCCCTCCCCCCTCAAGAAAGCCGTCGTCGTCAAAGCCAAGAACCGCGGGAACGCGCGGGTGACGCGCGTTGTTGATGAAGAACGGCGTGTGACCGGTCGACTCGTGCACTGCGTTGTTGATCGCGAACTCGACCATCGGCAACAGCGCGCTCCACGACGTGTACGACGACGCGTAACTGCGCAGCACATCTTCGACGACTCGGTTGACGCGCTCAGTCTGCCCGTCGGTCTCCGGGTGCGACGCGGTCGACATGAGCAACCGCGTCCCGAGCAGCTGGAAGAGTCGGTCCCAGAACGCTGCCGTGAAGCGCGGGTCACGGTCAGAGACGATCGACGTCGGCATGCCGTGGTGCCGATACACCATGGCGAGGAAGAGCTCAGCTGTCTCCTGCGCGGTGATGCCGACCGCGACTGGCGCAAGGTGTGTCATCTTGCTGAAGCGATCGACAACCACAAAAATGCCCGAGCGACCAGCTTGATCACGAGGCAGCCCGAAGATGAAGTCCATGCTCACGGATCGCCAGGCGTCCGCGGCGATTGGGAGCGGCTGAAGCGGGGCCTGCGACGACTGCGAAGGCTTGACCCTTTGGCACGTCTCGCACGACCGGACCCACTTGCGCACCTACTTGTACATGTGGGGCCAGTAGAAGTCGCGCGCAAGAGCGAGATACGTCTTCTCGCGGCCAAGATGGCCGCCAGACGCAGCGTCGTGGTACTCGTGCAAGATGCGAGCGCGCAAGTCGTCGTCGAGTGGCACGACGACTCGAGGGCTGTCGAAGCGGTCGATCTGGTACTTCAGCAAGTCGCCGGAAACCGAGAAGCGCGGCGCCTGGCTCCGCGCTGAAGGAGCGAGAAGCTGCAGCGTCGATTTGGACGGTTCTCGGCAGTACCTGAGCATGGCGGCGCACGACGGGTCGCGGGAGTACGCCGCAACGATCTCGTCTCGCAGCGGGCTCACAGCAGTTGACGCCGTCGCGCTTATGCCGAGCGCGACACACGCATTGCACTCGTCGTCATCGTCATCGTCGGCGGCGTGGCGCGGCGAGTTGAGTGCGGGTCGTAGTCCGGACGCCGCGACAACGCGTCAGCGATGATGTTCGTCGAACCGGGCTTGTAGAAGACGACGAAGTTGTACTCGGCGAAGAACGACAGCCAGCGCGCCATGCGCTGGCTCAAGTGCGGCGACTTCGTCGCGGTACGGAGTGACGCGTGGTCGGTGTAGATTGCGAACGTCTGCTCACCCAGCAGATACACGCGGAACTTCACCAACGCGTAGCGCATCGCGAGTAGCTCCTTGTCGTGCACAGGGTAGTTGCGCTCAGCGGACTTCAACTGTCTCGACTGGAAGCTGATGACGCGCTCTTGTCCCTCGTCGTCGTGTTGCATGAGCGCGCAGCCGATCGCGAAGTCACTCGCGTCGCACACGACGTGGAACGCCTTGGTGTGATCCGCCAGAGCAAGGACCGGCGCGGTGGAGAGCCGCGTCTTGATGTCATCAAACGCTGTCTGGTGCTCGCGACGCCACACCCACGTGGCGTCTTTCTTCAACAACTGCGAGAGCGGGAAGATCGCGGACGCGAAGTCTTTCACGTAGTGGTGAAGGTAGTTCGCAAGCCCAAGCCACTGCCGGAGCTCCTTTTGGTCGCGAGGTACCGGCCACGCGACGATCGACGCAACTTTCTCCGGATCAGCGCGGACACCTTCCACGCTCACGTAGCTGCCGAGCACCGGGATCTCGGGAGCGCAGAAGATGCACTTCTTCAAGTTCGCGTACAGCTTGTTCTCGCGCATGGCTTCGAAGACCTTGCGCAAGTGCCCGAGGTGGACATCCAGATCTGTCGCGCCCTCGGTGGCGCGACTGTGCACGAAGATGTCGTCAAAGTAGCTTGGGGCGAAGTCGCGCAACGGACGCAGAACGTGCGAGACCATGCGGTTGAACGTGGCGGGGGCGTTCTTCAGCCCTTGCGGCATCACAAGCCACTTCCAGAGCATGCCGCTGGGAGTACTGACCGCCGTCAGCAGAACGTCCGACTCGCGCATGATGATTTGGTAGAAGCCGTCCGTGAGGTCTATCCCGCTGAAGATCGTGCTGCCAGACATGGTGTCGAGAACCATGTATTTGCGTGGGATCGTCGTCTGCGCCGGGATCGTCGCGTTGTTGAGCTTGTTGAACGCGTGCACAATGCGCCATCCTCCAGTCGCCTTTTTAACGCAGAACGTTGGACTCGAGTGCGGCGACGTCGATTCGCGTACATGCCCGGCGGCTCGCCGGCCTTCGAAGAACGCGTCGATCGCTTCGACTTGGTCGCGCGGCAGCGGCCATTGCCGCGTCACGCAGTACTTTGTTCCAGGCACGAGGTCGATCTCATGCCGCACGCCCCTGTCCGCCGGGAGCACCGGCGGGATCTTGTCGGGGAAGATGTCGGAGAACTCGCGGGCGAGGTCCAAGACTGGGTTCCTAGATGCTTCGAGCTCGTCCCAGGACTGCGCAGCGTAGCGTTCTTCGCGAGCGGACTTCGGCTCTGCTCCAGCAGGGCGCTCGCTGACAGCGAGCACCGGATCCGCTGGGTCGACCACGACGGCGCAAAGCTGTTCGACGCGACCGAGTTTGATCTCGCTGAGCATGTTCTTCCAAGACATCACAGGCAGCCGAGTGAGCTCGGTTGCTTCGCGAGGCGGGCTTGTGATCTTCATGTCGTGGCGCGGCGGGCCGTGACCATTCATGTTGATGACGTGGATCGTGTCGTAAGCCTCGCCGGCGCAGAGGGCCAAGCCGGTGCGCGTGGGTGACTCTCTTGGCGCTGGGGAATTGGAGCGCGAGCCACTGCTCGCGCTTTTCCGACTTCTGCACGATTGGGCGCCGTTCTGCTTCTCGCCGCAGATGTCGCTGCCTTCCTGCGGCTCACAGTGACCCACTCGCCATCGGCGTTCGCTTGTCGCGTCGGCGTGGCGCACGGTGCTTTGCAACAAACCGAGCATGAAGGGCCATCGCTCTCTTCATGCGGGTTGGGCGTCGTGGAGTCGGGGTCCACGACTGTGACGTGCGGCCAGGCGCTTGCGCTGTCGCTCAGGTGGGCGAGAACACCGCCGATGTCGATGTCGCGCGGCTTTACTGTGCGACTCAGCCAGTCGATGTCAGGCCTGCGGCGCGCAAGCCATGGCATTCCAAAGATGCAGTCGAACGAGCCGCCAAGATCGACAACGAGAAATGAGTCGCTACTCTTGAACCCGTCGAACTCGTACTCGAACTCGACCGATCGCCGCGGTAGTGACCGCGGTTCGCCGTCTGCAAACTTGACTACCATCGCGCCTGGTTGCTCGCGGGCACGCAGCCGCGAGGGCAGGAGTTGCAGCGCCTCGGCTCGTACAAAGTTGTTTGTCGCGCCTGAGTCGACAAGGGCGCGAAGGGATCGCTTCGCGCCAGCGACGTGCAAACTGAGTACGATCAGCCGCTTGTCGCTGCACGAGGTGGTGGCAAAGAGCTGCGCATGAAGCGCGGCGTTGGAGGGGCTAGCAGAAGGTGACGCCACCGGAGGCACGTTCCGCTGGATGAGCCCAGTAGGTCGCCCTGCACCTACTGGGTGCCCGCGTTTTTTGCATGCGCGGGCTGCTCGGACTCGCCTTCGACCTCAACAGTAGCAAGTACTGGAGCTGGCGCGCGGCACACCGCCGCGCGATGACCGACCTTGCGGCAGCGAAAGCAAATGAGCTGCTTGTTGCTTGTTCCACTGCGTCGGTTGCCGTTACCGCTGCTGGCGCGCTGCGGGGTTGCGTCGTGCTCGATCGCGTCAATCTCCATCGGTTCGGCGCTGTTGTCAGCTCGCGGGGCGACGGCGTGATGGCCCCGCGAGGCGGATACGCTGAAGTCTTCGCGGATCGCGATCGCAAAAGCCTCTTCGAGCGACGCCGGAGGCTTCCGGGTCAAGTAGAGGCGCTGGTGACCAGCGTTCAAGCCGGAAATGAAGACATGGACTTGGGTCGCCATGTCGATCGGAGACGAAGTGACGCATGAGACGAGGTGACGAGCACGTTGCACGTAGTCGCGCATGGACGCGCGACCTTGCTTGAGTGCGAGGAACGCAGCGCGATGATGCATCTCGTCTTGAGGCGGCTCGAACGCGAGTCGCAGATCGCTCTTCAGCGCGTCGAGCGTCGGGAAGCAGTTCGGGTCGGCGACAAGCCGGCCCAAAGCCCACTCCTTCGCGCGGCCACCGAGCTTGGACAGGAGGAAGTGGGTGCGTGACAGCTCGGAGGTGAGCTGTCGCGCGTGGATGGCGATATCGATCTCACAAAGCCAGCGGTTCAAAGCGAGTCGGTTGGGACCTTCGC
This sequence comes from Pythium guiyangense, assembly GCA_003730235.1. NCBI lineage: Eukaryota > Oomycota > Peronosporomycetes > Pythiales > Pythiaceae > Pythium > Pythium guiyangense. The sequence continues at coordinate 196,034 of QXDM01000074.1, read as the reverse complement.
CGTTGTAGCTTGTGACGTCGAGCTTGACGACGTCGCCCCTTGTTGATGCCGCGGGAGTTGAGCCTCGCCGACGCGCGTCAGCGAGTTCGCGGACCATGAACTCTTGTGCAGCGGCACGTTGGTGCTCCTGCGACATCGCGGACAGCATCGCTGCGACGGCCGTCAGGCCGGACACGTCAGCGAGGCGGCGTAGCGCGTCCCACTCGTACGGAGTGAGGTGCGCGAAGTCGCTGTAGTTGAGCGACGTTCCGTTGTCGCCTTCGATCGGGAGCGTGCTCATCTTGGTCGTTAGACGGACTACGAAGTGCTACCAGGTGTCACGGGAGTGTTCTCCGTGACGTAGCTCGCACGAGGTCTTACGAGGAAGCGATGGGTGAAGCGCAGGGGAACTGCGCTGAACTCGGTATTTTCAACTCTGAGGTTTTTGTATTGAGATCATGCATAGTGATGAAAGTGAGGGAGCTAACCTAATTAGTGAGCCCACTGATGGGACGACCATGGTCGTCAGAAATCAGGTTAGGCCACTAAATGGGAGTCTGCTGTGCTCCTTCGTACTTAGCACAGGAGCCCCGTTACAAAAACCGTGTCTCTTTGACTCGTTCTCTTGCACCACTGCCGGCTTGGTCGCTGCTGCGCACTTGATCACGAGGAAGGGCTCAAACTTGGTTCCATGAAAGTCGCCCAGCAGCATGCACGATATGCGCTCTTTGCTCTTGCCTGCCATACGAATCCAAACGGTCTTGACGCCCTTGTCGTCGATGGTCTTGCCGGCAGGTGCTCGAAGAAAATCGGCGTCTGGTCGGCGTTGTAGACGACGTCGACGTCGCGCTCCGTCTGCTGTACCTTCACTACAAATCGAGCCACTCGTGCTGTCGCGTCCGCTGGCACGATCTGCCCTTGTCGTGTCCGAGTCCCCTACACGAGCGCGTGTCGTCACAGAAAACCCTGTCACGAGGACCACAAAGTTGAGAATGTCGACGAAGCCCCGGACGCTTGTGCAACTTGCGTCGCCTTGCGGGCTTCATCGCCTTTTTCCTTGCTTGCTTGAGCGACTTTGCGTTTATGAGCTCCGCTCGTTTGATTCTCAAGTTCGTGGAACGGGGTAAGAAAGGATGGACGGCTGTCCCCAAATCCTACCTACTGGTGCATCGCAAATGACAAGAACCTGCCTACTGCCGTTGATAATGGCAAGACATGCGTTTTCGGATGTAAAAAAGTGATTTAGCTGGAACTGTCGAAATCGCACAACGAATAGGCTCGTTTAGTCATTTGCCCATTTAAAAGAACACTCGATCCTCAGCAGCCGCTTGCGTTTCCTTCGCCGTCTTGCAAGCCCCGACGAGTGCATCAGTCGCCAGCGAGTCGCTCCAGCAGAACATCGCGGCATTGATCGATTTGCTCGTCGATCGAATCACGCCGTGCACATACGTGCTTGTTGCTGCCGCGGACTCTTTCGTGTCGAGCCACAGATAACGAGTTGAGCAGCACACCTTGTACACCTCGTCGAGGTGCTTTCGAAGTATGAAGTCGCTGATTCCGCTGTTGTGCTGGCGTTTCTTCATTCGCTGCACGCGCAGCAGCAAATACGTGCACAAAGAGAGAGGACCTCGCGTGGGGTAGAAACATATGTCGTAATTTTCTGAACATACCATACGTTATTCAACTTTTAAAAAAACGTTGTGAAACGCTGTGTTTTTTTGGCTGAAACGCACGTTTATTTTAACACTCCAAAGGCCTGGAATATAACCAAAAGCAAGTTTATCATGTTGTAGAAGACAACATGCTTAACATATAGTTTTTCACTACTGGTCACATAAAAGGACGGCAACACCTCAACAAAAATATCGAAACTCCTTTGTTGTCTTGGACATACGTTATAATTCCAAAAAGATGTTGTAGAATCGGACTGATTGGTATTGTTGTTGCTCTTATTCTATACACCACAACAGCACAATCGGACATAGCAAGGACAGCACGGTCATCAAATGAGCGCTGTGTAGGAGTCAAGTTTTTTGCTATTGCCTTGCGCGGTGCGGATCGTAGCGCAGAGGAACATGCGCTTCAGACTTCGGAGCACTCGACGCAGAAGTAGCTCGTCTCGTTGCTTTTCTTGCCTGGAAGGCGGACCTTCAAAGAGCACACTTTGCACGCGTTGCGCCGACGCTTCCGGTCCTTGCCAGTCCCGAGCCATTCGTCGTTGAGCGTGAACGTGTGCGAGATGCGCGGTCCAGGCGAGCGCCGAGCTGGCGTCGGAACGTCGTCTCTGGTAGCGATGTCGCTTGGCTCGACAGCGATCAAATGCGCATGCAGCTGCATCATGAAGTCTGCGCGCGAGAGTGGAGTTGTACCTGCAAGCTTGGCGCAGGCCTTGTGTGTCACGTAGGAGTTCACAATCTCGAGATCGAGCAGCCCGACAAAGAGGCTCTTGTAGAACTTGCGAAAGCGGAAGCATGTCTGCAGCGAGTAGCTTTGCAGGCGGAGCTGGTCGTGGCGGTTGACGCCACCCATCATGGCGTAGGAGTCGCCGACTACCTTTGGGCACGGAACAGAGAGCTGCGACTGACCCGCCCGTCTGTTGACTGTCGACGCCGACAGAGCCGCACAAGTAGCCAAAAAGTGAACAGGCTTTTTGTCGATCCAGCTGACTGCAGCCATTGACGGCACCTCATCTGCGCGCGACGCCTCGAACTGACCGCGGGGACCGACGCATGCACGCACACCGGACTTGTCCATGACAGCTGGGCAAAAGCCAACGCGGTTCGTCATAATTGTCCCGACAGCGTAGAACTTCATGACAAGGAGCTGCACCAACAGTGAGACACTTGTGTTGAAGCTGTCGATCGTCACGACGCGCTAACCGTCGTCTTTGTCTTCTTTTGTGATTGCTTGCGTGACGTTCCGCAAGACGGCAGCTGGCCCTGTCTTGTTGTCCAAGGCTGGTTGCTGAGCATCGTTCTGCTTCTTACCAAGGTAGATGTCGAATCTACAACATGATGTACAGATGTCAAAACTATGGCGAGATAGACAACATGTTGACTTCGACAAAAAGCAAGCTGAGCGACGCACACCAGAAGCGGTAGCTGGTTGCTGCGTTGCACAACATGAAGAGCGTTGTGCCGAATCTATGCGGTGTTTCGGCGTGATGTTGCTGGGAGTACGCCTTTGTCTAAAGACAGTCGTGGTGTCAGCTACTACGAGCTGCGGAACGTCGGCTTGAGAACGTTCACAACGTTTTGGATCTTCCAAGTCTTGTCGTTGTCATCACGCTCGTTGTTATCGGAAAAGTGCAGGTTGCTCAACACTGCTCGGAAGCGATTGAGCCATGATGCGACTAAATAAGCCAGCAGGCAACGAGCCGTCTGGACTGGCTTTCCAGTGGTGCAAGTTGCCTCATACGTGTCGACACAACGCGTTACCGAGCAGCAGCCCCATCGCGCGGACAATCTCGAACGCTGCAAACGGCTCGATCAGTTGCATTCGCGCCTTAACCTCTGCGAGAGTCTCGAGCGTGCCTGTCTGGCAACGTCTCTGAGAGGCTACGATCGCGAGCGCACGTGCATGGTGCTGCTGGTGCTCGTAGCGGTTCGTCTCAGTCGCGATCAGGTTCCACATTGCGCGCAGGCGAAAGTGCAGGAACAGATCGAGTGGTGACTTGTACTTGTTGGCGATTTGAGCGGTCGGACCGCCTTTGAGCGTTGCAAGCCCAGCGTACTCGGTGTCTTCTGCTTCAAAGTCTGTCGACACAGGCGCCCACTGATGGATCGAAATGCGCCGTGATCAATGGCACCGGACGACAGTCGTACAGAGCCGTCAAGTTGCTGTAGGAACGCAGACGACACGCGCTCGTCGTCGTCACTGGGTTCGTCCTCGTCTGACGACGCGGGCAGAACCGGGCCGATCGTCTCGTCGTCAAAATCTTCGTCACCGTCATCCGAGTCGTAGTTGCTTTTCGTGTCGCCGTCGGAGAGGTAGTTCAGATCGCTTTGTGGGATAGCACGCGTTGCTGCGCGTGAGCTAATGTTGTGGCCGCTTGATGTGTCGCTTTGATCGGCACCGTCGTCGCCACGATCACTTTGACCTTCACCGTCGTCGTCGTCTTCGTTGTCTACGACGTCATGCTGTGCGTAGTCGTGGAAGTCGACGTCACCGTCATCATCCAGTTCGTTCTCTTTGTGCTCTTCGTCATATGAGAGGTTGTTGGCGAGCGACGCAGGTGAGAATGGCACCGACGCCCGCAAACGGCGTGTCATGGCGCTTGCCAGCGCTACGCCACGCGCTGACGGCGACGAAGAGAGCCTCGCAGTTGCAGCAACAGGTGTGATGCTCACGGACAATGTTGCTGAGTAAGGACAGTCGTTAGGAGTGATTGCAGACATTGGCGCAATGCTCGCGGCACTCGTGGTGGTAGGCGCGGCGCTTGTGGCGGTCGTGGACGTATGCGCGGCACTTGTGGTGGTCAGCGCGGCGCTTGTGGTAGTCTTTGAAATCGTGGTTGTCGTTGCTGTGCTTGCGGCAGCCGTCGAGGCCGCAGAGGCAGTTCCTCGCGCAAGATACCATCGCGCAAACGCGTCTTTCCCAACAAAGTAGTCACGTCCAGCGACGCCGGTTGCGATAGACGACTCTGCACGTATGTAGCCGCGCGATCTCTCGAGCCCTCGGTCGCGCCGACTCGTCTAGCAGAGCATCTCCATCAGACGAGATATATCGTGCAACGCGCGCGCGAGATCTGCTCGGCTGTGCTGGTCGTCGCTAGACGTCGAGCTTGCAGGAACATCAAATACATAGCACGCGTGAGCTCGTGCCACACGCAGCAACCAATGTATGCTATACACACCTCGCTGTGACCGACGCTGCATCGCGCTGGCTGCGCTTGGTCTCGACGCGGCGAATTCTGGAATGAGCCTGGTTGACCAGCGTCGGCGCGTAAGCAAGAGGTCCACGCCTTGTTTTTGTATGGGAAAGAGTCGCACTGCTCAATACAAATGTTTGAACAGCTCATCACAGTTAGCACTTTGTGCTGGAGAAGGTCAATAGCTTGATCCGCAAATTCTGCATATAGGATAAAGTATGCCCTGTACGACATACCATTTGTGTTGAAAAATCATGTTGTAGAAGACAACATGTTTGGCCATGTTGTATAAGACATCATGTGGTCTTTGGGTGTTAACGATTGTGACGAAATTCCGTTCATACAGTGATAAAAGCACGAATTATCTGGAATTGAATTGCATTCACTATACTATCTAACAGTCTATTTGATTTCGGATAGTGACAAAAGTGAAAACAGACATAAAAAATGCCAGAATTGAACCGTTATCTTTATTTTTGTATCTGTGCGACAGTTATATTAAATCGTCGCTGGTATAGAAGCGTGTGTTCGCCAGAGTGTCAATAGACCACAGCCAAATTTCAAAGTTGGTGAACGTCAACTTAACACCTCATTCCCCATACACAAATCTTACACTAATTTTTTTGCCGTATGTACATCCAGTCAACATAAAAAATATATAAAAATTGAATGTGCCTTAAGTACGACGAATCCTGTTTGGAGGTTGTTTGTATCGAAAATCAAAAGGTCAACGTTTCAGGTGCGCATACGGCAGGTTTTTTAGCTCTCTCCCGATATTATGTCGACGATGATCTAGATACGCTGTGTCCCATTTATCAGGAGTACCACAGTCAATGCAGAAAAGAGACGAATGAGTCCAGTTTTAAGCCAGCAAGACGAGCAAAGAGCGTTCATTCATACCTCTATCGCTGAGCAAACGAGCACACTAATCACTCTTGCGCTCCTCATTGTCATCGTCACGTTCGATACGATCATCGCACGCAAGGCTGTTGTCGCGCTCGATGCTGTCGTCGCGGTCGTCGCGATCGTCGCTGCGGTCGCTGCCATCGTCGCGCTCACCGCTGTCGACTTCGTCGCCATCATCTCCGTCACTGCGATCATCGTCCTCGTCGCCATCGCCGCTGGCGAAGATCTGCTGGCATCTGCGCTTCTTGCCGGGGCGCCGCATGTGGATGCGAGCACTCGGTCGATCACACCCACAGTCCCCGAACTCGTGCCATATCTGGAAGCACGTCGTTCCGTCACCAAACGCGATATGACGCGCGATGTCGCACAAGTAGAGCCTAGAACGCACAAGCATGCTCTTTAGTATGTGCAAGTCATGCCCAACACACACTGCACGTGATCGCTCACCTCGCTGGTCCGTCGGAGCATGTGCCGCAATAGTATTTCGATGTGTGGCGCGGGTCGGCCGCTTTCTTGGCGCGCGAGCGAGGCTCAGGTGCTTGTGCGCTGCCTGCGGTGGCACCATCGCCAGCACTGGCCAAACAAGTTGCCGTGGCAGCGGTAGCACCATCGGCGCTGGCATCTCCCGCGCGAGCAGCGTCGTTGGCGACAGGTGGAGCGCTGCGCTTATTCTTCTTTTGCAGTGCCTTCATAATCGAGCAGACTTTGCACGCGTGGTGCCGCCGTTTCTTCGTGCCATCTCGCGTCACGTACACGTCCGTATTCTCGAGCATTGGATTACCACTGATGATGCCACATGGTGCTGGTCCTCTGCGAGGCGAAGTGCCTCTGGTCGGCGACAGCAAGTCGTCTTGTAGCAGTACCATGTTGATCCTTAATGTAACGGGGTACACAAGCTATGGTTATTATCGTAATTACATAGTTTTGCGGGATTTCTATTCACGCACCTTCTTTAAGACCGGCCATTCAGGCGGTTGTTCTTATTGGTAGATATCTTAGAATATTAGCCAATCAGTGAACTTGGACTCTCAGAGCCAACCACATTTTAGTTGACTTAGCTTTAGTATTACATACTTAGACTTAGTAGCTCGCACCAAAGGGTGGAGCCCGCACATCCAACTAAAATGAACACTTGCGATTTAGACCAACTCGACTGTTGTGTTTATTATCTCTGTCTTAGTACTGGAATCCTTGCTGAAGGTGTTCACACACGCTTCCTCGCAAAGGTGCTGCGTAACTCTGACACGTCCGGTTACACTTAGACAACATGAGCAGGCACATGTTGATTCAGAGTGAGCATACACACTCACCTGCATGTCGGAGAAGTCAGCCGATGTGATCTCTAGGAGCTGAGCCTGTAGTGTTTCGTAGAACTCGTCGCGTCTTGGTGTCTTCTTGCCTTGTTGGTGCGCGTGCTCGCGGTAGACAATGTACGCGTTCACGAGCGCCATGTCCAATAGACCGAGGAACACGGACTTGTAGTACTTATTGAACTTGAACCAGAGCTGGAGCGAGCACCGCTGAAGGCGCAGCCGGTCATGCTGGTCAACGCCGCGCATCCATTGCTGATAGTCGATGACAACCTGCGGACATGACACCAGCACACGTGATCCGCCTGGCACACGTCGAGCTACATAACACTAGCGCATGAGTGCACATGTCCAATGGCGAGGCAACACTCGCATTCGTACGCACAGGTCCAAACAGCGCACACACTTGCACGACTCCGGCACACATTGCACACGTACACAAGGTCGTCATCGCGCGGCTCGAAACTGTGGCGAGGAAGCGCACAGGCTTGGATTCCATCCAAGAGAGCGCTGTCATGACCAGATACTCCTTGGGGACCGCGATCTTCATCTCGCCGCGTTGCACCGTCGACTGTCGAGTGCGACGGCTGTCGACCACGCTTTTGCAGAAGCCAAGTCGATTCGTCATGACTGTGTCGACGAGGTAAACTTGTCGGTGCAAGAGCTGCAGCGCCAGTTGAACCGAGGTGTGGTATCAGTCGGTCACGATCATGCGCCAATTCAAGCCAACTATTGGCAGCAGGGCGTCCACATTGCGCAGCACGGCCGACGGTCCAGCGTGCACATCGAGATCTGTCGGCGTCGCAGCGTGTTGGCGCCCACAGTAGATCTCAATCCTGCGCATGTACATCTAGAGTGAACGTGTCAGTACTCATGTTGACAGGATCAACATGTGCATCCTGCCAAAATAAGATAGCAAGCGCCACGCACCTTATGCAGTATGCGGTGCTTGCGCAGCAGGTGACAAAGACCTTGGTCCCCCATTGTGGAGCTTGTCCTTCATGTATTGGTGTGTTGGGTTGTAGCCGCTGCGCGACGGAATGATGCCTTCATCAAACGAGAGCGTCGCTGGCATCAATAACTTCTTTCGGAACGTCACTTGCACGGCGTTGACGACTGACTTGACCTTCCAGGCGCGATCGAACTGCGCGAGTGGGTCGTTGTTGCTGGTGAAGTGCATGTTCTTGAGCAGGTGGTCAAAGCGGTTGCGAGGCATGAACCTGCCCAACGTGCCCGCGGGTATAGCGTCAACTGCGACCGGCGCCCATCGCTTGGCAAGCTGTCGCTTGTGCGGGCAGAGCATGCGAGCGACCATGAGACCCACGAACACCACGTACTCGTGCGGCTCGATCGTCTTCTGCTCGCGCAGCCGCATGCGGATCTCGGCCTTGGACTCTGGCTGTGTGTCCTTGTTGCGACGCTGTTTCTCGTGGAAATTGTTCGCTCGCTGCGGGATCTGCTGGCGGTAGTACCAATTAGACCCGTTTGCAATCACAGTCCGCAGCCGCTTGGATAGGAAGTAGAAAAATAGAGCGAGCGGCGACTCTGCGGCGAGCTTGGCGCTGCTCGACGGGCCCAGAGCACCACAGTAGATGTCCGGGTACGAGTGATCGGCTGGAAACTGCGTTGGATCTACAAAGCAACACAGCGTGAGAGCTGCCTTCAACACACACGCACTGACGTCGCGCAGCAGTTCGCACCTGTGTTCCAACCGTTCACTGCCACGGCTTTCAGCTTCTTCTTGTCCATAGTGCGATCGAGGAATGTCGAAGGACCGATGTCGGCGATCGGGATGCCGTCGTCGTCGCTGTCAACGTCGACAATCTCGTCGTCTAGGCATGAGACCGACTCATCTTCGCCATCCGAGTCAAGCACTGCATACTTGTCGGCTGCAAACTCGGCAGGAGTCGATACTACGTCTGGCACAAGTACTGCAATGCGCGTGGTAGATTGATCGTCGTTGTTGTCACTTTCGCTGTCGTCATCTTGATCCTGTAGACGCACATGTTGATCCTGATGGCTGACATGTTGATCCTGATGGCTGACATGTTGATTCGAGTCGTCCGCATGCTGATCGTAGTCGCCAGCACAGTAGTCGCAGGCGTTGCAAGCGCTGCTAGCTCGCTTGCTGTAGATGGCACCATCAAGAAGAGAAACAGCGCCATGCGTACCGTCATCAGCGTCGTTGCTTTTGTCGCAAATGCTGTTCGCTGCTGCGTGCTCGCTTTCGCTCTGCGCTTCGCTCTCTACTTCCTCGCTTTCTTGCGCATCGCCGTCGACAATAGCATCGCTCACGCCAGCGTCGCTGTATACAGTATCTTCCTCGTCGTCGTCACCGTCGCTGTCGGCAGCAGCGTGAGCCATTCCGTCGGCATCTTCGCTGCGCTCACTCTCGTCTTCATCACCACTGTTTGCAGCGCTGCCAGTGGCACTACTACCGTCGTTGTCGTCGCTCTCAGTCGAGCGTCGGTGGCGCTTGAGTGGAGGGATCGGCGACACTGACCCACGCATACTGTTCACAGTCGCCGCGCTGATGCGATGTGTCATCGCGCGCATATCGCGCTTCACCGCGCGCGTGATGTGACGTCCTGGATCCATGCTGCTGTTGCTTGCTCTTCGTGTCGCGAAATGACAGGAACTGCAAGCAAGACGACTCGCGCTCGCGGTGTGTGCAATCAATCTGCGTGTACCACTCGCGCGATCTGTTGCACTCTTTGCCCTCCCCCTCTCACCTAACCCTGTGCACTGGGTCCCACAGTTTCAATCCGAGCTGGCAGGGTCCCGGGGTGGTGTGAATTCCGCATATAGGAGTTTGTATGCTCAAAAAAATCCGAGCCATTACTATTGTAACTGACATCATATGTTGATCCGTCAACATATGAAAAAACGTATGTTGACAGGATCAACGTGCGGGGAATGAGGTGTTAAGTAGTGCCTAAAAATGCAGTAGTCCTGGTTAGATCGAAGTTATTTTGGCTGCATAACCCAAATACGTACCTTATTATATTATTCAGAAAGTCCGACCTTTTTCGCAATTGGTTTGTTGTCGGCGAAACGACGCTGTTATGTAAAACTTGAGTCGTTTCTCGAGGAATACGGTCTATTTTGGTACGATTGGGCTTGTCCTCACCTTAGCCCTCGCACTTTTGCTCGAATTGATCCTGCCGTGAGTCCATCTGAAGTCTCTTGTGCAATCTCACATTTACTATTCAATAGTAGATATTAGTAGATTTACCCGTATATAAAGTCGTCATCACGGGACTGAATGGTCACGACGTCCAAACTCAAGTGAGTCGGTCAGACAAGTCCTAACATGTCACGATTGCTGTCGGAAGCGAACGAGAGAGCAACGATCGCAATGTGGTCAAGTTTTCCTTCACTCGACTCTTGAAGGCGGAGGACAGTGCTGAGCGAGCGGTTTGTTTGAAGAGCGTGCAGCGAATCGGAAAGTGAGTGGACTGACTGCCGTCCAAAGCGGCGAGCGGTCTAAACAGTCGTGCTTCATGCCGCCACACGACTACGCCTGACTCGCACTCGAGATCGTCGCACATGCGTCGTATGCGTATTGTGGCGCTTGCTTGAGTTGGGCATTTTCGGTTGTTTGGGTGCGTCGACTGGATTCTCTCGATGCGCACCTTCATGGGTTGATTCGGATGATCATCATCTGTCGCGTCCTGATCGAGCGCTCTTGCTTGACACGACGCTGTGCACAGACCACACTCTCAATTCGCTTCGAGCTGCTGCGAGCCGCTGCGATCGTACGCGCTGTTGCGAGCGTTGCTGGTGCCGCGCGTGCTTTGCCTTGTTGATCGACATCGTTTGACCTGCAGGTGCGCGGTGGATGGTCGTGTCGAGACGATGGAGTTGCGATCTGATTTATCACTCTGCTAGACCAGCTGGTCGCGCTGTGCAGCAGCAACCAGCAACCAGCGCCATTGCACGCGCTCATTCGCGCTTTCGTTGCCTCGAGCTGCGCGAGCGCGCCCGTGCGCTCCGCTGCAGCATGCTCACAGGCCACTCGCCGCGCTCGCCGTCCTTCGATCTCGCGCACCACGACCGCCACACACGCACGCGCTTGCCGTTAAGCGTCTCCACCAAGATGACTAGTCCAGCGCCTGCTGCGTCGTCGGCTACAGCACATGATGCGCACAGCAGCACGACACCAGCAGCAGTAGTAGCGCCATCGAGCAAGAGCTCGCTCGCGTACATCCTCACAGGCGACCACGCGAGCGACGACGACGACATGGACGAGCGCCACGCGCTCGTAGACGACCAGCAGCACCAAATCAACCCACATTTTCCGATTGCGCAGCAGCAGCAGCAGCACTACGATCATAGAGAACAGGCGCAGCACGAGCGGCATAGCGTCCACTACGACCTGCTTCTCACATCAGAGCGCTATAGCGTTCAAACGCAGTACGCTCCGCCATCACTACCGACCGTCCACAGCTATCGCTATCCGCCACCGCAGTCGTACGCGGTTGCTGCAGTCCAGCGCGTCCCAGTCGCAAGCTTCCCACTCGAGTCGCAGTTCGAGCCGCCACTGAAGCAGTTCAGCGCCGCCGACGCAGCAGCGAGTCAGCCGCAGGCGCGGAAGAAGGTGCGCTCACTCGTGCCATCTGAGCTGCGGTATCACTCACACACTCACACTCGCCACGTCGTGTGCTGCCATCATCGCAGGGAAGCAAGTTCTGCATGGTCCCAGGATGCAGCAGCCGCGCCAAGCACGCGCGGCTGTGCTGGAAACACGGTGCGTCTTGTCTGAGCTTGCGCTCTTTGAGTCTGCGCCAGCGCTAACGCCCAATGTGTCGGGGTCAGGCGGCTCGGTCAAGTGCAAAGTCCCAACGTGCAGCAACCGCGCGAAGAGCAAAGGCGTGTGCTGGTCGCACGGCGGCGGCACGATCTGCTCGTTCGACGACTGCTCAACCATCTCCGTCTCGAATGGCGTGTGCTGGGCCCACGGCGGAGGTGCGTCCGGTCAATCGCTCGCTGCTGATGAGGAGACGGACTCGGTGTGGATGCTCACGTGGTCGTGCTGGCGCTAGGCAAGCGCTGCGTCATCGAAGGCTGCGGGCGTCCGTCGTACGAACGCACCGGGAAGCTCTGCTCGATCCACTACGCCGATTCGCTCGCGTGAGTGCGTCTCTCTAGTCACTTCCCTGAACGAGCGAGCACGTCGTTAGTATGAATGAGCGAGCGCACTACTGGCGTCCACGAAGACGCGTCTTGTCCGTCTGTGGTCGTGAGCGATCGATACGATCTGCTGGTGTGAAACAGACAGAGATCGCATTGGAGACACAGGCGGTTGCTTGTATCAGGACTTGCGCCGCTCGTGTCTCGGTCGGAGGTGTGAGATCGGCCAGTAGTAGTGTGGCGTCTCATCCGAGTCTTATGTCCACGAGACCATCTCGCTCTCTCAATCTCTTGGTCTCTGTCGGAGAAGGCAAAGATGTGTCCGGCAAACTTGGCCGCGCGTTTCGGATCAACTGTGTCGGCGTTGGGGTCCTGAGTCAGTCAGTCAGTCCCAGCCAGCCGCTCGCTTGCGAGCCGCACGAGTCATGCCACACGATTCCGAGCACTCGTGAACAAACGAGCTCGTCGACACTCGCACTTGCTCGCCCACGAGTGTCGTCATGGCGAATCGAGAGCTCGCTGGCGACTCGCACGTGTGCTCACGCCCGCGTCACGTCGCGCTACAAGCCGCGCTGCTCACTGTCATGCTGCTCACTGCAGTGTCGCTGCTCCTTCACGCGCGCATGATGCAGCAGGCGCTGCCACAAGCGCGCTCGGATCGCACGCTCCGACTCATTCGCATCGCAGTCGCGCAAGGTGTGGTGACGCACGAACCTGCTGACGCACTCGGCGTAACGACGCGACCTGGCGAGTCAGCGGCGACGCACACGACACTCGATAGCAGCGACAGTGGCGTCAATGACGTCAGTGCGAACGCAGGTGAGCATTCGAGCCCAGCTCGCACGGACTCACACCCTCGACTTGATCACAGCTCGAGTCACGATGGCTCTGCATCCGCTTCCGCAGCACATCGTGAACGTGACATACCGGCCTGGCTCAAGCACAGCGAGGGACCGATCGAGGTCTCCTCGTCTCACAGTGAAGCAGGTGGCGCGCCGTTCAGCTCGAGTTCGTCTGGAGACTCGGGCTCCCGTTCTGCGAGTCCGGCAACGCAGGAGGTCAGTGACGCGGTGCCAGTCACTACAAGCTTGACACCACGGCGCGAAGCCTCGACGATGCCTCTACGAACGTACACACCAAGTCCTTTGCCGACGGAAGAGTCAGAGAGCGCATTCGAAGTGGATACTTCAATGTGTGCGTCCGAACGAGACGTGGGACTCATTGACGCGATCGCAGCGTCTCCCGTGCGCTTGTGCGCTGCTCCAAAGCGCGCGACCGACGCAGGCGCAGATCGCTCCGAGGTCTCACTGTACAGCGCACGCGGCGGCATCCGAGCGACCGTGTTGACGAACGTCCGATTCGACATGACGAGCGCCAACGTGTCGCAGCCGATCCAGGACCTGTCGGAGGATGGCGGTGACCACGACCCGCGCTTCCGCTACAGCTCCGGCATGGTGCAGTGCATCTGCAGCGAGCTCGAAGCGTTTGCTCGTGTACACGGCGGTGCTTACACACAGCGCCAGCGAATGTGGAGCTCTGTGTTTCCGGGTGTAGGGAGTGAAGACGACCCAGACGCACCACTCTGTGCGAGCCCATTGGACGCACAGGCGGCGCCCTCAGCCATCGCTGAGAGTTCCGATGGCAGTCAAAGCAGCAGTCGCGACGCGGCGGTAGCAGCAGACACCGTCGACTTCTTTGGTCCTGTGATCGTCATTGCACGGCGCGACGACCACAACCCGTTCTTCCAAGTCTCGAGCGCCCTCAACGCCTGGGTCGTCTCCCAAGCACTCCGTTGGGACGTCGCCAAGACGACCGTCCTGCACCTCGACGGCGGGTACCCGTCCGCTGTCGACGAGCTCCACCAGCGCCTCCTCTCTACTCCAGCGCACGCGCTCGTGAAAGGACAGGAGCTCGTCGGGAAGATCGCGCGCTTCCACTCGTCCGTGCTCCTAGCGCCGAGCGAGAGCTCGGGTCCGATGATGCAGCACCTCGACGACGACGAACCATGCGGCAAGTCTGAGCTCTTTCAGACGTTCCGCAGCCGTGCGCTGGCAGTCATGGGTGTGAACGACACACGCCCGCCGTCGACTCGTTCAGGAGCCAGCGCTGCGCCAGTGGCCGTGACGATCATCTCGCGGCGGTCATACAGCGGTCGCAAGGTCCAGCGCATCTGGGTGAACGAAGACGCGATCGTGACGGCGATGCGGCGCGAGTACAAGGACATGAGCGTCGTGTTCCAAAGTGTTGACTTTGTTGAGCTCTCGATGGCGCAGCAAATGGCGACGATCGTCCAGAGCGACGTCGTCATCGGCATGCACGGCGCCGGTATGGCGAACGTCCTTTGGACGCGTCCCGAGACGCTCGTGGTCGAGATCTTCCCGCACCATCGCTACCGCTGGGGCTACCGCAACTTGTGCCAGTTCGTAGGCTGCGACTGGCACGAGTTCCGCGGCGGCACAGACCGCGGCGTTAGTCGCGACGTGAATGCGCACGACAAGGTGCTCGAGTACACTGAGTGGCGACGGTTCTTTGACAAGCGCTTTCGGAAGCGGTACAACACTGTGATGGACGAGCGCCGACGTACACGCAGCGGCGCAACTAGTCTCATGCTCTCGTAGAGAACGCACAATCACTGCGACCAGGTCGTGGTCTGCGATAGCAACTACGTCGTGATACGGCAAGTGGGCGAGATGTGCTGGTACCTCACTGGCTCGGGCGAGTACGACGAACTCATCTGTACGTGTAGCGATGTGTCTCTTGTTGGTGCGATCTCAAAGACGAGCGAACGACAGACTGACTGGTACGCTTTGTTGCTTGGGCTGCAGTGTCCGAGGCACTGAGCGTCTGGATCGCTGTGCTCGCGCTCCAGCTCGAGAAGAAGCTCACGGAGACGAGTCTCCTCGCGAACTACGCCAAAGTCGTCGTGGCGCTCGACGAGTTCGTGCAGAATGGCCACGTCGAGAGCTTGGACGAGAGTAGCATTGAGCAGATGGCCAAGCTGCGGCCGTACCCGACCAAGTGACGAGGCCATGGGCGACAGACAAGACGACAACATGGCAGCAGTCGGTCGGTCATTGCGACGACGCGGAAGGAGCAAGCGAGTGAGTACACGACAGGCGTGTGATAGATCGGTCGATACGGAGCAACTGGACTGGACAGGACTGGAGTGAGCGTGATGAACTCATGCGAGTGCAGTGTACGTGTGGCGGCGACGCTGCTGGTAGTAGATCTTGAGTATGAGCGCGCCGACTGCAGCAAGTGCGAGCACGAGGATCCCGACGACTGGCGCGACGCTCTCGGTGCCATCGCAGTCGACAAAGAACAGCACAGGCGGGACAGACCGAGTCGCGCTGTCGCCTTCGCGAGTGGCAGAGATGCTCACAGCTGGGTCGTCTGCGAGTGGCTGTGCACGGATTGTGAGTGCAAGCAGCACAACTGTGCGCTGCGGAGGCCCTTTGTGGCGTTCTTGCTGCACCGTTGTGCCCTTTGTGCCGTGTGCCGCTGGTTCAAAGCGTGAGAGCTCCACCGTGCTCACTACAGTCTTCGGTCGCGCGCCGATGAACTGGACAGCGCCAGACGTACTTGCCGATACTCGGAGCGCCTCTGTTGACTGCACCACAGCGCTGCCAGAGCCGGTGATCGACACGTCGGTGTCTCGACACACGATCGCACCGGTAGCGATCACGCCAGACCCTGCGATGCGCACGCTCTGCTTTGTGCACGTCCCAGTGCTGTTTGCGATCGCGACGCTGCCTGAACCGACGACGTCGCTCGTCAGATCGCTGACCCGGATGCTGTCGGCTTGCACGAACACGCTGCCCGGTCCCGAGACGCTCGCTTCGAGCTCCTTAGCATCCACGTCGTGCGTTTCGACAGTGATGTCGCCGCTACCCAGGACTGAGAGCTCGACACTGTTGCTCACAAGCATGGACGGCGCGCTGAAGCGCACGCTGCTCAGACCAGAGGCGACGATCTGGAGCGCACTGACTACGACAGGCTCCTGCGCAGCGACGAAGAGGCTTCCAGCGCCAGTCGCACGGAGCGTGATCGACGCAGGTGTGTCGTTGCTCGCCAGTACGCTTTCGCTGATCACGACGTTGCTGCTTCCAGCTGTTGTGAGCTCGTGGAGCGCGCTCTTGTCTGCGACGTAGATCTGCGTGAGCGCGTAGCCTCGAACGGCAGCATTGGTGTTCTTGAGATGCACCTTGACCCTGTCTTCGCTGCTTCCGTTGCTGTGTGGGCTCGATGAGCGTGGAACGACCTCAAAGACGTCGAGGAGTTCCTTCGAGTCGCCACGCACAACGACCTTTGCAACGACGCTCGCAGCAGTCGCGGAAAGAGACGATGACGATGATGGCGACGACACCTTGAGCGTTGGGTCAAAGTCGACAAAGACGGTGCCTGGGAGCTGCACAAACAAGCTCCGGAGCGGCTCGACGCTTGATACGACCCACGTCTTCTCTAGGCTCTGGTGTGAGCCAATTGCCGCCGTCGAAAGTGATGTGACGGTGTCAGAGTCGTGGATCGAGAGCGCTTGTGCGACTGCGAGCAGTGTCGCAGTGAGAGCGAGCGCAACGAATTGCATGTTGCCTGGCGAAGCGATCGATGAGTGACAAAAGCGTGAAGTGTGTGTGCTGCACAGCGCAAATGGAGAAATGACAAGAGCAAGGAGTGAGCGATCAAGCACGTGAGGTGGAGAGCTATGCGACCAGAGTCATCCCGGTGCTCCGTGTTGACCACGCTTGGCCGAGTGCTTGTCCATGACAACAGCAAACATTCCTGTCGTATGATGACGACCAGATGATGGCCAGATGGCTCGACACGCACTGGTAGCCTGTAGCACGTTGAGTGGTGGTCTTCTCGTGTGCTCTTGGGTGCTGCAGCGCAAGGAGAGAGTAAGAGCACGAGCGAGAGCATTGACTGGAAAGTCAAGACTCCATGGCGTTTGATGAGCAAAATAGTGTCCATTTTTAATGTAAAAGAATCAACAATAAGTGGACAATTTCTGGCTTGAAAAGTGAACCCATCGTCCAGTTTCATGCAGCCATCTCAAGTCACCAGATCAAGTTGTCACAACTTTGCTGAGCGACGATCTCAGCAACAAGCTCATCAAGTGACGCTGACGATGAGAGGCAACATCGGTAGTTTGCACGAACGAGACCAGCTACACACAGAGCGAGTGCAAGGAGCACGCCATTGTGATTGAAATGAGAGGATACGATGATGTATTGAACGCAATCCAAGCTTCAGAAGGATCTCTGGTGGTCGAACTGCTATCGTATGTTGTGAGTGCAGTCGCGTGGAGATGGCTCATGCTCGATCTTGAAGCCACACTGTGTCACTACGCGCGAGGTAGTTCCATGCGCCAATCGGTTGAGCGACGCGCTGTTGTTACTGCTACTGCTTAGCAGCGCATCGGCGAGTTCCAGTACCACGAAGTGATGTCGTGCTGGCCGTCCATCGAGTAACAGTACGTGTCGCTGTTGATGTTGGTGCGCGACCATTTGCCGCGCGCACCTCGCGTGTTGACGCTCTGCACCTTGCAGCAGCCACAGTAGCTGAAGTCGCCGCCCGGCTGACGGAAGAACCAGTTCGTGCGATCGCCGACGTCGTGGAAACACGCACCGGTGAGGCTCGACCAGTCACGCGGCGAGTCGCACTTGTTGCAGCCTTGTACGGCTTGCTCGACTTGGACACTCGCGTTGCGCGCCGTCACCGAGTCGGAGAGCGTGGCGACAAGAAGAGCCGTGACAGCCAGCGTCGAGGTCGCTCGCGAAGTAGTGATCATCGTCGTTGAGAATGGACAGGTTGCGTGCGTGAAGAGACGGCTCGAGCAGGTGCGGTTGAGTGGAACTTGAGAGCTAGAAAGCGAGTTGGAAAGTGAGATCCAAGAGGCAGGAGACACGAGTTGGCAAAGACGTGGAGTCGCTTGAAGCAGTTTGCCTCCTGGTTGATTGAGTGCTTGGTGTCTTTGTTGATGTCTTTCTGCTAGAGCAGCTTAGAGCAGCAAGCGATATTTCATACACACGATTCACACACTGTGATGATCTTCTAGACCTGTGCCTCTGTGGCGCTGATCGCCAGAGGAGGTCGTTGAAGGCAACAGGCAAATGGGAGTTGAGATCACTGGAGCCACTCGATGGATTTGAAGTCTTGGAGCTGAGATCTCACAGCTCCTCTTTTGAGGTCTCGTGTGTGCATGGCAACGACGCGAACAGAGCTGAGATCTCAGTCCTTGCTCACAGTCGTGGCTCTTCTCGTTGTTTATGTGTGTTTAGGAACGCAGGACTCCGATCGAGCATTCTACATGACGAACCTCAGCGCATGACGCTGAACAACGTATCATTCACCAGCTCTATCTCGTCGGTGGCGACTACACAGCTAGCGATCCGTTCGCGTGACAACGGCACTCTCAATGCAGAAGCTCCCAATGTCAGCCTCACACCACGCCCTCTTCCTTAGTTGCGCTTGTGGGGGTGTCACTTCCTCAAGTGACATGAATCAGGCTTGCGTTGCGCTCAGCCGTCTCAACGTGTGTGTGTGTGTGTGTGTGTGGCCCTCTGGTGTCTCGAATCACTCGTGCGGTGAGCAAGCCACGTCGAGTACTCTATTGTATCTCTCATAGGCGGCGCCATCTCATTGGCGACGCTCCTTTATTTGAAGCATTTTTGTGGCATTTGCAACTATGCCGGAATTACAAATCTATAAAATGTGAACCACACAAAATACACTCACTGACAACCGACAACCAAACAAGCAGATTACTTCTCGATGGCAAGACACCAAGGGCGCACGAGCATCAAGGGCGTGCATGCGCACAGCAAGAAGTACTCAAGGACCCAGTACAAGTACGAGTTCAAGAATGCTGTCGTCGAGCACTATCGAGTGTTCGGTATTGATGACACGATCGCCCGATTCTTTGCGACTGAGCCTCGCGACGCTGTGCGTAAGCGCGTGAGCAAGTGGAACAAGAGCGCAACAGCGATCGCATCGCTCACGAGCAGCACCCAAACTGCGTCCCACGAGCGCCGCCGTCCAGTCGGCACAGCAACGGTCCTGTCGCATGCTGCCGAGGAGGAGATCGTCGGCTGGATCAACGAGCTGCGACGTGACGGCGTACCGGTCTCGTCCAAGATGCTGCAGCTCAAGGCGCTTGAAGTGGCCGCCACAGCCGGCATCTCGTCTGATCTCTTCGCCGCGCCAAACTCGTGGAAGGCGTCGTTCCTGCGGCGCCATCGCCTTTCGTTTCGAACGAAGAACCGCGCTGGTCAGTCGTCTCCAGACGACGACAACGACATGAGCCGCGCGTTTGCTACCAAAGTCCGCGACTGGATGAAGCAACACGGCGTCACCACTGTCTACAACGCCGACCAAACGGCGGTGTTCTTCGAGATGCTCCCCAAGAAGACGATCTCTGCGCGAGGGGAGCAAACCGTTTGGGTCAAGTGCGGCAAGCGCGAGAAGCAGAGAGCGACCGCGATGCTGCTGGCTGACTCGGATGGCAACAAGTTCCCGCCGTTTGTCGTGTTCAAGACCAAGCCATCATCAAGCGAAGAGACACAGACGATCAACGTGGCAAGTCGCCATGGATTTGGCCGAGTGCTGTGGAAGGAAGTCAAGGAGCTGCAAGACGCAAACGACGTGCAGATCTACGGTAACTCGACAGCTTGGTGGAACAGCGCAATGACGATCGAGTGGATGCGGTACATCTTCGGCGACCGTACGTCAACGAGCGAGCCGATCCTTCTCCTTCTTGACTCCTTCTCTGGACATTGGACGAGCGAAGTCCAAGCGTACGCCACGCTCTGCAACGTCCAGCTCAAGTGCATCCCGTCCAAGCTCACGTGGAAGTGCCAGCCAGCCGACGTTGCGTGGATGAAGCCGTTCAAGGACCAGCTGCGGGCCAAGTGGGTCGAACACCTGCGCGCTTAGCTCTCTCACCACCAGTCAGGAGCGTTCGTGATGGTCCCGCCGGACCGCAGTGACGTCGCCTCGTGGATCTCGCAGTGCTGGCTGTCGACGGCGCCGACAACGATCGTCTCCGGATTTGCGAAGTGTGGTTTTGTGCAGCGTGCATGCACGATCGAAGCTTCGTCAGTCGTTGACGACATGACGGAGCTTGTCGAGCAACTGCAGGCGTGTGGCTTGACTGACTCAAGCGTCGGTGATGTGTCCATTGCTGCTGATGTTGTCGACTCGATGATTCACCTTTAAATCAGTATACTTCAAGAGTGCCTAAATGCATTTTGTTTTTTTTGTACTGAGTTAATACATTGACGTGCCAATAAAAAGTAATATCCTCGCGTCATATCGCAGCATTGCGAAACAGAATAAACAACCCATCAAATCGCGCGCTGCGAAATCACTCCCGAGAGGGTCAGAGTCAAACCACCAAACCAAAATCCGGACCCGATAGTAATTGCTCACAAAATCATCTCATAGGCGACGCGCCTTTATTGAGAGCAATTTGTTGTCATGTGACCATCGCCAATGAGAGATACAATAGAGTATCAAGAGGCACAGACGAGAGAGTGAGAGGGCAGAACAAAGCCCTTGGTCAGGCAGACTGCTCCGGAGTGATGTGAACTGGAACCGCGACGCACGCCGCTGAAGCGGAATCATGTCAAAACTGTGACGTGTCGTGTCGCGACGAGCAGGTCGTGAGCGTCGACCACGGCATTCTCCTCCTACTTACTACTGCTAAAGATCGTTCGTTCTACACGACGACGCCTTTCGTGAGCGTGAGGCCGCGCAAGTTGTCGCTGTCGTCGCTGTCGTCGCTGTCCGAGCCGCTCGATACGCGATGCCGCCGCGTGTTTGCGTCCGTTGCCTCGGCTTTCATGGCATGGACGATCTCCTGGAGCTCTTGCACGACGTCGCGACTCGACGGCCGGTGCTTGGGACTGAACGCAGTGCAGCGCTCAATGAGCCGGCCGATGCGCGGCGGACACGTGAGCGAGAGCGTCGGTGAGAGCGCGCCTTTTGCAATGAGCTGAAGCACGTCGGTCTCGGGCAGCGCGACGCGGTTCGCTTGCATCAAATCCGAGAACGGCAGCTCGTGCGTGTCCATCTCGGACATGAGGATCCCGAGCGAGTAGACATCCGCGGCGCCGCTCGTGAGCGACGCGACGCGACTGTCGCGGCCAACGAGCGCCTCGGGCGAGATCCAGCGGCCCGAGCCGACTGCACTGTACGCCTGGAGCTCGCGCTCCGAGAGCAAGTCTTTCGTCGCGCCAAAGTCGCTCAGTTTAGCGCGCATGCGGTCGTTCAGGAGCACGTTCCGCGAGTTGCAGTTGCCGTGGAGCAGCGGCGCTGGACGCATCGAGTGGAGATACAGCAGCGCCTTCGCGACGTCCAAGACAATCTGGACCTTCTGGACCGACCAGCGACCGGACTCGGTCGCGGCGGAGCGATGGAGCCACTGGCGCATGTCGCCGCGCGCCATGTACTCGGTCACAGCGACCAAGTGCGTCTCGCGCGACCAGACGATGCCAAAGAACTTGACGACGTTCGGATGCGAGAGCTGCGCCTGGCGCTTGATCGTGCCTTTGAACGTGTCGAGGACCGTGCCGTAACCATCACTCAGCGCCACTGCGTCGCTTGGTGCGAGCCACTTGAGCACAACGGGCTGCTCGGCGTCCGGCGCGCCTTGCGGATAGAACGTTCCGAGCCAGACTTCGCAGACCCGGAGCGGTGTGCCGTGGCGCCGCTGCTGGTTCGGCGTCGGCGTCAAGCACTTGAGCTGCTTGATCTGGCTAAAGTCCATGCGCCAGTCCTGGAGCTCTTCGTCGACCCAGAAGCTCATGTTGTTGTACCGGCGCTGGTCTGCCGTCGGCGGCACAGCGAGCGACGCCCGCGGCGGGAGCACGAGCGAGTCCGGCGCGCTCGACGACGCGTGCTCGGTCATGCGCTGCGTGTCGAGGTCGTCGTCATCGTCCTGCGTGCCGCTGCTGCCTTTGCCAGCGCTGGGGCCCTGGAGGCTCTTGACGTGCTTCGAGTACGTCGAGTAGAAGTACAGGTACAGCCCGAGCTTGTAGAGAAAGTAGAGCGCAGGACCCGCCAAGCTCGCGAGGATGTAGATCGACTTGGTCGTCGCCGAGTCAGCCGCACTGGTGCTCGAGGTGCCATTTGTGCCATTGGGTGCCGCTGTCGCATTTGCAGTGCGCAACTTTGTCGTGAGCTGGCGCTCGACTGCAGTCGTACGAGGACTGACGCAGACGCGGAGACCGCTCAGTGCTTCGTCACGATGACCAGGCGGACAAGCTGCGTGTACGATGGTGTCGCGATTTACTGTGTCAGTCGATCCTGGTGCAGTCCGCGCCTGAAGGATTGCGAACTCCTCGGACGTGAGTTGCGGCGCTGGCAACGGGCTTGATGCAGCGTCACTGGATGATGTGCGGCGCTGCATGACGTTTCGCTCGAGCACGAGCGTCGTGAGCTGTGGCAACGCAGCGATTTCTGCAAGTCGGAGGTCGTGGAGCGTGCAGTCCTGAATGCGTCTTCGAACAGCAGCAACGCAACACAAAGTCAGTGCGTGTGTCAAATCGCAACGCGCTTGCTCTCGAGTGTGTCACAAATACACGCCATAGACTCACAGGTCCCGCAACGATGCTGGCAAGCGCGGCAGCGCAGATGTCGAGATGTCGAGGCCAATAAATACGAGTGACTCGAGTGCTGCGCTCGCGAGCGGCTCGGTCGCAGCAAAGTTGACTGCGGTCTGTGGGTTGTCACTCGCTCGACCGTCAAATGACCTGTTGCAAATTCAATCCAAACGCGACGTTAGTGACTCTGCTAAGTTCGCATCAGGACGTCGTCTTCACCACATCAGCATGACCTACAGTGATGTCACGTGTGCTGGTACTGCGAGCGCGCCAATGCGAACTGCCGAGTCCGTCGTACCGACGCGGACAGTGTCGCGCAGCTGGAACCTCCATGCGCAGTTTGCGCTTTTGCAGCTACTGATGTGGCTGACTGGCTGGCAGGCGACGAGGCACCCGCCAGTCGCGACGCAGAACGGCGTCTGTGCGTCTGCTACTGCGTTTGTCGGCGTCGCGCTGCTCGGCGGCGCTGCACTGCGCCAGCACGTGTGCGCGCGCTGCGCCGAGGGGACGCTCGTTGTGTTCCAGTACGCGCAGACGACGTCACTCGCAGCAGCAGTGGCGCCAGCGCAGTTAACTGCACAGCCGCGCGTCGTCCACGTGTGCCACTCCGTACCGACGCTGTCGCTGGACGCTGATGGTGCACTGAGTGGACAGACACCGAGCGGTCGCGACGGCGCCTGCGCTGTCGACTGCGCGTCTGCACACGCACCGGCGAGCGCTGTGGCGACGACTGCTGCGTGCACAATGCGCCGCGCGGACGGCTGACTGCTTCGCGCTGTCATTTGGTCCATTGTCGTACTGATAAGCTTGCTGTTGCTTGTACTGGTGCTGCTGTTGTGAGTGTTCGCGATGTACGCGCTGCGTTGCCGCGGTCTCTCCCGCATGGTCGCGTCTCGTGCTGGCGGTCGGACGCACTAGCGCTCGCTCGATTGTTGCAGACGCGCGCAGAATGCGTCGGTTCGTTCGCGAGAAGACTCGTTCGCACTTGCACGCAGTCGACGGCAGCTCGTGTTGTGGTGCACTTGCAAGCGCTCGATCTTGTCTCCCTCTATCGTCAGTCCGTCGCGTTGGTCGTCGTCGCGCTATTTCCAGTCGGGTTCTGATTATGAAGGAATGCCAAGGAGACAAGGTTGGACCAGATGAGCGACAGCGGCAATCGTGAGCAGGACGTCGTCGTCCATGCGCACTGACACGCGCTACTTTGAGCATGCACTTGTGTATGTAGGAGCCATGCATGGTGAGCGTGCACGTGTGCGTACCTGCGTCGAGCCGCGTGGTCGAGTGCGTCGTTGCGTGTGACAGCAGGCGGAGGCAGCAGCAGACGAGAAGAGGGGAAGGAGGGAACTGCTTCGACACCAGGACGCGCGCTCGAGCTAGAGCGCCAGGAGGTGTAGGAGATGGAGGTCTCTGCTCGATACGCGCTGCATGTTTGGTGTGCGTGGCGGCGCGACTCGGAGTTTGTATGGGTGCTCGGCATTTCCAGCGCACCGCCTGTTTCCCGTTGAGTGGCCACAATCATGACCCAAAAGTCGACAGCAACGCGCACATCCAGCGATTTTAGACTTTGTCACAGTGGTTTGGTATGCCACTTTGAAAAGTCGACAAGAAGCGCAACGCAGCCAAGTATTATATTATTGCGACACGAGCAGACGACTGACTTGTAAAGAGTCAGACAATTTGATTTGATTTGCATGGATTCAACTCTCGCGCCGATTATCATCATCGCCTGCTCCAGAGCGATCACTATCCTTGTGCGGCGTCCTGTCCTCGAGGCAGAAAGCAGTCGTCACTGTTGCAAGCTAGCTCTTGCGCTGCGGGTGTTGTTCAACCCCACATCGTACTCGTTAGCGTGATCTCTTTGACAAACAAAACAAAGCGTCGAAGCTGAGCACGACGCTCTATGTCGTTAAGTGACTGGCGTTCACTGTCTGAACGCTTGGAGAGTGCATCCATCTTTCGATTTTCATCGTAAATCATGACAAAAAGGTGTCTTGTTCAAACTCATACCAAAACATACATAAAAAAGAAGAATGACTATGAGCGTTTGTAGAGGTAAAAAACAACAATAGATGTCTAGGGAACATGTCCGACAAAAAATGGATTTTCAGTTTTTGAGTTTTATTAAACCATGTACCGTTAATACAGAAAATACAATAGTGCAAGGTTTTGAGGTTTTCTGGAAGTGTCTTGACTTTGTAGGTGCGGTAGAAAACACCATCATTCTCTGGCTTGTAATTACAGCATTGTATGGTCATTTATGTAATTGCTTTTGATCAATTATCCAGCGTTATCCACGCTAAAAAACATCCAAACAATACAAAGAGATAGCAACTTTAAATACATTCATCAAGATACAAATGTATTGTTTGTTGTTGTTTTCTTAGTGGTATTCGACATGGGTAATTTAGTCACTATCGCTATTTCGCACCGTCGCGATGATCAAGGGTATGTTCTACAGCAAATTCGACAACAATGCAGGGCCACAGATCATCTCCAAACATTACCAAACAAATGGGCTTTCGTATCCTCCAAATAACCTCCGATTAGCACCGATTTTCGAAAAATTCAATTGTGATTATCAAGTGTCGAAAAATCCCGTTATAGGAAGTACTGCCTGGAGTGCGAATTGATACGTGCGAGTGCTATCAATCGACTCACTACTATGTCGCAAGTAACATATTTAATCAGAGCTCGTAGATTTGCCGTGGATCAAAGGGTACATACAAATTGAAACATTACAAAATTGCATTGTGTATTATTTCCTGGCGCGAAGTGTACAGCTAAGCAAAGTTGATGGTGGTCAGTATATAAGTTTTTGATAACGTTGAATTAAAAGAGGGGGATTGTTGGAGCGACAACCCCAAAAATTGTTAAACTGACACCCCACATTTTGAATTCCCGAATTGACGCGTACTCGAGCAATTATAGAACGACAGCGCCACAGATCAGGAAGACAAGCACAAGAAGAACGGGGTGCTCATAGAAAGTCCAAATAGTAATAGTGGATTTCTTTAGGAAATTAACACATTATTTTGATGACACTATTTTGAAATGCAAATTAGTGAGGGTATCGCAAGGTGGTGTGGTACACACCTGATATATCACTTTTTGCAATTTCAACTTAACTTCCCATTTACCAGATGTCGATCCTTCGAACATGTGTGTTTTTTCACATTTTTATCCTCCAATATGTGATGTCAGTTACAATAGCAATGACTCGGATTGTTTTCGGT
Source organism: Pythium guiyangense (assembly GCA_003730235.1). Taxonomy (NCBI): domain Eukaryota; phylum Oomycota; class Peronosporomycetes; order Pythiales; family Pythiaceae; genus Pythium; species Pythium guiyangense. The sequence goes on along the minus strand of QXDM01000074.1, from coordinate 170,002 downwards.
ATATAAACTCCTATATGCGTAAAATCCGTCAGAACCTGTCTTGTGCATCTCAAACTGTGGGTTTCGTCGCACAGGGATAGGTATCGTGGTTTAAGGCTTCACTAAACACAGCGGCAGCATTGTGATGCTCGTTGACGCGCTCGATCCCTGTGTTTGAGCATTCAAACGCAAGACAGCGCAAGACCGCACAGCAGCACGAGCAACACGAGCAGCAGTGCAATCGATCATGGCACCGACGGCTATGAAGCGCAGACGCATCACGCGCGCGATGAAGCGGGAGCAGAAAGTGCCGCTGGTAAAGCAGACCAAGCGCGGCGCAGTCCCCACCGCTCGTTGCAGATGATAGTGGCGACGAAGACTACGAGGAAGCGACGGCGACGCGGCAAGAGATAAAGAGGAGGTCGATGAAGGCGACGAGGAGGTCGATGAGGCAAGCAATCACACGTATAACTTGAGCGACGCCGTTGCGAGTGACAACGACGACGAGCACGGCAGTGACGGCGAGAACGCCGACAATCACGGCAGTGACGGCACAAATGCAGTCGACGACGATCGACGAAGCGTTCCTGTCTTGCCAACTTCCTACCGACTCGCCGCATCTACCGACTGCAACGCCGCGCAGTTGCAAGCAGAGCTACGCCCGGATGTGTTCGACGTGCTAGGGTCAGACGGCAAAGACGACGCTGCGTCTGACATTGATGGCGCCGAGCACTTGAGCGACGTCCAGTACATCTTTGTCGCCAGCTCAATCAACACCTGCAAGTCGCACTGCTCGCTCCGACCCGCAGACTGTGACAACAACGACTAGAATTATTGCGCCTGGAAAGCAAAAGCGTAAGTAGATGCCGATACCAGCGCGACCCGCCACAGCATCGCCATCCAGTACGTCAGTCACTGCGCCTGCTGCGCCAGGCATCGACCATCCCAAGGGTGACGATGTACTTGAGAGCGAAGACAAGGAAGGTCGACACGATCTAGACAGCGATCCCGAAGAAAACGCTGCGCTCGACGATCCGAGCGACTCTGATGTCGAGCAACCAGATGCGACGCGCCTGCTATCGCCAACGACTTCCCACATACTCTCGAACCAAGAGTTGCGTGATTACACGTTGTCCGGGTGGGAGGTGTACGACGGCACCACGCACCAGTTCTCACGCTTGCAGCTGTACCCAGGAGAAGCTGGACCGACTCCACTGGCTCGCACGTGCTCAGACTCGCCGCTCGTTTTGCTCTTATTGTTCATGCCGAAGTCTCTTTAGGTCCACATCGCGGACGAGAGCAAACCCTACCAGAAGCAGATCATGAGCGAACAAGCGACGCGGCAGCAAGCAATCAAGATTCGACGCCCGAGCGACAAGACGATATCGGCAAAGCAGCTGATGAACGAGCTGCGAACGTTCATACCGATTGAGTCTTAAAAGCTCGTGGCCTTTGTAGGCTTGCTGCGTGCGAGTACACTGTGCCTTCAGTGCATAATGATGGCAACGTACTGGTCGGTGAAGAGCGAAGGCGCTGTGCCACGCGGGACGTTTGATCGATTCATGACGCAAAAGCGTTTCAAAGAGATCATGCAGTTCGTGCACTTAAGCAGCAACGAGGACCCAGTAGCGAAAGACTTCAAGAAGTGGAATGTAAAGCACTTTGTCGACGTGCTCAAGACAATTTTTAAAGACGGCATCACTGTTGGACTGTCGCACGCTTTCGACAAAGACATGATCCCAGGCAAGTCGCGTTACAACCCGATGAGGCAATACCTGCCAGCGAAGCCGTATCCGTGGGGCACGAAGTGCTACCTCACATGCGACAGCGCTTCAGGCTACTGCTATCGGTACGTTTTTTTAGCGCTTTGCCGCTAAAGATGCACTGCACAGCGCAAAGTCAAACTCGCCTTCGCCTTAACCTGTACTGCACAGCTTCGAGATCTATCAAGGCAAGCGCACAGGCAATCGACAGGATCTCAACCTGGGCGCGAACGCAGTGATCTGCAACGTCGACGCGGTTTTGCGGAACTTGCCCAAGAGACGTGTGATCATCACAGACCGGTTCTACTCGTCGCTGCTCCCGTCGAACATCTTGTTGTTAAAGAGTCTCTATCACATCGGCACGATCCAAACGAACCGCGTCGGCGTCTGCAAAGAGATCCTGTACGAGTAGAAGAAAAGGCCGGCCAGCGTACCACGCGGCGAGTTCCGCATTGCGCGCTCAAAGGTGCTGACAGACACCTACATGGTGGCGTGGATGGACTTGCGCCGTGTCTACTTTATCGGCACCAGCTGCCCCACGGAGCTCTCGACCGTCGGCCGCCGACCGATCGGAGGTGCGGTCAGCCAAGTGCCGTGCCTGCGGATCGTGAAGGACAACCATCAAGGCATGGGTGGAGCAGACACACACGATCAACTACGACTGCGCCGCTACTCAGTGCAACGTGCGATGAAGTTCAGCAAGGACTACAAGACATTCTTCATGGGGCTCGTCCACATGGCTCTAGTGAACAGCCTATATCGTGCATCGGCACGTAAAGCGGCAGCGGCGAGAGACGGCGACACACGCGAGGAACATGCGCGAGTTGCAAGCGCAGCTACTGCAAGTTGACGCTGGCGAATTCGCGGGTGATCTCTCTTTGGGCTCGCTCGTTGCGTCGCCGCTGCCGCAGCACCGCACACCTATGAGCATCACCACTGCGAACACGTTCCTTCTCAACGACGAGTTTCGCGTGACACGCGATGCGGAAGGCAACGCGATCAAGAAGCGCCCGGCAGAACTCGTGCAAAGTGTGCAGCGCGCTCACGAAGCCGCTTGAGACATCGTACTTCTGCAAAGATTGCATTGAGGCGGCGAACGGCGGACGCGTCTTCTTGTGCAAGAAAGTGATACCGCATGATCCTAACGTAGACAACCAAGCGACGTGCAGCCAGATTTGACACTTGCAGTCGTGCAATGGCACACAGCAACCGTCAACCGCAGTATATATCCCATTTCGCAAGCGCAAGGCAGCGTCTGGCGACTCGAGCAAAAGTGATAGTGATGTGAGCGAGGAGATCAATTGTGCGTGAGTAGATCAATCAATGCTCAGCGATGTTGTGTGTTCGTGCTCACTCTGTGTGTCTGAATGGCTATGAGCCACACATTGCTCGAGCGCATCTATCCAGCTGTGTGGCTGTGGTGCATTCCCGCCTCGATTGTGGATGTATCTCGATATTTAGAGATCTGATCTGAAGTTCAAGTTACCCATCGCACAATCAAGAGCAAATGGAGCTTATACAGTTTTGACAATGCTATCCAGATATCATAAGCTGTATGTGCCGTGGTAGACATCCAAATCACGAACTTGTCGAGAATAATTCCACGAATAGTAAAACCAAGTCACATCGCTTAAGATGTATTATACATCTTAGTTAAAAAAAGTCAGGGGCCAAATATGGCCGGGGCTAAAAGTGTTAAACACTTGTTTTCACTATCGCAAGGGATTTAACACACCATTCCACAAGATCACTTAAGTACGACGACCGAAATTTTCGCATGTTGTATGTACAACATGCAAAATCAGAAGCTATAATAAGTTTTAGAATAGCCTGCCACAAGTACGGCGCCTGCGCTTGGAAAACGCGACATGCCGTTTTTGGTCAGACTCGACTTGGTCCAACATGTAACCACTGACATGTTGTTCTTAAAATAAATAGCGAGGTTTTTTGGCAATCATGTTGTCCGTACAGCATGTTGCAAATGGCCCTTTTGTCGAGAGCCCCACTGAACGAGTATGCAATCACTTGAAACGTCCATAAACCGAACAAGACACAGTCAAATCGCACTGAATCGCACTGAACTAGGTTAGCTTTGAGCAATGCAATCAAGCCAATGTATTGAAGTAGCGCGTTATGTGATATAGTGCTCCAGTTCTGCGAGCCAACGGTCGCAAGTGGCTGCCGTGGTCTCAGAGCGCCTCAAGCCGCTCCAGTCTGCTCCAGTTTACTCCAGTTTTCTCCAGATTGTTCCAGATCACGTGCCGCGCTCGCCACCAGCGCTCCAGCTACAGCCACCGACTACGCGCTCTCTCCCGCGTCCAGTTGCCGGATCGAGACCTCGGCTCGCGCCAACAACAGCGCGGTTTCCCGATCACAGGCAGCGACACGCCAGATATCCCGTGTGGCGCCACGACTATGCGACAGCGTCAAGTCCTGGAGATCGCCTGAAAGATGTCTGGAAGGGGTCTGAAGGATCAGCACCGACTAGAAGCCAGAGAGTGGTACCATGTATCCACAATCTTGCGGCCGGCAGCGCGCGATCCTCGACCGAGCAAGCACACGCGCGGCATCCACGCACTGGCTCGACACTCCAGCGACATACGAACGACAAGTCGAGCGATCCTGACAGCGATCCTGGAAGGTGTCCTGGAATATGTCTGGAAGTCTCCAAGACCAAAGACGCGGCACCAAAGAGTCAGCAACAGCTGAACGCAAGAACCCGCGAGCGACCGAGACGCAACCAAGCGCGCGCGCTTGCAGCGCACTAGGACTTGTGCTGTAGAGCCTGATAGTGAGCAAAGCAGTTCAAGTCTTAGCCAATGTGCGCACACATAAGAGCAAATAAACTTCCCAATTTGCCAGCTTCAGCTCAAGTCGTTCTGGTCCTCGCTTCCTTCCCAAGTCTCCTCACAACAGCAAGAGTGCTGGCACAACAGCACGCGGTCAGTCTCGTGAACACGTACATTTGGCGTGACGTTTGGCTCTTTGGGAGGCTTCAACCCCCTCTCGTCTCCATTTGCCTGCTATATACTTGGCGCTTGTGTGTGTGAGTCAAGGCCTTGCATCAGCTTGCATTCCATTTTCCTTTGTGTGCCTGTGTACTCCAAGATCAGAAGGTGCGGGTGAGCTGAAAAGCGCTCAGTGCTTGGTCGAGGAGGAGAGTGCCGCCAAAACTCCAGAAACATCAAGCCTCGGAGTGATCGCCGGCCGTTGCTGTCTTTGCGAAAGCGACCTGCGAAAGAGCTACCGAGAGAAGGCTCAAGGTCATCCCAGAACGCCAGCTGTCTTTGCGAACGCGTCCCGAGAAGCCCCGAGCCGAGCTGGAGAGATCCATGACTGCTAGCTGTCTTTGTGAACGCAGTTCGTCGGAGAACTCTCCAGAACATCCCCAGAGTCGCTGCGCCGCTGCTGAGTTGCAAGTGCGAGCCCAGTCGACTCTCCAGGAAGACTCGAGCGCCTTCGTCTGGCTTGCCGTTGGGACCCGGACCGAGCGTCGAGTGAAGAGCTACAACTGTCTGCGTGAGGTTGAGAAGATCCCTCCCAGTCACCCGTCCGAAGAGCGCGAGCTCCTAGTTGACACCCCAGTCCCGTCCGTTCCGGCGGTTGACTCCCCAGTATCGGGCCCGAAGTTCCGATTGACTCTCAGTCCCTCGAGGTTCTCCAGAACTTCTCCAGGTTCCCTCCTGAACCCCAGAGTTCTCCAGAACAACTCCAGAAGCACCCAACATCTCGAGGTTGACCCTGTTCCTGCGGGCGCGTACGGTGACGCTCCAGTTGAACCCTGCACGTTCATCACCAAGGCGCTCGAAGACTTCTCCAGATCTTTGAGCAGCACGTCCCCGAGAGCGCGAACGGTGACGCTCCGGCTGGACGCATCCTTGTCGATCACCAGCGTCTCGAGAAGCCCTCCAGCTCTTCGAGACCCAGCTACCCAGAGCGTGAACGGCGTCGCTCAGGGCGAACCCAGTGACGTATCGCCAAGCAAGGTCTCGGTCCAGACCAAGGCAAAAACAGGACTACCCAGGGCACGTTACCGGAGGCTCGAACGATCGAGGCATCCTTGCCGTCAGGCTTGAGATTTGCTTAGATTCAAAGAACCAAAGGGATACACAACGTGAGATACTGACCACAACCCTGGGAAGCTGGCTACCCCTTCGCGCAACCCAGACCACCCATCTTCGGCTCAAGGACGCTCAAGGTCGCTCAAGGACGCTCAAGAACATTCCAGGTCGCTCCAGGTCGTTCAAGAACAATCAAGGTCGTTCAAGGACGCTCAAGCGCACTCAAGGTCGTTCAGGGTCGTTCCAGATCGGCTCCAGAGGCTCTCTAGAGTACCCGAAGACCCCAGATCTCCCCAGAACCGCGCACCAAGCCTCGGGCTTCTCCAAAAATCCGAGGGTACTTCATCACAGCGCGTTACGCGCGTCTGTGCACTCACAACTCTTGCTCCTCTCCCGTCTCATCTTGCGACTTATAGTCTTCAAATGCGCTTGGCGCCGAGCTGTCGTGCTCATTCTGAGCGTTGTCGTCGTCACGCTGCACGCTGTCGTTCTGCTCTGTCGGCGCGTCGTCTTCGTGCGCGCTCGCGTCGTCCTCGTGCTTGCTCAGCACGTCGACCTCGTGCTCGCTGCACTCGTCTTCTTGCTCGCTGCCATCGTTCTCTTGCTCGCTTGCGTCGTCGTCGCTGCGCTCGCTCTGCACGTCGTTGCTGCGGGCTGTGCTGCGTTTGCGCTTGCCGAGAGCGCGTCCCGGACGGCACATCTGCATGCCACGCTCGACACGTGGTTTTGGCAGGCTCGTGCCATTAGCCCAGACCGTGTGCCAGATCTGGTGGCACGTGAGCACGTTGTCGTTGTCGCGCGGGCGTGGCACGTTGCAGAGGTAGATGCTGCACACAAATACACGCGCGCGTAGTTAGTGAGATTGGGAAAGCGACGCGATAGCGAACGCTGATAACGTACCGCACAGTGCCATCGCTGCACGCAGTACATAAGTACTTGGAGCCCTGCCGTTCGTTCGCTCACGTGTTCAGCAAGCTACACACACCGCATCGGCGCTGCCTGTGCTTGCAAGCGTCGCCGACAATGCGGTAGTCGGGACACTCCTCAAGGCGGTGCTCGGTCGGCACAGGAGCAAAGAGCTCGCGCGCTGTCGCGATGGAGCCCACGCCACTCTGTAGTAGGGAAAGTGTGAGTGTTGTGTGAGAGCAATCAGAGCACAGACAAGAGCGCACGCACCACGCCGAAGTCAGCAGGCGACAACGCAAGCAACCGCACGTGCAAGAGAGTGAGGAACTTGGCGTGGTCGAGCGGTTTCGCGCCGGCTTGCATCTTTGCCTCTCTGTGCGCGATGAACGCGTTGGTGATCGCCATGTCGACCAAACCCAAGAAAATTGACTTAAATTACTTCTTCGGAGTTACAGCCAGCTGCAGCGCTACTCGCTGCAGCCTGATCTAATCGTGGAGGTCTACCCCACCCATCCACCGCTAGTAGTCACGCATGACGGCGGAACATGGCACTGTGAGGCGATCTCCGCCTGGAACGCGGCGATCTGTGACACATGATGCACGTACAACATGTGAGTAAGAAAGATGTTGTCACAGGTACAACGTGCGAGACTTAGAGCCACTGAACACGTACCGCAAGTGACCATCTCGCGACTGCCGCCTGTGGCAAGAAACCGCACTGGGCGGTTGTCCCACCAAACGAGAGCCGTCATGCTCGGGCAGGCCTTCGAGACGGCAAAGCGTGCCGTTCCTCGCGCGATCGCCTCTGGACGCGATCGGTTCTTCTCAGTGACTGCGTTCGCGAAGCCGACGCGCGTTGACATGACCGTGTCGATGCTGTACACACATCTGTGCAGCAGCTGCAAAGCAAGCCGCACAGACGTGTGGAAGCGGTCTGTAACCACGGCATGGTACACACCGTCTTGTGGCGGGGGTAGCACAGTGTCGAGGTTTCTGAGGACTGCTGCTGGGTCGGTGTTCGGATCCCTGGATGCTGCGCTTGAGTGCTGCGTCTTGCCGCAAAAGACTTCCAGTCTAACATGCTGTCAGGCACAGTATGTTCAACTTAGCCAAAAAAGTGGCGCGTATGCAAACATGCACATACGTACCGGAGACAGTACGCGGTGGTGGCACAACACGTCATGAAGACCTTCGTGCCCTACTTGTGCGGTTTCTCTTTCAGGTATTGGCGAATAACGTTGAACCGGCTGCGGCTGGGGATCACTGCCTCGTCGAACGCGAGGACGGACAAGTTCTCCAAGCCGGCCTTGAAAGTGCACTACAAGACGTCCACGACATTGCGCACTTTCCACGCTCTGTCGGTCGCTGATCTGGCGTTCGCGTTGTTGGTGAAGTGGAGATTCCGCATGACGTGCTCGAAGCGGTGCCGCGGCATGTATCTGCCCAATGTGCCTGTGGGAACAGCGCCAGTGGTCGATGTTGCCCAGTGGTCGGTGAATTGCCGAGTCTGCGGAGCAAGCATGCGCGCGATCAGGAGCCCGAGGCACGTCAGAATCTCGTGAGGCTGAACGTTTTTAATTCGCGCCGGCGTGACCATGATCTCTTCTCTGGGTTGAGTGCAGTCGTTGTCAAGAGCTCCAGAGGTGAGTCTGCGAGAGACGCAAGAACATGGATCGGTCCTGCTCCATCCTGGCGTAGCTCTGGGTACTGCTCATTTTCTGGAAACTGTGCTGGATCTGTGCACAGACGCAGACATGCCAACTAGAACAACATGTGAATCGCTACATGTTGTACGCACATTGTGTACCTACCACAAGATCGCCATCGACGCAACGTGCCAGTCTCCCATCCGTCCGCACACATGCGCCGAAGACGATCTGCATCGCGCGCGAGCTCTTCGCACTACGTGCGCGTCAAGGCTGCCAATCTGACGAGCGGTGAGTGCTCGGTCAGCGGTGGTGTAGTCATCGTCGTCGTCGGCATCTTCTGCATCGTCTGGTTTATCGTCGATACTGCAGGCCGGTGCCACGTTCTTGTCGATCCACAGTTCTCGTCCGTCGCCACCTTCCTCCAATCCCAGTGCCTCGTACTTGTCGTTTGCTGAAGTGACGTTCACGTCAGCGGCATAGGTGTCACTTGGAGTCGCTGGCGTACCTTGCGAGCGTCTCGTTGCGCTCGCTGAAGCCCTCACGATCGCTGGAGTGACCACTCGTCCTGCTGCCAGGTTCTCTTGTCTTATCTCCTCGTTGAGTCGAGCCGCTGTTCGGCGGCTTTCGGTAAAACGCTGCAACGCAGCGCGTCTTTGATCGATGCCTTGCGTCTCTGCGGCAGTGACTAACTCACGCCGAGCTACAGCTCGTTTCGCTGCTGCAGCAGCGTTCGTTTCCTCTGTGAGCTGCTACTTCAATTTGCTCGACTCTTTGCTGCCGCTTTGTGCTTCCCGCGCCTTGGTGGCGTCAAAGACGCTGCACTGGTCGCCGGCGTTGAAGGAGGCGGGTCACTGGCCACAGCTGGTGCATCGTTCGCTGCTGACGTCGCCGCACCGCTATCAGGCATTACATCAGCCACTGCGGCATCGGTCACTGCCGCTGCGTTGGTCGTTGTTGGCACGGTCATAGGTGTTGCGGTCGTAGTTGCAGCAGGCGTCGGACTCGATCCGGCATCACACAACGACATGCGGCTCGATCTCTTCTTTGCGGCCATCTCCTTGCCGCGTGCAATCAAGTATGCTGCGTCCTTGCCAATCGGTCACGGTCTGGTGAGCGGCGCGATCAAACCGCCGCTCGTTTCACACAATCACTCCTTCTCTTTGGCCTTGGTACCGCATGTCCGATGCATGATTGGTCTGTCATGCACATACACGCACACGATAGACATCAGCATTTAGCATACAATCAGGCACATGCATGCAGCGCGCGCCGTCGCACCAGTTTTCCACGTAGCAAAATCTCAACCGATTGATGTGTGGCGTTTCCCGGCCACGCATTCGGGTCTCGCACCCAAATTCAAACTGTGGCAAACTCACATAGCACTTGTTTGCATCCTACTATGCCCTTTTGTGCACGTTTTGCCACCTAACCCTGTGCATTTGTGCAAAAACATTGAAATGGCCGTTTTCGTGCAAATCGACGTTTATCATGACGTTTGTATCGAAAACGGTTTTTCCAAGCCATTGCTATTAAAACATGTTGTACGTACAAAATGCAAAAAAATCTAGCATGTTGGACGGTACAACATTGGAAGGTAGTGGGTTAATGGGCGTATCTGTGATACAATCAAACTTTAGAAAATTTGAGATATCCTGTACATATATTTCTAAATATACTACTTTCGTAACGATATGTATTCTGTAATCCGGCCCAATAGAAGTTAAAAACGTCTGATTTATGTGCACACGCCTCCCGCTTTCCCTGTTTCGCCGTTATATGCTCAATTGTGGCCAGATATGCTCGGAGTGAGTAGATGAGATATATCGTGCATAGTTGATGACTGGCCAAGATAGCCAACCTTATGCCGCTTTGAGGCCGTATCAAATGTTCAACCAGAATATCAACAGCGCAGCAGTCACTCAGAACTGGGCCATCTTGCGGGTGAGATACGAGTGGTGAACCAGGCATTTCTGATACGTAATTAAACTAAGTCACTGTCGCCGCGGCTGAATTTGGGAAGACGCTTGCTCTGTGCCTGAGCAAGTGTTCGCTTGTGTAGAGCACCCACACTGTCGGAATCCTAGCTGAAGGTGTTCAAACACGCTTCCTCGTAAAGTTGCTGCGTAACTCGGACACGTCCGGTTACAGGACGCCTGTGCGGCGGTGCCGGTTTCCAAGTAGTGCACCAGTTTGCTAACGTTCCAGCAGACGGCGATCATCGTCGGGATGTCCACGGAGCGCGAGAGCGTGAACGTGCCACACTGGGTGTCCTTTGCACATGTCTTGGGCTTGTCGACGATTGCTTGGAAGTACCCGAGTCTGTTTGTGACGATCGGACTAACAGCGTACGTCTCATGCTCAGCAGGTTCACAAAGAGCGCGACGGACGTGTAAGAACATCGACGAAGTCGACTCTCATTGCTTTCAGCGCGCCGACATACACGTGTGCCATCTTGCGAAGGACGGCTGCTGGCCCAATCTCGTGCCCACTGAGTTCGCTGGTGTCGCCGCTCACTCAACTCCGAGAAACATATCAAATCAACACGATAGTGATCAGAACGAAGCGAGTCCGTCGTTATCTTGTAGTATACAAAATATATCACTTTATCAAAAAGCTCCTGCGTATCTGCAGCCGTAGTCAGTCGCACTGTAGCAAGTCATGAACACCTTGGTGGTCCATCAGTGTGGCTTATAGGCTAAGTTTGTCCGCGTTGTGTTCCAACGCGATGTCGACGCAAATACTTCTTGGTCGAACATAAAGCTCGATTAGAGGTGCCATGCAGACCAGAACGTCCTTTGCTAGGCTTGATCAACTTTCCAGATATTCCATGCTTTGTCGCCGACGCTGTCTCGTGTTGAGTTGTCGACAAAGTAGGGATTGTGGAGGAACTACGAAAACCGGTTGCGCGCTATGTATCTACCCGCCATCCCCAGAGAGAGAGAGTGTACCATCGCTCGTGAGGCCCCAGTGGTGTTGGATCCCACGCACATGTGGCAAAGAATGATTGCGACATGCAGATTGACTGCGATGCGAAATCTTATGCGGCTTGAACGACACATTTCGTCACAGGCGCTCAAATCGTCAGGACGTGCTCGACTGGTACGGTTCTGTTGTGCTCGTGGCACATCCTCTGTTTTTGTTTGAGCTCTTCCTCCCGCCGATCGATCGTCTGCAACCGATAGCTGTTAATTTCGGTGCAGACCTTACTCCAAAGCGCCTTAGGACGAAATAAAATGAAGAGTGAGAGCGGAGAGCAAGCGGTGCGGTGGGTATCAGTCGTCGGACGTCCACTCTCACTTGTCAGATCTGGAGAATTGTCGGTGCTCGGCTCGCGCGCCGATACTGGAGACGCCACATGTTGCGTGTAGCTGTCATGTCCATGGTACCATTGACCACTCGAACAGCGCCGCCCATGACACCCAAGAACCAGGCCGAGTAGTGTTTGTTTTCGTCGTCTTTGTCGATGCAAGAGCGGTCGACGTCTTGCTCGTCGACTTGATTGCCGAATGCATCTGCACTCTCGAGCTCGGCTCCAAGTCGGTGTCGTATGTGTCGATTGCTTTACCTGGTTGCAGTGCGCTTACGTTGGCATCTTTCAAAACTGGAGTAATTGCCGCATGGATGCCTTCCGCTGACTTACTCTCCACTGATTCGTCGTTGCTGTCGTATATCACCACCAGCGATGCGGCAGTGTGATTGCGCACTCTGCCGTCTCTCATCGCTGCTTCGCGCTCAAGGGCTGATGAATAGGGCGAATGGTCGACAGTATCGGACCTGTCGCTGCCAGGCTCTTGGAACGACGTTGGGAAGCAGTGATAGACACTCGAGCAATCTGTAGATGCGCTGTGCACAAAAGAGTCGAGCGTCAGCATGTCGTGCGTCGACGAGCCGTGTTCATGCGAGTCGATTGTTAGTGAGAGTTGTGGATACGTTTTATCATCGCCAAATAGGCTTGTGTCTCGCGACACGTTGTACGCGAGAAGTGCCTCCTCACCTACAAAGAAATCGACACCTTCGACTGGTGATCACTGGTGCCCGGACGCACGAATAGGCAGCGACCATCCAGAGCCGCAGTACCTCTACACGACACTCGCTTCGCAGCCTAGCCTTCGCTTCAAAGCTGCGTCAACACATCACCGCATCGAGAGTGAGTACACACAAACACATTCAAACACGCGTCGCAGCTGAAGTGCGAAGCATGAAGCGCCACGTCCTCGACCGCGGGTGCTGGATGTTTTGCTCTCGCTCTCGAGCCTCTTTTTATTGGTGATGCGGCGTTGCATCTCGATCAACCTGTGCTGCTATTGGCAAATCTCGAACTGAAACGAATGAGTGGCTGGAAGGACGCAATGCGCGCCACTGCAACCCGTTGAGATGTGACGTTTGCCGCTCCTAACCCGTTTTATATATCACCACAAATTTTTCAAAACCACCCGACACGAGTTTGAAATAGGTATATGAAACAAAGTATTGACTACTTTTTCCTGAGTTACCTCCTATTGTAGTATGCTCACGAACTCGTATGCTCACGACCTTGTATGATACAAGATGTTTAGATCCTTAACTTGTACTTAGTCTGTCCCAAACGTATATCTACACTCGGAATGATTGACGCCACTCGCGTTTGAATGGCTTGCACATGCCAAGCTTTTTCTTAGTATTGCCATTCACATTGACTGATAAACAATGTCAGAATCGTAATTTTCTGTACATCTGTCTGAAAAAAACACCGACAGAAAAAGACAGTCACCTCATTCACAAACCACGAAAATAGATCATCGAATTTCAACAAATAATGACCACTAGATCAAGGCAGTAGCTTTTTAGGTTTTCTATCACTGTTCTAAAATGTGCTTTGGAGTGTTGCCGACATAGTATTATCAATATGTAGTTTTCAGCAAAGCCGTACGGCCAGCTCGATCTACTTTGGGTTCACCGCGGGCACTGTTGGTGATTCGAGCGTCGTAATAAGTAATACCGTTTCTAGTTTGGCAACCTGTTGGTGTCTATGGGCGAGACGTATCAAGTTGCGGCTCGGTGGTTGCTAGGTTCAATGCATTGTCGGTGGCCTGCGGTGCATGCGTGCTGAGTGTAGCGCAGTCGACAGCGCGGGCTTGGGTTCGAGCCCTCGAGTCTGGTGAGGTGAAGTTTGGCAGCGATACGGCGAGCTTCGGTCAGCCCGGACGGTGTGTGACTAGTTCAAGTCGACTCAAGCATCAATGGCGTAAGACTTTGATTACGTACAGCAGCAATGCTTGAAGAGCGGTGACGTGCAAGCGGTGACTGCCAGCGTCAGGATCGTGTGCAGTTCGTCTGTAACGAGCGTCGGGACAAGCTTCGGACTGGTGCGCTGAGTTCGTACGTGGTGGCAACATGCAGATTTGGAGCAGCGAGAGTTGCGAGCATCTCTGCGTGCGAGAGCTAAGTGCTGATGGCCGCTGCTTCGCGTTTGTGATAAGAACGAGACTATACTGGACGCACGTGTCAAAGGTTTGGATAGTTGCGTTACAGAGCGTTCTCATCGATAGCCAAGAGTGCAGTACTCTGTTTTACACGACTGTGTTCGTGCTTGTGCCGATGTTGTAAAAGCAATCGAAGTCCAGTCGTCTATCAACGTCGTTCAACTCATTGACACACCACAATCGTACTTATGCGACCATTTAACCCAATGGACAAGGGTGGTTTTTAGTAATGTTACGGATTTGGATAAATGGTGATGTTTTTGTTAACGTTTTCGATACCGTACAGAAATCACCACCAGAGCCCAGCGAAACGGCTCCACCTACTTGGGTGGCCCGTCGAAGACGGGCACAACTTCCTTGTTTACAATATAAACCCTCAAGCCCTACAGCCTATATTATACATGTATGACAAAAAAATCTTATCCTGTATAATACAGGATAAGCCTCCTTAACCTATTTTCCCCGCGCCATTTTTGACTCTCCATATCTGTCACGTACATCTTAAAATGACTTCTTTTTACTATGGTCAAAACTCCACGAGCAAAAACACATTCTAGTGTAAATATGTCTTGGACAGATTAGTGGGAATGAATGCACTGGACAGAATGTACTGAACAAATCATTTCGCGAATGCACTTCACTGTAGGTCCATCATGCGCTGTATAACCTTTTCCCTCGCGATATACACATTTATATCAACACCAAAGTCCGCTACATCGATTACAAATTCATTTTGATTTGCAGTTTGTATAGTTGAATTGATTAACATATCGCCAAATAAAGCTGTGCCCCACAGCTTAAGAAAAATCCTTAAGCTGTACGGAACAGATGGCGGGGCTAAAGGGTTAAATATCGGATCGCAATAGGAATTAATTTAATCAATACTGAAATCAAGGTATAATCGATGCTTGCCTACACCGTAGGTTAGGGTTTGATCGTTTGTATATGCAACACTTCAACTGTTCGTTATCTACCTTGCTATTTATCGATTTTTGAAAAACGAGGAGAATGACATTCGCACTTGTCTTGATGATGCATAGGATGTGTTCATTTCTGCGTCTGCGTTGCCCGTCCTCCTATACAATGCGCAAGTGAAGACGTCGTCTTTACCGATCACTCCTTTCCCGCCCTCGCCAACCATTGCCACATTCCAGTTTGAATCGAGGCGCGAAAGCCCGATCGTTTCGGCCACCTGTTTCGGCGTCTTCGAGATAAGGGCTAGACGTCGAAGCCACTGTCGGCGAGGTCGCTCGAGACGCGGTGGACGTACATCCCGCCCGACAGTCCTGACACAAGCGGCGAGCGTGGCGTCAACCACTTCGTAGGCGAAGAGGACTTGTTTGTTCACGTGAGAGGTGCTGTCGCGCATGGACTGTATTGCATGTCGTCTGCGTGAACGTGCTAACGTGCGAACGTCGCTGCCAGCGCTATTTTCTGAATGAGCTCGCAAGGCAGCGCAAATACCGACTGCAAGCACTCCCGTCGTGATGACAACGTCGAGCGCGCCCGCCGCGACGACATCAACGAGCGCATCTGTCGTGACGACAGCGTCAAGCGCAACCGCCGTTACTACAAATCCACGTGCTAACGCTGCCGATGTGCGGACACGCTCGGCGAAAGCTGCAGCAAAAAGGAAAGCGACTGTGCATGCCGCACCGATTGCGGCTACAAGCTCGCCTGCGCCATCAGCAACCAATGCCACACTATCGACGGGACGTGCGCCGGGCAAACGGCGTCTGGTTCGGCCAGCAGTCTCGCTTGTCTTCACAGACAGTGGTGATGAGTCTAAAGGCGTCACGGACTAGGACATAAGCGATGCTGAGAGCGAAGAAGTCATGGAAGATGTCGAAGTGTCGCTGAGCGACGAAGACAGCGACGATGGTACCTACAGCTTACGAGTGCCGCCAAACCTGTATCTGGTGTGCCTAGCCTGTACACTATCTAGTTTGCGATGCTTGAGATATCCTGTATTTTAGCTGCAAGCAAGACGAGCGAGGTTGTGGCAAGGGACGAGGTCATCATGAGCGACGTCGACGACGCGACAAGAGAGTCGGTGAGACAGGCTTCTTCGAGTACGACTCCGGTGACGAACCAAACGACGATCTCGGCGAGAACAACGACGACAATGTCGCCGACGAGACGGACGAAGACACACTCAAGTCAAACGAGAAAGAAAAATTCTCGTCAAGAGTGGAATGCACGTTTGCTCAAGGATTTGATGCACGAGTCGGCTGTGTCAGCACGATTGCTTCATCTCAAGTCAACGAGCGCGTGCTGTGCGAGATGTTCACGACCAGTTGGAACGCGCCGCTTGAGCCGGACATCGAGGGCTACTTGCAGACACCGTACGTTCCTATCAAAGATTCGTCCAGCTACCCGAGGTTCATGTACTCGTACTCGGAACCAAGCGCAAGCGCTCAGAGTTGCCCCGGAAATCTGAGTGTGGTCTTCTTCTATTTTTCGCCCGTCGACTTGTGGCGCCACATCCCTGCGGAAAGCAACGCATCCACGCGACCGCTTGGGGTCTCGCGCCCGCGCCAGCTACTTGCGGCACAAAGCAAATTGACGCAAGAAGCCACACATCGTGCCGCGCACGCTCGACGACATCAAGCGCCGTTTGAAGTCCGCGAAGCCGATCCAGTTGTTTGAGCTCTGTCGGTAGATCGGTTTGCTGATTGCTCGTGCGATCACACTGAACCGCGAGAAGATGTCGCATCACTGGAAGGCAAAAGACGAAAGAGTGATCTCTCGCGGCTCGTTTGGCGCGGTTATGGGGCGCGACCACTTCATGGCCATCTCGCGCGATCCCCACTTAATTTCAACACCGACCCTTGTGCAGCAACCTACAACATTCTTCGCTGATCGTGCAAAGTCGCTGAACGTACTGTCATCCAGGGAATGCTCTCGATCAAATGGTGGGACTCTAAGCCCGTCTACTTTTTGGCTTCGGGCAGCAGCATGCCGCTCGACGGAGTGGTGCGGAAAGTCTACCCTCGCTACACGGGCGGTGTAGATATCCACAATCAACTACGTCTACAACGCTACAGCATTCAGCGCGCTTTGGTGTTCCGCAAATACTACAAGTCGCTGTTCTTAGGCCTCATCGACATTGCGATCGCGAACTGCTACATCGTTCATAAGGCATAAAATGCCGCATGGAGCACAGCGCCTCTGTCGCACTTGCGGTTCCTGAGGCAGCTTACATGGAGCTGATACAGCTACAGGACGCAGACATGACAGACAAAAACACGTTTGGGCAAGGTACGCTACTGCTCTGCGCGTCACATTCGACATGTACTAATACAGATCGGTCGTGCCATTGCAATGTGACCTACAGCCATGCGCACCACTCTGCAGTCCACAGCAGCATCGCAGGGACGACACACTCGAGAGCTGAACGACGACTGTCGCGACTCTGCAGGACAGCGGATTAGACGCCAGCATGCGTGCAAAGTGTGCTCGATCCTCGACAACAAAGGGCGCGGTCTCACGTACGCTCAGTACTGCGGCGGCTGCGCATCATCGCTAGTGTTCTTGTGCGAGAATGCACGCTACGAAGTGCGCGGCACGAAGACAACAAGCTGAGAGATATGGCACCGCGAGTGGCGCAACGGCGTGGACAAGCCTACCGACTCGCGCCAGATCCGCAATCACCCAGCAGCATCAGTTGCCCAGCCATCGCACACAGCATCGCCAACAGCAAGCACAACCACATCGCCAAGCGCAAATGCTACCACCGCTCGCTCTCTTGCTGCGCGCACTTGCGCCTTCAGTGACACGTACAATTGCAGGCGCCTCGTGCTTCCACAGTCACAAAGAAAAAGAAGCGAGCTGCCACAGTTCAGATATTGTAGAACCGGTGCCACACTGAGTACACACCTTCACATTCGTCCATACTGGGAAAACACCGACACAGCAATTGCTTCCGACATTGCTTCCGACACAGGCCACTGTTGAGGCGTATTGTTGTACACAAAGGTCCACAAATATGATCATTGTGTTGACACACCATTTTTGCCTTTGTGGGTGAGAAAAAACAGATGGCGACTCATGAGCCTGAGCAAATGCGAGTTTGCAGGCGAGTTTGTAGGCGTAATGAGAGCCTCTGAAACGGCCTGTGAGGCGAGAAAACAAGGAAAAACGAAAACAGGCAAAACACAGTGCAGTCTCAGGCCAGATCCATGTGTGCTCGAGCCGGCAAATTCGCAAATGAGGCCGCAAACGCGTGTGAAGGGGCCAGTATTTTGAAAGGACCTCAAATAAGAGCGATTACGCTCTGCATATGATAGGATGAGCGGTTAATCATTCATGGCCGTTCACAATTGAGTGGCTCACATTGTGCGCCAACTCGACTTTGGCGATCAGTCGGCTTTTTCGCGCTCTACTGCGCAAGACATCACCTCGCTCCACTACATCGTTCGTATGCATGTCTGCATGTTTTACCACGTCGGTCGGTGAGCGTCTGCACAGCAAGTGCAAGTGAGATCGATTGATCAGCTATATGTCGTGTGAACGCCTGCAACCGAGAGCAGCGCGCGTGTGTGTTCATATGCGAGGCTGTGAATGAGCTGCGCGACATGTGTTGAGCCCCCTTAAACTTTGTGTGCGAAGCGCCTTGCGCCGAGCGGTAACATCGTTGTTTGGGCAATGCATGAGTCGCACACCCTCTCATCAGCGCGCATATTGTATAACGAATGAAGGCATGTTTGAGATCGCACTCGAGTGTTGTATTCCTGCATGCTACTGCGGGTTGAGGCTGTTGTCGACGAGCGCCTCGTCCTCGCAGTACTTGTTGCGGACGAGGGCGCGGCGCTCCCTATGGAACTTAACAATGAGTGCGTGTGGCAGGTTCGAGGCCGGCTCCTCCGTCGGCTCCCAGTCGACGAGGAAGTACGTCGTCTTGGTCGCGCGGTCGTATCGGGTTGCCAGGACCTTGCGCACGTTGTGCAGCGGCTGCTCCGACAAGTCGCCGGCGATCTCGACCTCCGCTTCGTCGCTCGGCGCCACGATCCACTCCTCGATGTCGCTCGGCGTGATCGTCTTCTTGAGCGACGCGAGCGACTCGAAGATGACCGACAGCGCTTCGGCTTGCGTCTCCTTGTCGTTCGTCGTCTCGTTCAGCGCGGTGCGCAGCAAGCGAATCGCGTGCTGGTTGATGCGGAGCTTGAAAACGCTCCGCTTCAACGCCACGAGTTCCATGAACTCCGAGCGACTGCGGACGGTGGTGCGTGGTTGCGGCTTCTCTGGCATCGTTGACGTCGTGTGTGTGCTCGAGTGCGATTTCGAATGTGCACTACAGCTCGCAAGATCCATGACGCCAAGATCCACAGCAAGCAATCGGATGGACAGCAAGCAAGACCGAAACAAAGGCAATCAGGTATGTACTGTGCGTGGCGTTACTGCATGACATGACGCGCGTCTAGGCGGTCTGTGTCTTGAGAATGCTCTGTCCAGCGAGCGGAGATGGATCGACGATTGCGCCGGTATCGCGCAGAGCAGCAAAGTGGCGAATGCGCTCGTCTAGCGCTCCGCCTTTGTGAGCCCGACGCAGCAGCTTGAGCACAGACGACGCACCGACCGCACGCTCGCCTCGCTCGCGAAGAAAGCTGAGCACGCTGCCTTCAGCTTGCACTCCGAGTGCGTGAGCGCGAGTCTTGAAGTCTGGCGCGCTCTCGTCCAGGATGAAGCCGCCGTCGACGAACAGCTGCATGAACGCTACGATGTGCCTCGCGTCCGAGGTCGCTTGGCGGCTAGAGCCGCCAGACATCCACATCCGCGGCTCGCGAGTGAACCACTCGAACCAAACGGCGCGAAGGTGCGATGGCGATGACTTCTTCTTGCGCTTGCGCTCTGGCATGGAGCACTCACTCTGTTCCTGTGTACGCTGCTCTTGATCGTTGTTGTGCAGAACTTCAGCGACGCCGCGCTTGCCGAGTGTCGCTACCAGCGTCTCGAAGCGCTCTTCCCAGCGCTTGTTGATGTCGATAAGACTGGTAATGACAGCCGCCTGGTACTCGAGCGTGCTCTGGTTGTTGTTACTGGTTGTGCTGCTGCAGCTCGATGTGCTGCGCTTTGCGCTGCTCCGCGCGTTCAACCTCATCGACCAGCGTACCAAGTCGTCAACTGTGCGCCCGGCCGCTTCAACGCTCTCCTCGATTCGGACGACTGCAGGGCTTCGAACGGCGAGCTCTTTCAAGCGCGGGTAGTGATGAAGCACGCTCGCCGTACACAGCTCAAGCACTCGCCCGTCGACTTTGCAACCAGGCGTCGTGATGCCCGTGCACGACGCGAAGAGCAGCTTTTGAACGCTGTCAATCGCGTCGCGCTCGCCACTGTCGAAGCTGGCCAGATCCTGGAACGCCACCTCGTCGTTCGACTTCCAGCCCGAGAGCACGCGCGAGATCTTCTGGTCTTCGGCCGTGGTGTTGAAGACGTATGCGAACGCCTTGTTGGTGGACGTCATGCTCCAAGCTCCACGGTCGAAGATCCACTGAGCGCTCAACTCCGGATCGCCGTTCGCGTGCTGCGCTCCTCCTCGTCTGAACGAGTGAGACGTGA
The DNA here is from genome assembly GCA_003730235.1 of Pythium guiyangense. Taxonomy (NCBI): domain Eukaryota; phylum Oomycota; class Peronosporomycetes; order Pythiales; family Pythiaceae; genus Pythium; species Pythium guiyangense. Next base: position 149,624 of record QXDM01000074.1, on the reverse strand, counting down.
GCGCGCTGCCAGCTCCAGCGTCTTGTGCGATCCGCTTGAGGACGCGGTTCACATAGCTGTGGACCCCGGGCGCACGGTTCACAGCAACTCGTGGAGCATCTCTCTCAAGATTCGGCTGCGAGGGCGCGCTGCAGACTTCGAGGAGCTCGAGCAGCGGAACGGAGGAGAGAGTTTCGCAGTCGGCTTGGACGCTTGGCGTCGGTAGCTGCGTCAGAAGCGCGGGGCTTGGCGCTTGTTGCATCATCAGAGCCATCGCGACGGCGAAGACAGGACAAGTCAAGATGCTGTCGCGGTCCGGGAAGAGCGACAATCCCTGCTCCTCTGCTGTCTTCACGCGCACAAGACGCAGGAAGAGAGTGCCACTGGCACTGACGGAGAGACCAGTCTTGGAAACGAGCGAGAGGTCGGACGCGCGGCCGAACACGTGCCACATGAGGCAGAGGAGCGCGGCGTCTTCGTAGTCGGTAGAACTCGTAGCCGTCGTGTAGAGGTAGCGCATAAGACAGCTGAGATCCGCCTTCGTGCACGCTGGAGCCTTGTTGACCACCGTTCCGTTGTCGCGAGAGACGCAGTGGCGCTCAAGTGTGCGTGCCATCTCGAGGAGCTTCTCGTTGGTAGCGGCCTTGAGCTGCTTGAACTCGTCGAGTACCCACTTCTTCACTTGTCTGTAGTAGGAGAGGACCGAGTTGACCTTTAGGTAGTCTCCTGTTGGGCCGCGCTCGAACGCCAGGTGCAAGGCAAACTTGTCCATCACAGTGAGAAGGGCGTTGCCGCTTGCGTCTCCTTGGATCATGACCGTGATCGTGTCGAGCGTGACGTGCTCTGCAGCTAGGAAGCGCTTGAACGCATTGATGCCCACGGACATCGCGGCCTTGGAGTTAGCGGGGACGAGCGCTTGCAAGCTCATCGTGACGGAGCGTCAAGTAGTAGAATGACAATGATCAGTTGCTGTATTGTGTGTGAACTTGTGTGTCTCCTTTCACGCACGCCCAGTGCGACAACATCGCTAAAGACAGTGTGTTGTCGGAACCTGGACAAGTATATTGGAAATACGCAGTTGTGTTGACTATTGTATAGTGCATATACATATTTTTCATTTGCTTCCGACAAAATATGTCGGAAGCTGTGTCGGAACTAAATGCCTAACCCTTTCAGCTCTCATTGGACACAAATTCAAGCAGAACATGCCGGTGATTCGACAAAATTTATCTAAGCATTCCTATTGGTCAATACTTCAATACTTAACACAAGTGAACAGTTAGCTTGTCGGAATAACGATCATATTCATCCATGTCGTAAATCGGCCGACAGCCACCGACAGCAACCGACATGGTCAAAAAAGCAATAAAGCATTCCTGCAAGGTCTATATTGAGAATATTTTTGAGTGGTGCGAGAAGCGAGGGAGAGAAATCAAGAGAAAACAGCGCAAAGGCCACACAAACGAATCAAGCGAGCGAGAACGAGACCAAGCAAGCGAACAGCGGTCGGTGCATGACTTCTCCGCTCGACAGTGAACTGCGCCTTGCGAGGCACGGTGAGTCGGCAACCACCAGCATGTACATGTTTGTATGCTGCATGTTTGTATGCTAAGCGATCAAGCAACCAAGCGAACAAGCAAGAGACAGATGAAGAAACCGAGCGGCATCAAGCATGAGCGAAAAGCTGGCAGGAGCGGCAGCAACATGCAAGCAAACACAGCAGCGAGTACGTGCGACTGCGACTGCGACTGCGACTGCGACTGCGACTGCGACTGCGACTGCGACTGCGACTGCGACTGCGACTGCGACTGCGACTGCGACTGCGACTGCGACTGCGACTGCGACTGCGACTGCGACTGCGACTGCGACTGCGACTGCGACTGCGACTGCGACTGCGACTGCGACTGCGACTGCGACTGCGACTGCGACTGCGACTGCGTACATATGTGAGATCATCCGCAATACGTGCAGCCGCGCAACAAGCGAGCGAGCCTGAGCAAGACCAAGCTCGCACGCACAGCGCGCGCATGAACAGCGACCACACTCAGCACGAACACACGCAGACACTGCCCCACGAGCACCCGCGGTCGCTGCCCACACACGTAAGAACAGCGAGCGCATACAGCACGACCACAGCACGATCACAACCCGCACACAACGCGCACGAACTGCAAGCACACACACAGCGCACGCGCACACACAGAGCACACACAGCGCACGCGCACACACAGCGCACACACAAACTGTGTGCGCCCATCAACGGCGCGCACACAGTACGAGCGCACACGTGCACACGCAGCACGAGCGCGCACACTCGGTGCACACAGCGCACACACAGCACGAGCGCACACCACGAGCGCACACCACGAGCGCACGCGCACAGCACGAGAACGCAGCACGCGCGCACACACAGCACACAGCACGAACACACAGTGAGCACGCGCACAGCGAACATGCACGCAGCGAGCGTACATAGCAAACGAGGACATGCCCGCACGCGCACACGGAACGTGCACAGCGAACGAGAACAACGAACGAGCACATGCGCACGCGCAGTGGAGCACACACGCAGCTGAAGAACCACCACGCACGCGCAAAAGGCTCGCGCATCCACGCTGCGAGCACGTACGCACCCGACCGTGCACAAGAGTGCGTGTTGAACGGCAAGGCGCGAGCGCTCGCGCAGCTAACCACAGCATGCGATTCGCTTCCGGACACACGTACGAACGCATAAGCGAGCAAGACGCACAAGTGAGCGAGCCGAACGCACAAGCGAGCAAGCAAGACGCATGAGCAAGCACGACGCACACGAAAGGCCGTGGGACCGATGAGTGTCGACAGCGAGCGGAACAGCAATCGGTACGTACGTGTGAGTGCATCAGAGGTTGCAGTTGGCGTGAGTGTGCGACGTGTGCGTGAGCGAGGCGGAGGCTTGGTGTCTCGAGAGCGAGGAAACCTTGCCGTGCCTTGCACTCACACACACTGCGAAGACTCGGTGTGTCGATCATCGACGGAGCCTTGTTGTGCAGAGCGCGCAAGCACATGTGTAAATGATTTGTGTGTGTATTGAGTGCAGTGCGAACTTGCGCAGCCTAGTTGCTAACCACTGCCTCGCTCTCGATGAAGGTGCAGCGCACCAGCGCACGCCGTTGGCGGTAGAAGCGAGCGATGACCGCGTGAGGTATGTGCGCTGCTGGCTCGTGCGTTGGCTGCCAGTCTACGATGTAGTATGTCTGACCGTCTTGCCTGTACGTGTTTAGGATGCGGCGTACGTCCCAGAGCGGCTCGCCCTGCAGACTACCGGTCGGCGCCCACTCGGTCTCGCTGTCGCTGTCGTCTTGTGCTGGCGTGGTAGTGCGTGCATCCTCGCGCGACTCGCGATCGCCGTTGGCCACGCCGACACCGAGAAACTCGGCTAGGTGCTCGCGGCGTGCCATCCTGACGCCGCGCTCGCGCAAGGCTGTCACGGCGAGCAGCACGACGTCATCGATGTCGTCGGCATTGTCGACTTGCCGAACGATGTCGTTGCGCAGGTAGCGCATGGCTTCATCGTTAAGTTTAATGTCAATGCGATGCTCTGTGATCAGTGCTCGGACTGTCTTGTTGAACACGCGTCTACTCATGAATGGCGCCATCGAAGCAAATGTAGTTGTGGAGTGTGTTGTTGTTGAGTGTGTTGTGCTGAAACATGCTGCTGGAATGAGCTGTATCTGCAGTTTGACTAAATTTAAAATATACGTATTAATAGGACACGAACTTGATATTTAGAACATCTCTTGCTCCTTCGGCGCAGGATCGATGATCCCTCCAATCGCAGTTCTTGCTCGATACTCTTGGATATGAGGATCAAGCTCACCTTGGCGATGGAGATCGCGTAATTGCTTGAGCAGACCGGACCCATACTTACGGGTGATGCCACGTCTTGTCAGGAAGTCGAACATGTTCTTCTCGGCATGATTGCTTGTCTTCAGGACGTCGTCGCAGGATGTGGTGGAGTTTGGGTCGAGCTGGAAACCCTGAGGCAGGAACAGCTTCAAGTAGGCGACGAGCTGCTTGGAAGTTGACTTGTACTGGCGGCTGTCGCACTGATCCCACAGACGCGGTGTCTTCGTGTACCACTCAAACCACACTGAGGACGCTGGCATCGGAAGTGCGCGCCCCTTCTTCCCTTCATCACCACTTGGAGCCGATGGCCCCAGCTGCTGAACTTGCTCTCTTGACGCTGTCGACGCAGATCCTTGAGCAAGATCAAGCGCTGCAAGGCGGGCGTGTAACTCGCGGTTGCTGTTGAGTAGCTCGCTGATGATCGTGTTCTGGTGGTTGATCAACTTCTCTTCCTTGTAAAACTTCACGCCGTTGTCTGCGTCACGAGTGATCTGCACGCCATGCTGACGTCCGAGGTGCGTGCTCCACGCTAGCATCTCGCTCATGTGAACGTTGCTTGCGGCGAGACACTCGCGTACACGGGTGGCGTATGGAGACGCAGCGTGTCTTGTGTTGAACTCTGGGAAGTGCCGAATCAAAGTCGCGAACAGCAAGTTGACAACTCGGCGGTCCACGTTCAACGCTCTATCTTCAAAGTCCAGACTCGACGAGAACAGCGTCCGTATGACGTCGTCGATCTTCTTGCGAGATGTGGAGTCAAACGTGCTGAACGAAGCAATTGCCGGGTTGTCGTCCGACCTCCAGTCACTGAGCACCTTCGACACCTTCATGTCTTCGCTTGTCGTGTTGACAACGTAGGCAAAAGCTTTGTTCGTGGCGCTCATGTTCCAGCTTCCCCGATCAAAGATCCACTGGGCACTCAGAGTTGCGTCACGGTTTGCGTACTGCGCACCTCCTCGCCGAAACGAGTGCGACGACAAGCCTGCTGTTGGGTTCGCTCGTGCTTGACGCTCCGACGCTGCCTTTACGACGCGGTTCACGTAGCCTTGCATCTTCAACGGTGCTGGTGCTTGAAGCCGAGCAGCAGGCGTCGCTGACACGCTGGAGGCCGTCAAGTCTTCTTCGTCGCAAAGCTCGAGCGCTTCGACAAGTCCGACGTCGTTCGTTGGATGAAGCACTTGGATCTCGCTGTCGACAAGAACTGGCAGCTGAAGCAGCGAGCTGCTGGGGAGGCTTTGCATTGCCAAAGCCACGCCAATGGCATGGAGGGGGCACGTGACAAAGCTGTGCTGGTCTGGGTAGAGTGACAGCCCTTGCTCCTCCGACGTCTTGGTTCTGATCAGCCGCAGGAACAAGACGTTGTCAGACGCCACTGACAGATTGCTCTTCTGCACGAAGGCGAGGTCAGAGGATCTTCCGAACGCGTACCACATGATCGTGAGCAGAGCGGCGTCTTGGTAGTCCTTCGTCGTCGTGGACGTGTAGTACGTTCCCGCGACTAAGATGCGCAGATCTTCCTTGGTACATGCGGGCGCCTTGTTCACCATGCCGCCTTGGTTGCGCTTGAGGCAGTATCGCTCGAGCGTTCGTCCCATCTTGAGAAACTGCTTCTCGATGGCTTGGCGGTGCTGCGGCTGGTCATCGAGCAACCAGTTCTTTACGCTGCGGTAGTAGCCCATGATCGTGTTGCGAGCGAGAGGCTGACCGCCGCGTCCGTTCGAGAACGCGAGATGCATGGCAAATCGGTCCATGAGCTTCACGAAGACGACACCCTTGACGTCTCGAACGAGAGTCGCACGGATGTACTCGATGGTGGTGTCTTCTGCGGCCAGGAAGCGCTTGAAGACGTTCAACGCCGTCTCGTGCGCGCGCTGGGTGTTGGCAGGTGTCAAGTCGTGGAGGCTCATAATGAACTTCAGTTGAGTGTCGGCTGGGTGCGAGATATCCGGGCAATGCGCGAATGACTTCGAACCAGAATGACCTTCAGCATACCTCGGACGTGCTGCCGACATGATGTGTCGGCCACGCGTCGGCCACGTGTTGGTGGCGCTTTTGCATCTGTTAAACCTAACCTCTTAACGCTAATTGGCTTAAAGTTGAGGGTCATCACTCTTCATTGGTTAATAATACGAGAATCCTCTCTTAATTCCGATACGATCCTATACAAAGAGTAAGTAAAACTTTACGTGTCGGCCAAATCACGATATTCATCCACATCTCCTTTTCCTCTTATCCTGTATTTCTAAACCTGTATCACAGCAGATGTTCTGCAAAGATTCAATAAGCACAGTGTTGAACCTTTGCAGACTGCTGGACTCGCTGTAAGCAAATGATGACCACACCGATCTTGTAATACAGCGTTTTTTATTTGATTTTTGTATCGACATGAAAACCTCTTAACTTAGACAAAATATCTGTACGAGTGGAGGGGGGGGGTTACAATGTTGCGTACGGCTTTGGGCACCAACGAAATGTCTGTAATATACCGACTAAGAGTTCACTTCAAATACAGATAAACACGATAACAAACGTCGCATCTTTTCGTCCTGCTATGTAACCGTTTTGCTAAGTTTTTCCAGTTTATCTACCCTACCTTAAATATAAGGCAATTATTTTTAAGATATTTATGAAACTCTATAATAATGCCTAAGAGGGGCAACACGGCTAGGGTCAGGGGTTAAGATCAAAACACATCTTGTACAAGATGGATTATGCAGGTCGTCGCATTACAGGTGCTGCAAAAGCCCTCGCTCTCTTTGTATATGATAGATAGTGTGACTGTGTGTGACGAATGACGAGAGCGTCATAGCTGCCGCCCTGATGGTGATTGTCGCGCGCAGGTGAACGAGCTGACCAAGGGTCGTACGAAAAAACCGGTAGAGAAGGGATAATCCCGATAAATCGTCTTCATTCAGGAAGTACAGTGCTTCAAACCCAAATCTTCACAAAATATCAAAGTTATTATTTTGCGCAGAATCCTGGTCCAGCAACATAAGATCATCTCTTTTGAATGTTATAATTGGACAAAACTAAATCTGTGACGTGTGCATAGTCATTGTTGACGAATAATGCCAGGCAAATTCTTGTATACCAAATCAATATGATTTCAACCAATCAAATCGCACCAAAACGAAGACAGATAAGATTATATCGGAGGAATCACTCTACTTCGGGAAGTGCTTCTCGAAGTACAGTGATTCTCACAATTCCGAGAGAAGTGACTTCCAAGTCACTTGACTTAAATCACTTCCCTCCAAATTTATTCCTTCGTACAAGGCTACAGCTGACAGTGACATCATTCGCAGCATCAATGACGACAGTCCTCGCGACTGGAGCCGGTGGCTTCCATATGCGGAGTTCGCTGTGATCAACAGCGTTCACGCGTCGACGAACGTCACGCCGTTCTACTTCAACACGCTGCGGCACCCGCGCGTGTCCACCACTCTGCATGAGAGTGTCGATCGTTCTGAGGTGAGAGGGCAACTCGCTGCGCTCGCTGCAACAGCATCACACCGCTCCCTGTCCTCGGACGAGTCCGCTCTGCCTCACGGCGAGCGTGGATCGCAAGGCGAGTCGCAGGACGCGATCGCCACGAGTGATGCTCCGCAGCACGCACGTGCAAGCGAGAGCGAGAGCGAGCGCATGACGCGACGCACTGCCACGCTGGCTGCGTAAAGCAGCAGCGCAAGAGATCTTGGAGTAGCGCGCGTGTAATGCGCGACGCCAGCTTGGCCATCTTCAGTGACGCGTGCGTCAAGCACAGCGTCAGCTCCTTCATGTCTTGATTCTGCGCACGCGCATGCGCCGCAGACTTTTCTTGGTACGCCGTCGCGCGCGCATAGCGCAGCGCATGACGCGATCGCCTCGAGCCCGAGTGTGAGCACGCGACGTGTCGCACAGCAACAGAGGCGTGCGAGCTCCTTGCAAGAGTCTCGGTCGCCGCGTGAGCGAGCGACGAGTCGATCTGACTTGCTATCTACAAATGGACGTGAGCCACAAACAAAAGAAAACAACCCCCTCGCACTTAGTGAGAGCGGCGACTGTGAGTCGCTCGCAAGTAGTCGGAGTGGCACAGTTCCACCCGACGCGCTTGAATGTGTGCAAAGTGCACCATTCGCTCGAGAGACTGAGTCTCCGAGTCAGCTGCCTGCTGCGGCAGCAGCCAAGTAGCCAAAGCAAGTGCAGAAGGCCGTCGCTATGGCGCGGCACTTCGTCGATGAGCGCGCAGCGCGGTTGCGCCGCGTACGCGACCAACTTGCTGCGCGCAAGACAAGCAGAAGTTTTACGCTAACCGTAATGGCAGAAAGAACAAAGAGCGGTTCAAAGTGGGCGAAAATGTCTTGTTATTCGTTAAGAACTTGCCGAACGACTTGGTGACAACGCTTTCAAGCGCTTGGACGAGCCGCAGTCAGCTTGACGAGCGCCTCATCGGCGGCGCTCACGCACGCGCACTCACTCACTTGGACGAGGTAGCGATCTTCTTGACTTCGGCGGCAGCGATCGCGCTGGCCGCACACACATGGACATGGCTGCAGAGCACACGCTTGCGCCCTTTTCCGCTTCGGCGGCAGCAGTCGTGGGGTCCGCGCTCTCTTGGTAGCTGGGATGCGGCTGGAATGGACGAGACCTTGTGCAGGTCCGTCGTGCTTGTGCACAAGGCGCTTGCGCACTTGGCCGTTGGTCGGCAGGCACGCTCTGTAGCTGTGCAGTCTGAGCAGACCACCCGCTTGTGCGGTAGCTCAATTTTTTGGAAATGAGGCTGAGTCACTTGCTCTTCCACCACACAAAAGTTTTGTGTCACACGCAGACAACTGTATAACCCACATTACCAAATGTGAAGCGCTCCATGGAGTGTTCCAGAATCAAGTCTGTGATTTCTGGAATTTGACTGGCACAGGCCGTCATGTGGGACACACCGTAGAAGGGGTACACAAAAATTGAGGGGTAAACACTAAGAGAAGTGGTACACACAACCTCGATTTTTGCTTTCGATTTTTGCTTTCGATTTTTGCTTTCGATTTTTGCTTTCGATTTTTGCTCACACTCACGTGGAGCACACAAAAGCGAGTGGCACACACCACATTACGCACGCATGTAAAATAGTGTGCCGTACCTTACACAAATCCTTCCGCCTGCATTAGGGGAAGTCTCACCTTAAGTGGGGGGGGGTGTAACCGGGTACACAAGCTATGGTTAATATCGTAATAACATAGCTTTGCGGAATTACTATTCACGCACCTTCTTTAAGACCGGCCATTCAGGCGGTTGTTCTTATTGGTAGATATCTTAGAATATTAGCCAATCAGTGAACTTGGACTCTCAGAGCCAACCACATTTTAGTTGACTTAGCTTTAGTATTACATACTTAGACTTAGTAGCTCGCACCAAAGGGTGGAGCCCGCACATCCAACTAAAATGAACACTTGCGATTTAGACCAACTCGACTGTTGTGTTTATTATCTCCGTCTTAGTACTGGAATCCTTGCTGAAGGTGTTCACACGCGCTTCCTCGCAAAGGTGCTGCGTAACTCTGACACGTCCGGTTACACTTAGACAACATGAGCAGGCACATGTTGATTCAGAGTGAGCATACACACTCACCTGCATGTCGGAGAAGTCAGCCGATGTGATCTCTAGGAGCTGAGCCTGCAGTGTTTCGTAGAACTCGTCGCGTCTTGGTGTCTTCTTGCCTTGTTGGTGCGCGTGCTCGCGGTAGACAATGTACGCGTTCACGAGCGCCATGTCCAATAGACCGAGGAACACGGACTTGTAGTACTTATTGAACTTGAACCAGAGCTGGAGCGAGCACCGCTGAAGGCGCAGCCGGTCATGCTGGTCAACGCCGCGCATCCATTGCTGATAGTCGATGACAACCTGCGGACATGACACCTGCACACGTGATCCGCCTGGCACACGTCGAGCTACATAACACTAGCGCATGAGTGCACATGTCCAATGGCGAGGCAACACTCGCATTCGTACGCACAGGTCCAAACAGCGCACACACTTGCACGACTCCGGCACACATTGCACACGTACACAAAGTCGTCATCGCGCGGCTCGAAACTGTGGCGAGGAAGCGCACAGGCTTGGATTCCATCCAAGAGAGCGCTGTCATGACCAGATACTCCTTGGGGACCGCGATCTTCATCTCGCCGCGTTGCACCGTCGACTGTCGAGTGCGACGGCTGTCGACCACGCTTTTGCAGAAGCCAAGTCGATTCGTCATGACTGTGTCGACGAGGTAAACTTGTCGGTGCAAGAGCTGCAGCGCCAGTTGAACCGAGGTGTACTATCGGTCGGTCACGATCATGCGCCAATTCAAGCCAACTATTGGCAGCAGGGCGTCCACATTGCGCAGCACGGCCGACGGTCCAGCGTGCACATCGAGATCTGTCGGCGTCGCAGCGTGTTGGCGCCCACAGTATATCTCAATCCTGCGCATGTACATCTAGAGTGAACGTGTCAGTACTCATGTTGACAGGATCAACATGTGCATCCTGCCAAAATAAGATAGCAAGCGCCACGCACCTTATGCAGTATGCGGTGCTTGCGCAGCAGGTGACAAAGACCTTGGTCCCCCATTGTGGAGCTTGTCCTTCATGTATTGGTGTGTTGGGTTGTAGCCGCTGCGCGACGGAATGATGCCTTCATCAAACGAGAGCGTCGCTGGCATCAATAACTTCTTTCGGAACGTCACTTGCACGGCGTTGACGGCTGACTTGACCTTCCAGGCGCGATCGAACTGCGCGAGTGGGTCGTTGTTGCTGGTGAAGTGCATGTTCTTGAGCAGGTGGTCAAAGCGGTTGCGAGGCATGAACCTGCCCAACGTGCCCGCGGGTATAGCGTCAACTGCGACCGGCGCCCATCGCTTGGCAAGCTGTCGCTTGTGCGGGCAGAGCATGCGAGCGACCATGAGACCCACGAACACCACGTACTCGTGCGGCTCGATCGTCTTCTGCTCGCGCAGCCGCATGCGGATCTCGGCCTTGGACTCTGGCTGTGTGTCCTTGTTGCGACGCTGTTTCTCGTGGAAATTGTTCGCTCGCTGCGGGATCTGCTGGCGGTAGTACCAATTAGACCCGTTTGCAATCACAGTCCGCAGCCGCTTGGATAGGAAGTAGAAAAATAGAGCGAGCGGCGACTCTGCGGCGAGCTTGGCGCTGCTCGACGGGCCCAGAGCACCACAGTAGATGTCCGGGTACGAGTGATCGGCTGGAAACTGCGTTGGATCTACAAAGCAACACAGCGTGAGAGCTGCCTTCAACACACACGCACTGACGTCGCGCAGCAGTTCGCACCTGTGTTCCAACCGTTCACTGCCACGGCTTTCAGCTTCTTCTTGTCCATAGTGCGATCGAGGAATGTCGAAGGACCGATGTCGGCGATCGGGATGCCGTCGTCGTCGCTGTCAACGTCGACAATCTCGTCGTCTAGGCATGAGACCGACTCATCTTCGCCATCCGAGTCAAGCACTGCATACTTGTCGGCTGCAAACTCGGCAGGAGTCGATACTACGTCTGGCACAAGTACTGCAATGCGCGTGGTAGATTGATCGTCGTTGTTGTCACTTTCGCTGTCGTCATCTTGATCCTGTAGACGCACATGTTGATCCTGATGGCTGACATGTTGATCCTGATGGCTGACATGTTGATTCGAGTCGTCCGCATGCTGATCGTAGTCGCCAGCACAGTAGTCGCAGGCGTTGCAAGCGCTGCTAGCTCGCTTGCTGTAGATGGCACCATCAAGAAGAGAAACAGCGCCATGCGTACCGTCATCAGCGTCGTTGCTTTTGTCGCAAATGCTGTTCGCTGCTGCGTGCTCGCTTTCGCTCTGCGCTTCGCTCTCTACTTCCTCGCTTTCTTGCGCATCGCCGTCGACAATAGCATCGCTCACGCCAGCGTCGCTGTATACAGTATCTTCCTCGTCGTCGTCACCGTCGCTGTCGGCAGCAGCGTGAGCCATTCCGTCGGCATCTTCGCTGCGCTCACTCTCGTCTTCATCACCACTGTTTGCAGCGCTGCCAGTGGCACTACTACCGTCGTTGTCGTCGCTCTCAGTCGAGCGTCGGTGGCGCTTGAGTGGAGGGATCGGCGACACTGACCCACGCATACTGTTCACAGTCGCCGCGCTGATGCGATGTGTCATCGCGCGCATATCGCGCTTCACCGCGCGCGTGATGTGACGTCCTGGATCCATGCTGCTGTTGCTTGCTCTTCGTGTCGCGAAATGACAGGAACTGCAAGCAAGACGACTCGCGCTCGCGGTGTGTGCAATCAATCTGCGTGTACCACTCGCGCGATCTGTTGCACTCTTTGCCCTCCCCCTCTCACCTAACCCTGTGCACTGGGTCCCACAGTTTCAATCCGAGCTGGCAGGGTCCCGGGGTGGTGTGAATTCCGCATATAGGAGTTTGTATGCTCAAAAAAATCCGAGCCATTACTATTGTAACTGACATCATATGTTGATCCGTCAACATATGAAAAAACGTATGTTGACAGGATCAACGTGCGGGGAATGAGGTGTTAAGTAGTGCCTAAAAATGCAGTCGTCCTGGTTCGATCGATGTAACGGGCCTACCCTGGCCGTTACATGGGGTACGGTTGTGTGGACCACACCACCCTGTAGCCTCAGGGAAGTTGGTGGATACCAACATTCCCACATGATGATGTCATGGTATGACGTCATGGGCATTCTCGCATGGACCAGTGGGTGTAATCACCTCTGGGAGTAATCCATTGCAGAATGATGGTTCCTGCACTTGGGGAACTGGATCGGTGACGCGTGGCGACGCGACACTGATGTTTGAGTGAGAGGCGTGAGCCAATCACGGATCAAGGAATTTTCTCACCGGACTTCAAGTTCAAGGTCTGTGGGTTGAACCTCGATTGTACCCAAGGTTTTATATTAGGCAAAGTAGGTTGATATCAGTAGGAGTGAGGTTTTACTCATAAAACCTCTAGGCGCCCTTGAGGTGATATAGGAAAGCAGAACAGAGCGACTGCCGACAGCGGCAGCTCGCAGCAGGAACCACCAGTGCATTTTAAGTCAGTTGCGAATTTACCTTCTACCACTCAAGTCGCCTTCCTCTCCTCTCTCCGGCCGTCCTCTCGGCACCAAGACCCCCTCCACGCACAAGCGATCGGCTCACTTCGTGTGAGTCCCTTCGCGCTGGAGCCCAAGCTTCCTCAAGACCCCGTATTGGGACTCAGTGTTGTCCAACTGCTCTGCAGTTCGGTCGTCTGAGGTCCCATTACACCTGGTAGCACTTCGAGGAGTCCTTCCAACTCCTTCGAGACGAGAGCCGAGATGTCGAGTGCATCGATCGGGAAGACGATGCTCGACAGGAACGACTACTTCACCTGGCGGATGAAGAGTGGTTGGCGTATTCAAGGATGGTCGAGCCCATCGGCGAGGACAGCGTCGGCATGATGCTGACTATGCTCTCGCCAGATGAGCAGAAGAAGGCTGCGGTGCGCTTCATGCATCAGGAACTGATGCGTGCGCGTGCCCAGCCGGCAACTCCTTCTGCGCCGCGTCGGGTTCCCCCGCTCAAGCTCGACATCTCGCCGTATCGAGGCGGCGAAAGCGAACCGCTTCTGCGCTGGTTCGTAGAGCTTGAGGCTGCCATCGAGGCTCGACAGCTGACGGATCCAAGTCAGCAAGTCGCTTTTGCGATGTCGAAGCTCGCTGGGCGCGCGAAGACGTGGGCGTTCGGTAAGCGAATGGCGGATGCCAACTGCTTTCCAACCTATGACCATTTCAAGTACGATCTCAAGCAAGCCTTCGAACCACCCAAGTGTGAGTTTCGAGCGCGAGCTGAGTTCCTGGACCTGCGCCAAGGGCGCTCGGACCTGCACAACTACGTGCAGCGTGCGCGCTACCTCGTATCGAGCGTCGTGAGCGAACCGATCGAGGAAGCCACACGAGTCGTGACGTTCATGAAGGGTCTGAACGACGGTCCGATCAAGACGCAGCTGTTCCGCGAGTATCCTGCGACGATGGAGGACGCGATCAGCCTGGCGCTCCAGGAGGACTTCAGCCTACGGCAGGCACGAGTCGGCAGTGCGACGTACCGGCCGCCAAGACAACCGGTGCAGTTCCAGCGTCCAGTGTACAACGGCCCTGAGCCGATGGACCTGTCTGCAGTGTCGCAAGACTCGGGTGGCAACCAACGCTCAAGCGCGAACGTCAAGTGTTTCCGCTGTGGCAAGATGGGCCACATGAAGAAGGACTGTCGCGTGCGGATGGACAAAACGACGCTCGCGACATACTCTCGCCCCGGCAACTCGGGCCAACGTCGGCCTGGTGGGCAGAGTGAGCCAGCAAAAAACGGCTACGGACAGTAGGGGCGGGGTTCCCTACTGGCCGAGAGACGTGTTCTGCGAACAGGGTGGACTCGCAGGACAGCGGCCCCAGCGTGCGGGATGCACGGACAAGGACCACCAAGATCAAGACGAAGGAGTCTGACAGCCGCGGATCCAAGCTGATCGTTCTGAACGTGAAGCTGGATCGAACTTCGGTTCCACTGCGCGCGCTTGTCGACAGTGGCGCGACGAACAATTTTGTTCGGGCGGACGCTCTTCTGCGAAGCAAGGGATTTGCTCCTGCAGTGAGTGTCCGAGGCAAGATGGTCATTCGTTTTGCTGACGGTTCAGCAATCGAACAAGCCAAGCGATGTGTTTCGCTTCGGCTCACGAGTGAAGTGTTCCAAGGCGAGGATGAGTTCATTCTCCTCGACCTTGACGACAAGTATGACATCATACTTGGGATGCCGTGGTTGATGCGTTACCAACCCAAGATCGATTGGGATCGGCGTCAGATCAGTGTTCGAGGATCGAACGCGGTGCAGTGGGAATCTGCGGACGAGGAGCAAGTCTCCTGGGTTACCACTTCGGTTGAAGAAGTCGAGGATTCTGCACAAGTGCAAGTGGCGTGCGATGGCCCCACACGCACTACGGGCGAATCTCTCGGGTCCAGCAGTGAAGAGCGCGGTCAAAGTCAAGTCGTGAATCTTCAACCGAAGAAGGTGGAAGTCTCGGCGGTTGAACCTGTTCAACTCAGCCGTCGAGATCCGTCGAAGGATCAAAGTTCGAGCGCGACGCGTGTCCCTGAACAAGGCACGAAGGCGTCGGACATGATCGTCGACGAGGGCTGCGTCAAGCGCGACGACGCAGAGGGCGAGCGGTACGTCCAGGCAATGGCGTACGACGCTTCGGGAAACGCGCGGGGCATGCGCGGGTACAAGGTTCAAGATCCCCCGAATTCGCTGTCGAGGCTGCTCTCTCTGGAAGAGATGAGCGAGAAGAAGTTCCTCGGAGATCTCAAGGCTGGTGAGATCGTTCAAGTGTGCAAGATCGTTGCTTCGGCCGATCTGGAAGAAATCAAGACGTCGTCGAACATGGATATCGAGGTTCTGGACGACAAGACACGCGCTGAGCGCTTCGAGGCTCAGTCGTGGGATGCGCTCAAGGGAAATCCAGTCTACGAGCTTGCTCAAGAGTTCAAGGACATCTTCCCAGACGCGGTGCCGGAAGAGCTGCCGCCTGACCGAGGCGTGCACCACGAAATCGACTTGGCTCCGGGCACCAAGTACTGCGTCACTCGGCAGTGGCCTCTGCCGAAGGAACAAGTCGAGGCAATCGACGAATTCTTCGAGAAACGTCGGAAAGCTGGTCACGTGCGTGAGAGCAAGTCTCCGCATTGCAGCCCGACCTTCTGCGTGAAGAAGGCAACGGGAGGTTGGAGGATCGTTCATGCTTTCAACAAGCTGAACGATGCCACCATTCCTGCCCAGACCCCCGTGCCACGAAAGGACATGATCCTGGACGGAATGGTCGGGAGCACGATCTTCAGCACCCTGGATCTGATGGACGGGTTCTATCAGATTAGGATGCGAGAGGAAGATGTGCCCCTCACTGCGGTGTCGACACCCAGTGGAATGCTGTGGGAATGGCTTGTGATGCCCCAAGGGCTCAAGAATGCGCCGGCGACGTTCTATCGCATGGTGACCAACATTCTTCGACCCTTGCGAGACTTCGCTCCAAGCAATTTCGATAACATCTTTGTCCACAGCAAGGCGTCGGGTAACCAGACGGACGTGGAGGTTCACCTCCAGCACCTTCGACGGCTGTTCGAAGTGATGCGGGAGAACAAGCTCTACGCGAACCTGAAGAAGTGCATCTTCTTCTCGCCAGAGATTCCCGTCCTTGGTTGCTTCGTCGGCAGAAATGGCGTTCGCGCAGATCAAGAAAAGATCAAGGCGATCACCGACTGGCCGGCACCCGGCAACGTCAAGCAGCTACGCCAGTGGCTGGGTCTTGCCAACTATCTCCACAAGTACACGCGAAACTACGCGGAGATGGTTCGGCCGATGACGCTTCTGCTCAAGAAGGACACCGAGTGGAAGTGGGACGTCGAACAGCAAAATGCGTTCGACAGGGTCAAGCGGAGTTTGCGGGAAGCCCCAGTGCTCGCACTCCCTGACGCATCAAAGCCGTTTCACGTCGTGTGCGACGCGAGCGACTACGCGATCGGTTGCGCTCTGATGCAACACGATGCGCAAGGGCATGAGCGGGTGGTCTCGTACCAGTCGAGACAGCTCAAACCGGCCGAACGGAACTACCCAGTTCACGACAAGGAGCTACTTGCGATGAAGTACGCTCTTGTCAAGTTCCGTGTTCACCTACTAGGTGAAGAGCGATTCGTGATCTACACAGATCATGCTTCACTGAGGACTGCGGTGAGGACTCCGCACCTCTCGCAAAGAATGGCAAGGTGGATCTCCTTCTTTGCGGAGTACAACTTCGTTGTACATTACAAGCCCGGCAGTACCAACATACTGGCCGACGCGCTTTCAAGACGGCCCGACTACGACCCTAAGTCGAGCGAAGACGCTTCAAGTGCAGGATGCAGAAGCTGTCCAAGTGGAAGCGAGGCTGCGAATGCCATCGCAGTGCGCGCAAGTTCAAGTGTCGCGGACGACATCAAGCGCGCTTACAAGGACGACAAGGAGTGCAGCGAGATAATGCACTACCTGGAAGACCCAAGGGACGACAAGCTGACGAAGCTCTCGTCCAAGGCAAGGTCAAGGGTCCACAGGTTTTCCGTTCGAGACGGAATCCTGTACCACAGAGTGGAGGACGATGACCAGATGCGAATCGTCGTGCCGAACGACGAGGAGCTACGGCATCGGCTGCTGTTCGACTACCACGACAGCCCCTCTGGAGGCCACATGGGTCGAGAGAAGACGTTCCTCAGTCTTTCTCGAGACTACTACTGGCCGCACATGTACAAGTGGGTACGCAAGTACGTCCGTACATGTGAAGTGTGCCAACGCGTGAAGCCTTCGAGCTCGTCTCAGGCTCCGCTGCGGTCACTTGCTGTCCCAACAGACTGTTGGAGGTCCGTAAGCATGGACTTTGTCTTCGGACTTCCGACAGACTCGCAAGGGCGAACTGGCATCCTCGTCATTGTGGACCGATTCAGCAAGATGATCCACATGACTGCCGTTCGTGACACCATCGATGCTGAGGGAACCGCCCATGTCTTTGTGGACACGGTGTTCCGGCTCCATGGTCTGCCCGAAGAGATCGTGAGCGATCGCGATCCTCGGTTCACCTCTGTCTTGTGGCGCACAGTCTTTGAGCGCCTGGGGACGAAGCTGTCAATGTCGACGGCGGCACACCCAGAGACGGATGGTCAGACCGAGCGAGTCAACCGCGTGCTGGAGGACGTGTTGCGTAGCTACGCGACATCCTTCAAAGAGTGGAGCGACTTCCTCCCTCTTGTTGAGTTCTCGATCAATAACTCAACGCACGCCTCGACGGGCTACTCTCCCTTCTACATCAACTACGGGTTCCATCCTCGGGTACCGGCAACTCTGTCCGGGGTGGGCTCTACTCTGAGTGGGGGAGGAACTCCAGCAGAAGCGGAGTTGCACCATGCGAGTGGGACAAGCGCCAACTTCGACGCTTTGGTACAGAAGACCAAGCTGTCGGGGCGCGACAAGAGCCAAATTCTCAGCTTCGTCGACAAAAGACAAGCAATCGTGAGATTTGTGCGGGACGCCCTTGCTCTAGCCCAGGATCGGCAAAAAGAGCAAGCGGACAAGCACGGAAGACGGAATATGCACAAGTTCAAGAAAGGAGACCTAGTATTGCTTAATGCTACGGATCTGCCTGAACATGCAGTGTCCAACCTAGGAAGAAAAAAGCTTCTGCCAAGGTTCATCGGACCGTTCCAGATTCTGAAGTGTTTCGGCGATGCCTACAAGCTAGACATCCCGACAAGTATGCGTCTTCACCCAACATTCTACGTGGGCAGACTGAAGCCATACTTACCAAGTGGATCGGCAGATCCAACTTGTGACGACGAAGACGCTCGAGGTCATGCTGAAGAGCATCGACCTGCTCCCGAAGACGTGCCATCTCGGTCGTCTGGAGCTGGCTCTCGGCGTAGAGACGCTGAAGGACGTCGAACGACTGTTCCTTCACCGACTCAAGCGCAACAAGGCGAGCCTCGAGGTCACCGCGGAGCTTGGAGAGAACCGAGCCCGCGTCGTCGACAGCGACGAGAAGGCGAGACTGCTTCGAGTCACGCTCCTTCTCCCGCTGCTGTAGCTCCCGCAAGTCCGAGCGGAGAGGCTGCAGGGCAGTCTCAACATGAGGCGCGGAAGCCACCAAGTCGAGGCGATCCTCGAGGGCACCGCAACGAGCCTCAAGAGACTCGCAACGCGCCGTCAGATCGGAGCAGTGCTGGAACAGCTCTGCGATCTGGAGACGGTGAGCGCTCTTCCACTTCCAGAGCCGCTCGATCGTCTTGGCGTTCAGCCCCACCTCCGATGATTGATTCTCATGGAGATCGTCGGTGGCTGGTGGAGTCGATCGTGGATCATCGGGATGATCAGACACGGTCGAGGCGCGGGGAGATGCGACCGACTCGCTTCTTCCGTGTGCGCTGGCGGGGATATCCGCCGAGCGAAGATACTTGGGAGCATCGTGAGAGCCTCGCGGCTGATGTTCCTGATATCGTTCGCGAGTACGAGAACCGTCTGTAGACTCGGAGCGATCCGAGCTACGACGATCGGAGGATCGGTGGGCATCCGAACTCTGATGAGAGTCAAGCCTCGCCTTCGCAAGAAGGGAGTCGATCTTGCTCTCGTTCTCGAGACGGACAAACGTTCGCCAGAGTTGGTCTTCGCAGCCAGCGACTGGGTCGGGTCATCACGGCGGTTGACCCGACGCCAGGCGAAGAAGCGGTCGCGATAGTACTCAACGCCACCTCGAGGATGGTGAATCCCCG
This sequence comes from Pythium guiyangense, assembly GCA_003730235.1. Taxonomy (NCBI): domain Eukaryota; phylum Oomycota; class Peronosporomycetes; order Pythiales; family Pythiaceae; genus Pythium; species Pythium guiyangense. The sequence goes on along the minus strand of QXDM01000074.1, from coordinate 130,457 downwards.
AGATGTCGAAGAGCGCTGCCGTGCCCGACTTCTTCTTGGCGGAACGGCTGGAGTCCCGTTCACTTGCGCGCTTCATGGCAGCAAGGAACGGCTCGCAGCGTCGGAGGGAAACGATCCACTCCGACCAGAGCTGACTCGGTCAGTCTGGCAGTCGGCTTCAGCTCCGAGTGGTTGTGCACTTTGGACTGGAACGCCCCGGACACGGTTGACCGTGGCCTTCCGGCAGCAGCCTCGCGTTTAACCTGTCCACCGCCCACTCGTTTGGAACTAGTGCCACGGAGTCGAGGGCAACGGGTCAGGGATCGCAATGCTGTCGGCTTGGGACGTTCCCCCTTGCGGGTTTTCGTCGAGCGCTTGTCAGGTCGGTGGCGAATTGCCGAATGAGGCGAATGCCGACCTGCTCGCGGCTCGTGGCGATGCCAGCGTGTGACTGTCCACCGAATGGTGAGACATGTGATGACGCAATCAAGAGCGTAATCATCGGTCACGAAGTGCCATCACGGCGTAATCAGCCAAGGATTCTTGATGGTTCGCGAAGGTTCGAGAACCTTCGAGAATGTTCCAGGATGATCTCGAATGAGATGAACCTAGAGCACACCTTTTAGCTCGACGGAGTCGAACTTTAAGGGGGAGGTGATGTAACGGGCCTACCCTGGCCGTTACATGGGGTACGGTTGTGTGGACCACACCACCCTGTAGCCTCAGGGAAGTTGGTGGATACCAACATTCCCACATGATGATGTCATGGTATGACGTCATGGGCATTCTCGCATGGACCAGTGGGTGTAATCACCTCTGGGAGTAATCCATTGCAGAATGATGGTTCCTGCACTTGGGGAACTGGATCGGTGACGCGTGGCGACGCGACACTGATGTTTGAGTGAGAGGCGTGAGCCAATCACGGATCAAGGAATTTTCTCACCGGACTTCAAGTTCAAGGTCTGTGGGTTGAACCTCGATTGTACCCAAGGTTTTATATTAGGCAAAGTAGGTTGATATCAGTAGGAGTGAGGTTTTACTCATAAAACCTCTAGGCGCCCTTGAGGTGATATAGGAAAGCAGAACAGAGCGACTGCCGACAGCGGCAGCTCGCAGCAGGAACCACCAGTGCATTTTAAGTCAGTTGCGAATTTACCTTCTACCACTCAAGTCGCCTTCCTCTCCTCTCTCCGGCCGTCCTCTCGGCACCAAGACCCCCTCCACGCACAAGCGATCGGCTCACTTCGTGTGAGTCCCTTCGCGCTGGAGCCCAAGCTTCCTCAAGACCCCGTATTGGGACTCAGTGTTGTCCAACTGCTCTGCAGTTCGGTCGTCTGAGGTCCCATTACAATCGAAGTTATTTTGGCTGCATAACCCAAATACGTACCTTATTATATTATTCAGAAAGTCCGACCTTTTTCGCAATTGGTTTGTTGTCGGCGAAACGACGCTGTTATGTAAAACTTGAGTCGTTTCTCGAGGAATACGGTCTATTTGGTACGATTGGGCTTGTCCTCACCTTAGCCCTCGCACTTTTGCTCGAATTGATCCTGTCGTGAGTCCATCTGAAGTCTCTTGTGCAATCTCACATTCACCGTCTCTCAACAACGCATTTGCAACTCAAGATGTCCAGACGCGCCGTACAGCCCCACCCGACACCGCCATCATCAGTCGTTGAGAAGCTAGTTCGACACCAGCATGCGCTCACTGAGGACCTCAGCTCCAGCGCGAACCGATTCGGAGATGCGGTTGAGCAGCTCGAAGACAAGCTATAGAGCGACTCACCTGTCATCGACAGATACAGCCGAGGGTGAAGCGACGACATCTTGGAAATGACGAACCTCACGCTCGACGAGTTCGAAGAGCTTTACAGCCAGGTTGAGGCCGATCGGATCATCGCCTTCGCGTCAGGACGAGGTCGACGGTTGACCACGACCCCAAAGGACGCACTTTTCCAGGCCCTCGTCGTGCTGAAGCTCTGTGACAAGTGGCAGCGCCATGCAGTCGACTTTCAGATGAACGCGCCGACTTTGGAGCGGATCTGCCACCGCGTCTTTCAAGCGATCGAGCCGCCACTGTTTGCAGCCCACGTGAAGCGCGTGACGATGATAAGTCAACGCGAGCGCGGTGTTGGCATCGCGCACTATCCCAACGCACTCTACGCCACTGACGTGAAATTCCAGCCGTGCAACAGACTGAATGGCCGCTTCGAGGAGGCGAGACACTACTTTTCCGGCAAGCACAAACTTTACGGGCTGAAGATCGAGTGCTCTGTGGCCCCGCCGGGCGTTGCTGTCGACGTCTCGTAGCGAGCTGAGCGAGTTCGATCTCCGATGCAACCGGCAGATCTCCTCTGACCGAGTCCTGGTCGAATACTACTTCGGCAGACTCATTCAGCTGTGGTGCGTCATGAACCGCACAATCAAGTGGGTCCACTCGATATTCGACGGTATCGTGCGCCTGTGTGTCGCGCTCACAAATTACCGCGCAACCGTTAACCCGATCCGGCGCGACGACGACAAGCACAGTCTCTACTACCGATCGGTCCTTGCTCGCTATCGCTCGATGCGCGAAGAGCACGTAGACAGACGAGCAGCAAGTCAGCGGCTTTACCGTCGTCGGCGAGAGCTGTGACTGCAAGGCGACATCCCGTTGTCCTTGGGCTCGGACTCCGACGACTCGCAACGAACGCAGTTGTCGTCCCAAGGATCTGCTCGCTCTCATCAGTCCTACCATGAAATGACTGAGTCATCTCACAATACATGTGTCAACACACAAAACAACTTACAAAAATGAAGTGACTTTGTTGTCAGTAAAATATCAATCTTTCGAAATAACTTCGGAATTGCGGATGTGATCTATTGATAGAGAGCACCAAACAACTGCTGTTTTGAGAGCATGCAAGCCCATGTTGATCGAGCCAAACGAGAACTATGAACGCCACAATGTTCACAATGAACGCACACTTATTGATAGAGCACCATCCTCATCGTTTGCTGTGCTTGGTCCTGTGCTTGGTCCTCTATGAGCGAGCCTGTGAACGAGTGTGCACCGAGCACACACGCACGTTCTCATGCACTCGCAACGCACGCGAGGGCGGCCTGAGGAAGACTCATCGTGCAGCAGTCGTGGCAATGACAGCCGAGATCGAAGTCAAAGCGCGCGTCGCGCCATCGCCGACAGGGGCAAGCGAAGGTGCGAGTAAGCGAAAGAATCCGTTCGGTGCAAGTTCTGGAGACAAGTACAAGGTGGCGAGTGACAACAAGGAAACTACCCGTGCGCGGTCACCGCAAGCTCGAACGCAGGTCAGAGCCAAGCAGACCAAGTTCAAGAAGGTGTCGCTCGCGCAGCTCTGGCGCTTGCTCCACCGTCTCGTCGTGCTCGCAGCAGCGGTGTATGCTATCGACATCTCGTTCAGTGCAGTCAACGAGGCGCGCGGACTGCTGCATGAGACCGTCGGCGACTTTGTGTCGAAAGGCACGCTTGCGTCGCGGGCACTCGAGGCGCAGATCGGGACGACCACGCTCCGCGAGAGTCCGCTCGTGACGAGACTCCTTCAGCACGACACGCGGCCACGCAATGCGACCATCTACGTCGACGCAAGCGGCGCGTCGTTCGACCAGTGTGCGAGCATGAGCGCCACGGCGCAGGCGATCTACTCGCCGACGAACTTGCGGATGCTGTACGCTGCGATCGCGCGAGACACGGCGTACAACCTCACGTTCGTCGCGAGCAACACGACCGAGCTGATCGCGCCGGTCGTGGCGTGCGACCTGGACATCGTTACGAGCGGCTTCGAGGCTCTCGGCGTGTTCCACTTCCTCGTGCGCAAGCTCGCGGACCCGGACGGCGTGTACATGCTCACCGTCAACTTTGCGAACCAGATCTACAAGATCAACCTGCAGCGAGAGATCGGACCCGCAGGCGTCGGAACGCTGACGTTCGTCAACGACCTGCGCGCACGCGACGTCAAGTGCCACTACATCGTCTCGCTCGGCTACCCGTACGCGGTCTTGGACTTCCGAGTGTACACGCTCACGGGTCTCACCGAGCGAGGGTCCTGGATCTTCAAGCGCATCCGCAACGGCGACCCGACTGACTTGGCCAAGATCGTCCGCGTGAGCACGCGGTCTGGGTTCTACATCGACAGCGACACGTCGCAAGCCAACATCTTCACCGAGCGCTGGGTCGTCTCGAGCAACGCGATTGAGGCGATCACCGGTCCCGAGTGGCTCTCGAAGCCGTACATGTACGACCAGTGGGCGTGGGTGCACTTTGTGCAGCTGTACTTTGGCGTGAGCTCGCTCTTGAGCCTCGTCGTGCTTGTGCTCATCACGTACCGCAACTTCATCGTCGGCAAGCTCTGGATTGGCGATGCGTTCGTGGCGGTCTCGGGGAGCAACACGCTCCGTGGCTTGCTCGTGTTGCTCTCGTGGTACTTTGGCGGCTTCTGGTCACTGCTCGAGTTCTGCATCGCGACTGCGAACGACGTGTTCAAAGCCACGGACATGGCGATCGACTCGCCAATCATCTACGCGGACCTGCTCACGCTCTACTTTAGCCTCTGCGGCGTGCTCGGGCTGCTCTTCCGCGAACGCATCGATCCGCTGCTCACGATGCTGTCGTTCCACGTCGGGTTCACGTACCGCGTGACGATCCTGTGTTGGTTCCCTGCTGCGGCGCAGACCGTCGCGACGTTCTCGAGCGCGTTCTACAACAGCGGCATGCTGCCTGCGATCGACGGTCAGTCCAAGGTCTCGCCCATGCGCTTCTGGACGCCGCACAGCGTCTTCCCCGTCCCGACTGACGTGATCATCGCGACCCTCGTGCCAGTCTTTGGCATGCTCGCAAGCGTCGTGCTCTACATCTTGCTCAAGAAGGTGTACCGACGAGTCTACCCGGACCCGCTCCACGTCCAGCGCTCGAGCAACACGACCGCGATGTCGGAGGACGAAGCGAGCATGCGGCAGCGCCTGAGCGTGCTCACGATCTTTGAGATCGCCACAGGCGCGCAGCTCGCGAACCGCTTCGGCGTGCTCGCCGAGTACGACAACTGCCTCTTTATCAAAGGCATGAAGTTCGCGACGCCCGACGGCATCTACAGCAGCGGCTTTGTGATCGTGAACCAGAAGTACCTGCTCCAAGCTGACGACCTCTGGACCGTCCTCGTCATGAAGGTGCTGCGCCTCCGGTTCGCCAATATCTACATGTACGAAGTCAACGGCAGCACTGTCGAGCAGCGCGCGCGACTCGTGTACCCCGACACGTTCAAGCTTGCAGAACTCATCTGTCTCAACACAAACATACTGTCGTAGGACGACGACATGCAGTGGCTACAACGACGATGTAGTGACCGAGGATCGAAACGAACCATCGCCTTCTACATTGCGGCATGATCGGTGCCGACTTGTTGTGGACACCGTCCTCGCTGCTGCACCTACTACCCGAATGCGCCACGCGAGAAGAAGAGCTGCTAATGGCTTGAAGTGTTGCTACGGTGCAAGCAGCAGCGCTGGTCAAGGTGGTTGCTTTGCTCAAGTGTGTGTGTCTCCTCCACCTCACAATGAAAGGCTTCGTTTAGTAGACTCTCACAAGCATTCCAGCTCAGAATGATTGCGCACAAATTGCCTTTTCGATGGCTTGAGATCCAGGAGCTCAAAGCGCAAAGCGCAAAGCTCAATGCTCATTTCAGATCTCACCGCCAATTGATCGATCAAGCAGTCGACAGCACTCAGGCGCGCAGTGCAATGGCACCAACAACGTTTGGCATCACAACAAGCGATGCGACAGAGCAGCTCGACCATGGTCAGCAGTCGCAAACAGCAGCAACAACAACAACGTCAGCAATTGCTACGATGGTTAAACGCGTGTGGACGATCACAAGCGCCAAAACGCTCCAGACGCTCGAGATGAATGTCCCAGGCGTCGTGTTCATCGACGTCGACGCTGCGTTCGCAGCTCAAGCTCCAGCTTCGGCTTTGGCTGAACAACCAGACCGAGTCGTTGCAACGATCGTGGCGACGAGCGACTCGCAGGCGCTTCTCGATGTACTCGAAGCCGCATCGCTAGACGTCGAGAAAGAAGACGAAGGTGTGCAGTTTGGCGTCAAGAACGAGAGCGCAGAGCTTCGTGGCTCGCTGCTCGTCCAAGTAGCAGTGCGTGACAAGCACGCGCTGCGCACGTTTGTCGGCTCGGCGGCCACGTACGTGCTCGGCGACGCAGTCATGCGACAGAACGACCCAAACGCAGATGTGAACGTGGAGACACGCAACGCCGGCAGCGCGTTCGTATCATCGAGCGAAGGCTTCGTGCTGCGGTCGCTGACTGCATCGAGTCACGGTGGCGGCGTCATTCAAGTGCGCGTTCCGAGCATCGACGTTCGCGAGACGCTGGGCATTACAGGGTGGTCCAGCTCGAGCAAGCTCGTCGTGCTAGCCAATTCGATCACAGCAAAACAGATCAAGCCACTCGTCGCGTGCAGAGCGAGCATCGTCGTGGAGACAGCGAGCTTGACGACAAACCACTTGGACTCGGCGATCATCTACTGCGGAGACCTCGCAGTCGTCGGTGCTGGGAGAGCAAAGAAGCAGACCGCAATCATCTTTCCGTCCGGGACGATCCAGACTCGAGGCGTCGTGTCCGACAAGACGTCAGTGATGCTCATGTGGTCCGGACTCGCGCAAGTCCAAGCGACAAAGGAGCTGAGCGTCGAGGCTTCTCTCTTCGGCACGGTCGAGCTCACAGCCGCTGCGCCGCAAGAGACGACGGTCGAGCGCTGGCTCTGGTGGCGCAGCAAGACGGTCCCAGGCGACATTGTCAAGCCAGCAGCAGCAGTAGCTGATGTCGTCGGAGCGAGTGCGCAGGACACAGACGATGTCAGTGCGTCGAGTGAGGGCGTCGTGACCCCAGCGCGAGAACCGGTCGTGGTGCACTACCGCGTGAAGAAAGGCAAAGAGCCGACCCTCCTGAAAGCGAGCGACGCCGCTGTGTCGTGGACGTCGCGCCTCATGAGCTACAAGGTCTTGACAGGCGTTGCTGCCGTTGGCGCGATCGTGTTGGTCGTGACTCGACAGCGCGCGTCACGCATGGGCTAGCGACAGAGCACTCTGTGCGCACATACATACAGTCACTTGTTGAGCGGTGCAAGATCTGCGTCAAAAGCACAGCCAGAGGCAATTTCTTCTTCTTCGCTGATGTTGTCTCTGAGTCTGCGCGACCCGCGCTATCGTCCTTCATCGCCTCGTCGTTTTCAAGTTGTTGTCAACGTTGCTCCCAACAACATCCACGTGCGCAAATCAACCCATTGGATATCGCAACTGACAAGGCTTGCATTTGCGAATTTGCGTCGAGCAGTCCAAGTCTCGAGCAACATCCAGTTGCAATGCCGTTCCACGTCGTCGCGTCGGACACGACAGCAACTGCAGACGCGTTGCTTCCTCCGTCTAGAGACGCTCATGAACGCCAGCTGCTGCAGCGCGTGTGGTTGATCACGTCCACGCAGCAGCTGCAGACGCTGCACGTTAAAGTGCCAGGGCGAGTGTTCATCGACTACGACAGCTCGCTGAGCGCGTCATGTGCGGATGCTACAGCCTCATGCACGGCTACTATGGACGCACCACTGTCCGACACAAGCGCCACGACTGCACCGACGTCTACTGAAACAACAACTGTCGTTGCAAAGATCGTCGTTACGAGCTCGTCGCGGCGCGTGCTCGATGACTTGCTCGAGGTCGTTCCGCTCTACGGCGCAAAGGAAGACAAAGGCGTGCGCTTCCACGTCGCGAACCAGAGCGCGACGCTCCTCCAGTGCGCCGTGCTCACGCAGATCTACGTCAGCGCTGCATCCGAGATCCGCGAGCTCCTGAGCAACGGCGCAGACGTTGTGATCGGTGAGCGCGTGCTCGTGCAGCACGACACCGACGCATCGCTCGACATCAAGTCTCTCAATCGCGGCGATCTCTTTCTTCATACGACGAGCGGCTTCTCGCTCCAGAAGCTCGAAGTGCGCAAGACTGGGAGCGGTGACATCCAGATCCAGACGCCGTCACTCGAAGCCTCCGGGATGCTGTCGCTCTCCTCTGGCGGCGGCGACCGCAGCACGATGCGCGTTGCCGTCGACACGATGCGCGCCAAGATGATCATCGCACTCGCTGCGCGCTCGCACGCAGTCGCAGTCCAAACGAACGTGCTCGCGACCGAAATGTTCATGGTCTGGGCCGTCGCTGGCGGACACGTGGCATTCAGTGGACACGATGGCTCAGCGACGCATCACGTCAGCATTGTCAGTGGCGGCGGTTGCATCGACACTGCCGCTGTCCTCGCTGACGTCGTCAGTGCTAGCGTCCTGGGATCCGGCGTCGTCATTGCGCAGGCGAGTAAGACCTTGCAGGCGACTGCCACTGGTAGTGGCCGCATCCAGTACGCTGGCAAGCGTCCAGACAATGTGACGGAGCGCACCACGCGGTCGTGGTTTCGCTGGCAGCGCACACGCAACGACGTCGTCACGCCGCACGACGCTGCGCTCGACTCGACAGATGACAAAGTGACGTCTGCGCTTCGCGCAAACCCGCCGCGTGAGCCCAAAACCGTCGACGTGCGCGTATCCAAATCGCTCTTTGGGAGCGAGCCGAAGCTTGAGGTCGACGGCGAGCTAGCGGCCACGAGTCGATGGACGTGGACGCTCGTGGGCGGCGCTGCAGCAGTCGTCGCAGTCGTCGTCGTCGCTGCCAAGCGCAAGCACTAGGATCTCTCTCTCGCCATGTTGCAAGCAAGCAAGATCTGCATGTCGAGAAACAACTTGCGCAATGTATGCTTGTGCATTTCGCAAGTTGTTCTTGCACTCGCTTTTGTCACTACGACAATTTCTCGAAGCGCAAGTCGAACAAGTCGCTTGCGTCTCCTTGAAGCAATCGTCACCTCCCCCTTCGTCGCTCGCTCGCTTGCTATGGCTCCGCCGCTGCCGCCGCCCGCGCCGGGCGTCGCTGTCGTCCAAGTGCGCACGCCACCGTCGCTCCAGACGCCTGCGCGCCGCGCACACGTCGCGATCTACACGGGCATGGGCGCGCTGGAGCTCGCGAGCGTGCTGCAGAGCGTGCTCGAGCTGCCAGCCGAGACGATGTGCACGGGCTTTCTCGTCGTCGACGCGCACAGCAGCAGCCACCACCACCAGCACCGCCACCGCCAAGCCAAGAAGAACACTTTGAAGAAGAAGACCAAGCGCCACAGCGCTTTTGACACCAACGACACGTACCAGCGCATTGTGCCGCTCTCGCTCGCGTGCCTCGCGCCGGATCTGCTCACGACGGTGCGTCGCCATGCGCTCTCGCCACTGTTCGATACCCAATGCTGTGCTCACTCGCTCGTCGCTTGTTCGTCAGCCAAGCGGGTACGTGACTGCGCTCGTTGCGCACGACCGCCCACCAGCAGCCGTGTCTTCGCCTCGTGCGCACAAGGCGCCGCTCGCGAGCGCCAGTAGCACCGACGATACCAGCACAGCTGCTAGTACTCGCAAGCCAATCAAAGCTGTCAATACCCCATCGCCAGCGCCACTTGCCACTGCGAGCGCCGTTCCAGCAGATGCGAACGAGCGCATCCGCCGCTTCGTCGCCGCCATGAGTGACGACCACGCGCTCACAAAGTTCGAAGCAGCGGTACTCCTCGAGCTCTGCGAGCAGCAAGCGCCCGAGGTCCTGCGCGCGATGCGCAGCAGCAGCGACTCGGTCGCGCACAAGCAGCAGTTCCTCTTGCGCTTCGTACGCGGACCGACCGACTTGAACGGCGCGAACAGCGCAGCGTCTGCGCTTGCAGCGCGACCGCTCGAGACAAGTAGCAGCGCACCTGCTGCGGCGCTCGCATCGCCGTCTCACGCGTCGAACGCGCAAGTGGCGGTCGTCGCCGCCAAAGTCGTTGCGATTGCCCGGAGCGTCTTCTCGCCGCAGGTCCAGACCGAGATCCTCGACGCCGCGGTTGCGTACCGCGCCAAGCACGACAGCAGTGCGCCATCGGACGCGAGCTTGAGCCAAAAGATGGAGCTCCTGGGGCTCATTGAGCGCCTCTTGCGCAAGCACGCGCTGCCAGAAGAACAGGTCGCGTACCTCGTGCGCCTCGTCTTGAATGAGAACCGCCTGCTCCTGAGCGCGCTCCAGTCGCATCGGCTCGACCAGAGCGCGAGCGACTTGGAGAAAGCCGTGCAGCAGATCGCTGCGCTCGGCCCAGGACCCGCGACGTCGTCGACGACCAAGAGCCCCAAGAAGCGCACGAGCAGTCTAACAAAGCGCGCGAGCAGTCCGCGCAAGAGCGCGCGCGCGCCGCAGCCGGTGCTCCAGGGCGTCGTCGCGCGGCCGATCGACATTCTCCACGCGCTCCACCAGAAGCAGCTCCTCACGACGCTCGAGTACGACCTCCTCGCAGCGCTCGTCAAGCAGCAGGACACGCAGGTCCTCGCGGCGATCGACGCGTTCGAGCGCTCTCGGGACGTCGCGACCTTACGCGATGCACTCGTGTTCATTGTCGAAGATATCACGACTGAGCTCGGCGACGACGAGCGCGCGGCGATTGCGAGCCGACGCAGCGACCGCAACGGCGCAGCGAGCGGCGGCACGGCGCACTGGCAAGCGCACATCGTTGCGCTGGTGCACCACTGGCGCGACCGCGACCTCTTGGACGCCGAGTACGTCCCTGTGCTCGAGGCGCTCGTGGCGACGCGGCACAACCTCCTCCAGAGCGCGTACGAGGTCTTTGTGAGCGACGGCGACGCGAGCGAGCTCCTCGACACGCTCCAGCGCATCGCGAAGCTCCAGCGCCAAGCCGACGACGGCGCGGCGCTCGAGCAGTTCAGCCGCGTCGTGGACGCGCACTGCGACGTGCTGCGCGAGAGCGAGAAGGCGCTTGTGAAGCAGCTCTTTGTGCGCCGGAACGCGCTCGTGCAGGCGGCGTGGGACGTCTACGGTGTCGAGCAGAACGTGCACGACTTGGGCGACACGCTCTTGCGCATCGCGCGCTTCACGAGCCGCGCAGACGCGAAGCTCCGGCTCGTCGAAGTCGTGGGCGAGATGCTGCGGCGGCGCCTTGTGCGGTCGCACGAAGCCGACGGCCTGATCCGGCTGTTTGAGGAGAAGAACGACGCGCTGCTCGCCGCGGCCGAGGCGTTCGAGTCGGACGGCGACGTGAACGAGCTCGTCGAGACGCTGCTCCTCGTCGTCAAGCACGCCAATTTTGGCGACCCGCCAGTCTGTTCGCCGCGCCACGCGCACCGGAGCCGCTTCCGCACAGTCTCGACTGCGCCGTCGCTCGAGTTTGGCGAGTCCGGTACCGACGAGCGCGCGGCGCTGCAGCTCATTGAGCGCCTCCGCGCGACTGGGCGCCTCGCCGACTGGCAGCGCGAGGTTCTCATGACGCTCGTCGGGCAGCACGACGACCGCGTGCTCGCAGCAATGGACGTCTACAATGACGACGCGGACGTGCGCGAACTCGTCGACACGCTCTCGTGCCTCTGCGACTTGCTCGTGTGGGACGAGCACGCACCGAGCATCGTGCGCGAGTGGGTCACGCCGCTCGAGCAGCGCGGCGCAGTGCCCCGTGGCGTGCTTCAGGAGCTCATTGCGAACCGCGACGACCGCGTTCTCGCGGCGTTTGTCGTGTACTTGGGCGACCGCAACGACGACGAGTTTGTCGACTCGCTCGAGCGAATCGCGCGCATCGCCACGCGGCAGAGCGCAGAGTCGATGACCGAGCGCGTCGACTGTGCGATCGACCTCGCGCGCGCCGACGCACAGCTCGCAGCGCTCGTGACCGACGGATTGCTCTCAAGTAGCGACTGCGCGACAGTGAAGACGCTCGTGCGCGCGTCGCACGCGCAGGTCCTCGCCGCATTCGATGTCCTCGATGCTACAGACGACCGCAGCGACTTTGTCGACACGCTCGCGCGCATTCTCGCGCGCCATGCGAACAGCGGCGCAGAGGACGGACGGTCTGAGGCGCTTGCGAGCTCAACGGCGTCGCCGATCGCACGCATGGAGAAGCAGCTGCTGCACTTTGCGAGCGAGTTGAGACTCGCACCAGCGGCGCTCGCTGCGCTGAAGCGGTCGATCGCCCGTCAGGATGAGATCCTCACAGCGGCGGTCGAAGTGTACGAAGTCGAGCAGGATGAGGTGCGTCCTGGTCTTGTTGGCGTCGTTTGACTTGTGATGATGAGGATGAGGAGGATGGAACTGACGCTTGCGTGTGGCGATGGACAGGAGGACCTGAAAGACACGCTCAAGCGCGTGGCGCTCCACGTTGTCGAGGCCGAGCGGCAGTGACCGAGACGCCTTGCAAGACGAGCGAGGCGGAGAGGAAGGTGACAGACAGTCAGACAACTAACGTATTGTGGAGCGCAATGCAGTCGGACCTTCCTACTGTCGTCGAGCTGCTGCGACTGCTTCTGCTTGAGCATGGAGCGAGACGTAGGATCGTTGAAAGACATAGAGAGAGACTGCGTACTAGCACGGGCGGTACGTGAGGAAGAACTCGATGCTCTTCTCGACCGAGACGTCAGCCGAGTCGATCGTGATCTCTGGCACGTCGAGTGACGTGAGCGTCGGGCGGTACGCTGTCACAGCGGCGTTAATGCGCAGCGTCGTCGACGTCTTGCACGGCGACCAGGCGATCGACGTCGCCGTGAGGTTGTTGGTCAAGTACACGTCTGTATCGGTGCTGGGTCCCCACCGCTGCTTGTACGACGGCCCAGTGCTCGAGGCGAAGAAGTAGCTCGTCGAAAACTCGGCGTACGCGCCAGTCTCTTCGGGCACGTACACGTTGCCGCGGTAGTCGGCTTTGAAGATCCCGATTGTGATGCCCTGGAGCACTTGCACGGGCACAATGAGGTCGCACGTCTTGCGGCTGCGCGTCGTCTTATCTGCAGTCGCTTTGAACTCGGAGAAGAGCACCGAGACGGACTGCGCATCGAACGATGTGACCATGCTGAGCGTCGCGTTTGGGCAGCCCGAGCCATAGTACGTCGGTGTGCCAAGCTTGAAGACCGCGTTGACTGCGTCGGTACTCGACGCAATGGCAGCGAGCAGCGTGGCGACAGCACCGAGTGTCTGTGTCAAGGAGCCGAACATCGTTGGTACAGGGACAGTCAAGTTGAGAGTGAACGTGAGCTGGAGGTACAGGACTCGACGCAGACGCGCGCCAGTCGTGTTGGAATCGGGAGTGACCACTGCGTCCGAGCCTCGCCTCTGCTCGCAGCACTGCTCGCACTCCAAGGTAGCACTCCCAAGTCCAAGTCCAAGTCCAAGTCTGTTGTGTTCATGAGACGGAGGCAGTCGTTTCGCGCGCTCGGCTTCGTGGAACGTCTCGGGAAGTGGGCGAAATGACTTGTATTTGTATGCGAAAGGTGGCCACGCCACGTTTCACATACATGTTCAAGTGACTTGACTCCCACATGCCATTTATGGGCCAAGTCACTTGAACATGTATGTGAAAAGGGAGGTGCCGAGGCTGCCCCACTAGTCTTTCACATCCAAACGCTAGTCACTTGGCCCTCGCGGGCTTCGTGTTGTTGCGAAAGTGCTGCGTCGCGCTCCCGTGGACATCCGCTCCGGTCGAGGTCTTTTGCGTGCTAGTCTCGGGTTGCTGGCATGTCGGCTTCTTGCGATCCGCTTGGCCTTGAGTAGCTCTGTGGTGCAGCTGTTGATATTTTTGTTGAGAGTTGCTGAGCGACGACCAGCACCGTGGCGTTCGCTGCTTGGCGTTCATCCTGCCTGGTTCAGGTTCCGAGGTGTTGAGAGGTGTGGTCGGCACTCCAGATGTGAGCTGATGCCTTCGCGATGAGCGTCTTATCATCGGTAGCACCGCAAAGAGAGACAAGTGAGTGACACGGGACGAAGGAGCGAGCAAAGTCATGAGGACGCGCGGCGAAACACGTGCCGCCACAAAGGTTTCCCATGCTCTTTGGCTGTTCAGTGCTTATTGCTCGTTGCTCGTTGGTCGAGCGTGTGCAGTCGACAGGCGACAGCCAACCTCTGCATACATACTCGCATCGAAGCTTAGCTCGTCAAGTTGCACGCAGGCGAGGCATCGCATGGGGACTTCAGTGAGGTCAGGATGTACTCGGTCAGGATGTACTCGGGTGGATGGCAAGCGTACTCTGATGATGCATCATCGGCATACGAAATGATCGGTCCGCCACCACTTTGTGTTCGCCGGAGAAAACGGATCACTTTACACACACGACACACAGCAGCACCAGGACGGGCGACACTGCTCCGCGTGCAGCTGTAGCACCACCAGGACGGTCAATGCTGCCCGTGTGGCCACTTCAGTTCTAAACCACCTCGCTACCAGCCAGGTACTCTGCAATCGCCGCTGCGCTTCGCCGGCGCCATGGTGTCATCTCGCGCCATTGGGGTAGCATCCGCGGTGCTGGTGTCGCTTGGCGTCCTTGGCGCCATGGCAACCAACCCAGTGTTCTTGATGGGCGAACCGTCGTTCTTTGGCTCTGGATGTCCTGCCGGGACAGTGCGCGTCGCGCCATCGATGGACGGACAGACCGTCTCGATCCTCTTTGATGAGTACGCCGCTGCGACGACGCCGAGCACGAATCGCGACCGCAAGGCGTGCAACGTCGCGGTGCCAGTGTCGATCTTGCCTGGCATATCGATTGGCATCTTCCAAGTCGACTTCCGCGGCTACGCGTTCGTGCCACCAGTCGAGCGCGCGTTCGTCGAGTTCCAGGCAAACTACTTCTTCGCAGGCGCCACGGGTCCGACGTACAAGAAGACGTGGGCTACGCGCTCGGACGAAGACCTCTTTCTGTCCAACAAACTCGGCGTCTCGGCCGTCGTGTGGTCGCCGTGCGGCCAGTCGGCGAACTTCCGCATCAACACTGCGCTCATGGCGTACAAGCCCAAGCTGAGCGACGAAGACGCGCAGATCGCGATTGACTCGACGGACATCACGGTCGAGCGCGGCTTCCGCTTCTTTGTCACGTTCCGAGTCTGTGACTCCAAGACCCTGTCGGCGTCAGCGTCAGCGTCAAAGAAGAACTAAGATCCGTGTGAGGGTGT
Source organism: Pythium guiyangense (assembly GCA_003730235.1). Classification (NCBI taxonomy): domain Eukaryota; phylum Oomycota; class Peronosporomycetes; order Pythiales; family Pythiaceae; genus Pythium; species Pythium guiyangense. The sequence continues at coordinate 115,428 of QXDM01000074.1, read as the reverse complement.
CGATGAAGGCATCGATAGCTACACGAAGGCTGCTGCAGCTGCAGTAGCTGCGACTGGTGACTTTCAGTTCATCGTCATGGTCGCCATCATCATTGCTAGTACAGACTGTGTCTCTCTCGTTGCGACTCGGTCGCTCGCAATACTCTCTCAACATCTTCAGCACAAATCTCATCGACAAAAGTGAAACGCAAGAAGCCGACATGCCAGCAACCCGAGACTAGCACGCAAAAGACCTCGACCGGAGCGGATGTCCACGGGAGCGCGACGCAGCACTTTCGCAACAACACGAAGCCCGCGAGGGCCAAGTGACTAGCGTTTGGATGTGAAAGACTAGTGGGGCAGCCTCGGCACCTCCCTTTTCACATACATGTTCAAGTGACTTGGCCCATAAATGGCATGTGGGAGTCAAGTCACTTGAACATGTATGTGAAACGTGGCGTGGCCACCTTTCGCATACAAATACAAGTCATTTCGCCCACTTCCCGAGACGTTCCACGAAGCCGAGCGCGCGAAACGACTGCCTCCGTCTCATGAACACAACAGACTTGGACTTGGACTTGGACTTGGGAGTGCTACCTTGGAGTGCGAGCAGTGCTGCGAGCAGAGGCGAGGCTCGGACGCAGTGGTCACTCCCGATTCCAACACGACTGGCGCGCGTCTGCGTCGAGTCCTGTACCTCCAGCTCACGTTCACTCTCAACTTGACTGTCCCTGTACCAACGATGTTCGGCTCCTTGACACAGACACTCGGTGCTGTCGCCACGCTGCTCGCTGCCATTGCGTCGAGTACCGACGCAGTCAACGCGGTCTTCAAGCTTGGCACACCGACGTACTATGGCTCGGGCTGCCCAAACGCGACGCTCAGCATGGTCACATCGTTCGATGCGCAGTCCGTCTCGGTGCTCTTCTCCGAGTTCAAAGCGACTGCAGATAAGACGACGCGCAGCCGCAAGACGTGCGACCTCATTGTGCCCGTGCAAGTGCTCCAGGGCATCACAATCGGGATCTTCAAAGCCGACTACCGCGGCAACGTGTACGTGCCCGAAGAGACTGGCGCGTACGCCGAGTTTTCGACGAGCTACTTCTTCGCCTCGAGCACTGGGCCGTCGTACAAGCAGCGGTGGGGACCCAGCACCGATACAGACGTGTACTTGACCAAGATGTTGAGAGAGATCACTTTCTCTCAACTTGAGTTGTTGAGAGAGAGTTGATGATTGACGACTAGCGCTGTGGCATCCGCTGCTTGGCGTTCATCCTGCCTGTTTCAGGCTCCGAGGTGTTGAGAGGTGTGGTCGGCACTCCAGATGTGAGCTGATGAGCTTGTCCGACTAAGTGAGCGCACGCACGATCAGAGCTGCAGCACCTACAACGAACGACGAGTGACAAGTGCTGAACAAAGCGAAGGAGACCTTTGTTGTGCTGTGCTGATCGCACAATCTAGCGCACGCTTTCCTGCCTCTTACACTCGCTCACTCGTCGCAGTCGTCGCTCCGCTGGCGCTTTGCCGAGCGCACAGAGGCATCGCCATTGCCATTGCGGACATGGAACGTGAGTGGATCCGACAAGCTGTCGCCTTCGGTCTCGTCGTCGTCACCCTCTGCTTCGTGAAGAGCTACAAGTCATAGACAAGCAGCAGCAGCAGCAGTAGCAGTGGCAAAAGCGTGAGGACTCGAGCGCCTTTGAGCTCGAAGACTCATGGTCCATCGTCGCAACAGACGTGCTCTACCTCGCAAGGCGCAAGGCGCTCGTTCGTACCTGGGAGCAAACTGCCTGTGACATCCGATCGACGAGCACTCGACGACGGCGGACGCACTGCGTTCGACACGATCAACTGTGAAGAGAGAGCGAGCCACACATATAACAGTGAGCAATGGCATCGGCTCTCAAGAGACGATGATGAGACAGCGACAACATAACGGAGCTCATCACGCACTTTGGACGACGGCGACGGCGGCGGGAGTGTCGTGCTGAACGTCCGCAAGAAGCTCCGGAACGCGTCCTGTGCACACAGACGCAGTGACCAACAACAGCAACAACAGTGTGAGACATCGTCGTGAGAGCCACGAGAGACCAACCGGTCAAAGAACGTACGAGGATCGCTTTCTGGATCGTTGGGCTCGGGTTGCGGCTGTAGACACGGATCACGCGCTCTTCAAACTACAGACAAGCGATCGATCAGTCCGTGCGCTCAGCTCTGCGCTCGCAGATGCGACGAGATCCTCCAAGAGCTGCTGCGCGGCGCACCTTTTCGGGGAAGAGCAGACTGACTTGGTCCTTGGGGATGTGGAAGCTGTGGTTGAGGTCGTTCGAGCTGTAGAACGAGACATTGTCGACCGGGTTCCGGTCCTCGAGGTTGTAGTTCAAGCGACCGTCCGCGACGATGATGTCGTGCGGGTCTAAGGTCACGCCGCTCGTGACGTTGCAGCACGCAATCGTTTCGCTCGTGACCTTGGGGACTTTGCTCATGACCTCCGGCGGGAGCAAGTACTCGTCGACAAACTCGTAGAGCTTGCGGCACCGCAGCTGCTTGATAATGCGGCGCGCTTCCGCCAGATCAGGGTCCTTGGACGCTTCGATCGTCTGCGTGTGGGACAAGAGACACATGCGCACAGTGTGAGTGTGTCTGTAGTGGTGAGTCCCTATAATAGGATCAGCCCTGTCGTACATGTACGACGTGGTCCGTGAGGAACTGGAACTCGGCAGGAGATTCGGTCGCTGCGGAGATCCCGAGCTTCTTGTCTGTACAGGAGCATAGATACGTGCGTGTGTGAGAGGCGAGCGAATGACCACAGAGATATACGACACAGCGCACGACGCACCGGCCAGGAGCATGGCGTCGCAGATCATGAACTCGACGGCTTTGCCTTTGCGGTGGTTGTAGATCTGCTCCACGACAGTTCGACACACACGCGCGCTAAGAGCGTGCGTCCCGCATGCCACGAGCGCAAGAGACTCATCAACACACACACAACGCGTCGGACGCACCGACTTGTGCATCTGGTAGCGCTGCTGAAAGAGGTCGTAGATGTCGAGGTTCACGCTCGTGTGGTAGCAGATCTGGTCGTCAATGACGCGGTTGAAGAGCCACAGCCGCGTGAAGTTGAAGCCTTTGCGCACGCCAAAGAGGTTGATCATGTCGCGCGCGAGGTAGTCGAACTTGTCGACGTCGATGCAGTTCCGGCCGTTCGCGACAATCTCGTAGAGGTACCCGCGCGAGTCGCGCTTGCCCATGTGGCGCTCTTTTGCGCCGACAATGATCTGCTGCACGAAGCGCAGGTCGTCCTTCTCGAGCTCGATCTGGTTCTCGTCGACCATGTACTCGATCATGCGCAGCGACATGTCTTCGTGGTGGTAGCTCACGCCATGATGCGCAGCCACGAGCGGCATGAACTGGTGCTCAAACACGTGCGAGAACGGTCCGTGGCCGACGTCATGGAGCAGTCCAGCAGCGCTCTATATACGCAGGCAGTCAGTTCGTAACAGAGTAGACAACGTGGTCATGCAGAGCAACGTGACGCACCAACAGTGTCGACTCGCGCTGCGTGAGCTCGAGCTCTGGCTGCTGGACGCGAAAGCGCTCGACAGTCTCGCCAGCGAGGTACCCGACGCCGAGCGAGTGCTCAAAGCGGTTGTGCGACGCGCCTGGGAAGACGTAGTAGAGCGTGCCGAGCTGCTTGAGGTCGCGCAGGCGCTGGAACTGCGGCGTGTCAATGAGCGACACGCAGAGCCCATTGAGCTTGATGTAGCCGTGCACTTGGTCTGTTGGCAAGTACATGACACAGGCGCAACAGCTCATGTATGAGCAAGCCGTCACTCGGGCGTATGAATGGCAGTTGACGTATGCGCACCGTTGAAGAGCTTGGCGCGTGGGTCGCTGTTGCTGCTCACGCTGCTGCTGGCGCCGTCTGCGAGCATCATTGCGACTCGTGTTGTCGTGCTGCAGAGTGCTGATTCACTGTTTGGAGGCACTCGCAGTGCTGTTGCTGGTGCTGTGGATGCTGTCGAGCGTCTTGGAGCGCGCGACGGCGCTGGCGATGGCGCTTCGTGATGAGGAGCTCCGTGAGTGGCTGTGTCGGTTCGTTTGTGCGTAAAATGGAGTGTGACACTCAATTTTTTAATCTTGGTTGTAGTATTGAATCTCAGCCCAAAACAATAGCCAGGCTTTGGCTCGAAAGTGCTGTTTGAAAGCCTGGCTATCGTTCTGGGTCAAACTCGATGTGACTGTCGAGATGCGACTTGCACGCCAAGAGCGCAGAGGATGGGAAATGATCGCTTGGTCTCTCGACCTCGTGTTGTCACACGCGTACAGACCATGGCCGTGTTGTCTCTTCGAGGTCTCGCGAGGTCGTAGGGCTTAGGACGTCTCGAGTCAAAAGACCAAAAGCGCGAGAAGCCGCCGCCTCGTCAGCGCCGACGGATTAACTCGAACCAGCGCCTGCTCGACCTGCTGCGACGCACTCACGCACTCGCACACTCGACGACACGATGGCAAGCGATCGCAAGAAGACCACAACGCGCAGTCGAATGCCACGCAGCTGCACGCTGCAGCACATTGTGCTCGCGCTGCTCGTGCTCGGCGTCCTCTCGCTGCTCGTTCGCGTGCGGGAGCTCCCGAGCACAATGGCCGCAGCACGCGAGCGCGAGGCGCTCGAGACGCAGACGCAGCAGCTCGCAAAGGCCGCGATGCGTGGCGCAGCAGTTGACGCGGCGGTCGAACTCACAGACGCTGCCTCAACAGAGGAGGTCGTCGAGAGTGAGGCGTCATCTACACCGGCGCCAGCGCCATCAACAGTAGCAACAGAAGCAGCAACGCCAACGCCGCAGCGCAGCAAGACGCTCACAGAGCTCCAAGCGCTGAGTCTGTGCGAGCGCGAGCGCGACAGCGCGCTCTTGGACGTCATCCGCGCGTCGCAGACGACGCTCTGCGCCTCGTCCACCAACAGCAGCGACGCCGACCGAGCGACCGCTGTGACGCTCATTGACGTCCCCGGCGGCATCAAAGCCACAGTCTTCAGCGGCTTGGAGCTCAACCTCGCAGGCGCCAAGGTGCACAAGCCGATCAAAGACCTCTCGCAGGACGGCGGCGCGCACGACCCGCGCTTCGTCTTCACGCACAACGTCGTGCACTGCCGCTGCGCCGACCTCGTCGCATTCGCCAAGACCGAGCGCGCCGGCCAAGCGCTCGGGCTCTGGGCCACGATGCTCGCGCGCGTCGATCTGAACCGCGACGCTGCGTCGACGCTGTGCGACCCGCAGCTGCCGCTACTGGCGCCCGCCGCCGCGTCCGACAAGAACGTCGTCGTGTTCCGCGAGCGCGTGATCCTCATCGCGCGGCGCGACGACCACAACCCGTTCTTCCAGGTCTCGAACGCCCTGAACGCCTACATCGTCACGGCGGCGCTTGGCTGGGACCCTCGCGACCACGCGCGTCGTGCACTTGGACAGCGGGTACCCATCGCCCGTCGACGCGCTGCACGAGAAGCTCCTGTCGCCAAACCACGCGCTCGTCCACGGCGACGCGCTCATGGGCAAGCGCGTGCAGTTCGAGAACGACGTCCTGCTGGCGCCGTGGGAGGTCTCAGGCCCAATGATGCAGCACCTGAACGACGACGAGCCGTGCGGCGCGTCCGCGCTCTTCCAGGACTTTCGGCGCCTCGCGCTCGCGACGATGGGCGCGATGACCGCGAAGCCAGTCGCTAGTGTCCTGCCTGACAACGACACAGAGGGTGATGACGAGGCGACCGAGTCGTCGCTCTCGGGCGCCGCGGCGTCGCTCGTGACCGTCACGGTCATCACGCGGCGGCCGTACAAAGGCCGCAAGGTGCAGCGCGTGTGGCGCAATGAAGACGACGTGCTCGCGCGCATGCGCACCGAGTACAAGGACATGAACATTGCGTTCCAGAGCGTCGACTTTGTGGCCCTGACGCTCCAGGAGCAGATGGACGTGATCGTCCAGAGCGACGTCGTCATCGGGATGCACGGCGCCGGGATGGTCAACGTCTTCTGGACGCGTCCGGAGACGCTCGTGGTCGAGATCTTCCCCAAGGACCGCCGGCGCTGGGGCTACCGCAACTTGTGCCAGTTCATCGGCTGCGACTGGCACGAGTTCCGCGGCGGCGAGGACATTGGGAAGCACAAGGAGCCCAACTCAAAGGACAAGTCGATCCCGTACGACGCCTGGCGCGCGTTCTTCGACCCGCTCCTGCGCGCCAAGTACGCCCAAGTGCAGGAGCAAGCGAACGACCTGAGCGACTGAGACGCGCGGGTTCCATTGTACACATACGACACGGTCGCGTCCGTCACGACTAGCGACTCGAGACTGGACGCGCGCTATCACGACGAGAGACTCCTACTCACACACATACACTCGACGCCACTCTATGCTCTCTATCGCCGCGCCGCCTTGGTCTTGTGCGCCGCCGCGGCGCCGCTCACGATCTTGTTCTTGTCGTCAAAGTGGAGGCTGCAAAGGTTGTCCGTGCGCTCGTACGCCGGGCGCGCGCAGCCCTCGATCGCGCAGCGCTTGCCGCCACCATGCGCCCAGCACACGCCGTTCGAGACCGAGATCGTGCCGCAGTTGGCGAACGAGCAGATCGTGCCGCCGCCGTGCGACCAGCACACGCCTTTGGTCTTGGCGCGGTTCGCGCAGTCTGCGACTTTGCACTTGACCGACCCGCCGTGCTTCCAGCACCGCCGCGCGTGCTTGGCGCGACTCCCACAGCCCTCGACGATGCAGTACTTGCTCCCTTTCTTCACGGGCGCCGCTGCTGCGCTCGCAGGCGTCGAAGCCGCTGCAGCGGTCGGCGTCCCGCTGCTGCTCGCTTCGGCAGCGCTCGTCTTGGCGCGGCAGCTCTTTGCGGTTTTGCCAGTCGGCGCGCGGCGGCGCTTCACTTTGGCGCACTCGTTCGTCGGCGTGTGCGAGTTGAGCGCCGCGGCCATCGCGCCGCTGTTGCTCGGACTGCTCGGGAGGCTCCCGATCGCTGGGATCTGGATCGGCGGCGGCGCGATGAACGCACGGCGCTGCTGCTGGAGGTGCTGGAACGTCAGCGACGCCGCGCGGCGCTCGTCACTCGACACGGCGCTCGTCGACGCGGCGTCCGAGCGTCCGAGGATGAACGCGAGCGAGCACTTGTAGCGGCTCGAGCTGGACGACGTCGAGCTGGTGGTGCTCATCGCGCTCTCGCCGTCGCTGCTCGACGCGCGCGAGCGAGGCGAGTCGAGGTCCTCGTACAAGTCGGCGTCGTCGTCGTAGTAGTCCTGCTGGCGCTCTTCAAAGTCCTGCTGGCGCTCTTCAAAGTCCTGCTGATGGTGCTGATGGTGCTGGTGCTGCTGGTATCCAAAGGCGCTGGCCGGTGGCGCATAGTGGTGGTGGTGCGGGACCGGCGGGAGCCGGTGGTGGAAGCGCTCGTCCGGTGCCATCGCTGGCGCCGCGAGCGCGAGCGCAAGGAGGTCCGTGAGCGCGCGCGGGAACGCACTGGCGTGGGTGTCTGCCATGGTGCTGACGAGTGTGATAGAGGGGATGGAAGAGTTGGTGATGTTGCTGCGAGTCGCCGATCGATCGATCGAGACAGCGAGCAAGCGAGCGACTGCGACTGATGAACTGACTGGCCGACCGCGAGCAGTGCTTTCGTCGACTCGATCGACACTCGACTCGCGTCTCACTCGAACAATCGGCGAATGAGGGCGACCGATCGATCGATCGAGAGGAGACGCTCGCTCGTCGCTCGAGCGGCCACAGCAGACAGCAGAGCAGCGATGGACCACATGACGACGACCAGCAGAGGCGCGCGCGCGTGAGATCTCGCGCGCGCACGAGAGCTCCTCCACCAAGAATCGAAAGGCGCCTTCTTTCACTGAACACCTCGGCGCTCATAGAGCCTGCGCCTTCAAGGACCGAGTGTACCCAGTGGCGCACCTTGGCGGGTGGCGGGCAAGTCCGTCGGCTTCCTCAATCGCTGCTGCTAGCGCTTGACGGCTCGGCGGTCGAATCCAGTGCGTTGGCGATACGACCACCTCACGTGGTCTCGACGCATTTGCGATCTTGCGCGGTCGAGGTCGCTTGGATCGAGATCGAGGGGGACAGCAAGCTAGCAACACACGCTATAGCGATAGCAGCAGCGAGGATGCTCGTGAAGAGAGGGGATCGATCCTCTCTCTCAAGACACAGGCACAAGACACACACACACACACAAAGCACACGAGGGCATGAGTCGCAACGTGCGCGCGAGGGATTGCTGCGCCGCGCACGAGCGTGTCGCACACGCCGACCTCTGCGTCTGATTTGATGGCCAGCATTGCTGCTGCTGCGGTATGCTCTCGCTCTCTCTCTCTCAAGCACAACAAGCTCCAACGCAAACGAGCCTCATCAGGTCGTCCGATGCTTGTGCGCTCGTGTCCAGCGCCACCGCGCGGTGGACCTCGACAGTGCGCGCCATATGGAGCGAGCACGCCACGCACACACACACACACACACACACGCATAAAGCAAGGCTCGGATGCCGACGACGACCGCCATGCCGTGCCTCAACGCGCAAAGGTGAACGCGCGCGCAACCGTCCTTGAGCACCGGCGTCGTGCGTGCGAGGGAGCAGCAAGATGCGCTCGGCGTACACGGCGATACTTCAAGCAAGACACACACAGAGAGTGAGTGAACGCCACGAGCGCGCTTGAGATGGACCAGTTTGGTAACTCGCGCGCGAGCGTCAGCGCGTGACCGCGCCTGCGTCGTCGCGCCGCGATCCAAGCAGCGCTCGATCCGCGCGCGCCAGTGATTCGCCGGCGCCAGCGCAACTGCAACGACAGGCTCTCGGCGGTGGTCGTCGGCGCCATTGTCACAGACGCGCGCGCCTGAAACGCAAGCTCGCCTGGCGTGCAACACCGGCAGGTCCGGCGATCCGAAGCGGCCCGGCCCGATGTGCGAGAACCCAACGTCGACCTCGTCCTCGACTGTCTTTGACCCTGGAGCAAGCGCCGAGCTCGCCACACACGCAGGCACACACACCGGTGGCTTTTACGGTCGCCATTCGTCGCGTGTGCTCATGAACAGCGTGCGTGCGATGTGAGCGAGTTGTGCACGACGCGAGTGCGAGCGCTCAAGGGAGCGCATCGGCGACGAGTGCGAGTGCCTCCATCGCCCCAAGCAGCGATCAACAATCGCCAGGATCGCCAGGATCGCTCGTCACGTCGAGTTGAGTGGTTCGTGATGAGTCACACCGAAATGACGGGCATTTCGACAGTTTGCCTAAATATACTTTTTATCTAACGTGTTGCACTCTTTATTTTGCAAGTTTTTATGAGCAATGTGTGAAATAACCACGGAATCCTGGAATCATGGGCACACGATGCCTGTCAAACTCTCATGCCTCCGATCATCGTTGAGACTTGAGTCACGAGCGAGCGTGCAAGCGAGTGCTCCAGTTGCTCGTCAACCACGAGCCGTTTGCTGCTTTCGCACACGTTACTAGAGCAGATGTGTGTGTATCGCCGATCACTAGCGATCCGATCGGTTCAGCAGTCCATGCTGCGCGTGTCGTCTCGATGCGCCGCCGCCGACAAAGAACACACGTTCGCGGCCGCGATCGCCATCTTTGATCGCGGACATCGTCGCTCGGCGCCGCAAGAAGACCGAGACGACGCAGATTGCGACGGCATCATCTTGCGTTCAATCGAGTCTCCGAGAGCGCTTTGATCGCTCGCGCCCGCAGCATAGCAAAGCGCCAGGCTCTCTTTTGCGTTTGACAGTCCAGCCTTGCGAATCAAGGCTAGACCGACGCGAAGCGGTGCCAAGCGCACGTCAAACGAGCGTTGTGCTGCCTCGCATTCACAGCGAGGAACGTGCGCGCAGCAGTCCGGTGTCGAGCCGCGCAGCGATTTCGCAGTCTCGACGCGCGTCGAGTCGTCAAACCCTGGCGCGAGTCTATACGCCGCCAATGTGTCTGTGGCGCCATCAACTCGAGCTTGATCGCGGTCGTTTGACGCGAGCACTCGACCTCGAACCCTCGAACCCAAGCGCGGCATGATCGCGTTGCTGCTCGTCAAACCAAGTTTGTTCACTCTTGCCAGCGCGAGGTTCTGAGCCGAGTGAGCCGAGCGGCGACAGCTATTCTCGCTCCGATATGATATGCGGCGATCTCATGTCCAGAGGCTGTGGCCGATAACACCAAGCGCATGCCGCGCCGTCCATTCTTGCTTCGAGCTGCGGTGCGCGCACCAGCGGCCTTTGTTGTCATCTCTATCTGCCTGGCAGGCCCTCTGCGATCGCACACTCGATCGGCGCGCCGCCGACTGACGCAATGGGCTGGACCTGCGCGCTGAATCCGCACACGAAGGCCAAGCTGCGGCTGCTCAAGGCCATCCTGATGATGATCGGTCTCTCCGCTTTTGACGTCCGCGACCTCGTGTACAAGCTCCTGTGGCTCGGACCGTACGACAGCTACAAGTTCCGCGCCACGGGCGACAACGTCATCGACGCGAAGCCGCTCGCGCTCGCAGTGAACCTCACGACGCCTGGACAGGCACTCGATCGACCGAACGGCTGGAGCTCGCTGTTTGAAAAGTGCCCGCGCATCTACCCGTCCGGCGACGTCTTCCGCGTCGTGCTCGCAGAGAACTGTACCGTAGGCTCCAAGACGCACCCGCTCACGGTCCCGCAGCTCGTGCTCGCGAGCGCAGTGCGCGTCGACTCGATCGCGTGGGCGTGCTGCCGCCTCTTGCCGATCCAGCGCCAGCCAAACATCTGCAACGAGCAGATCGCGCGGGACTTCCTTAATCGCTACTTCATGGAGGCGGCGAACGTCCCCGAGAGCTGGTTCGTCCAGCCCGAGAGCAAAGAAGAGGAAGAGCTGCTCGAACTCCTCGACGTCATTGCCGCGAGCTACTCGTCCGCCAAGATCACGTGCGTCGAGGGCTTCGTGTACACGGGTCCAGGACGCTATCGCTCGACGCTCGTCGGCTGCGGCTCGCCGAACCACTTTCGCAGCGCCTTTGCCGGCGTCCACGCGACCAAGCTGCGCGAGCTCATGTTCGACAAGACGTACCTCACGCTCCACGACATCAACATCGTCGGCTTCCACTACTTCATTCGGCAGAACTGCATCAGCGACTTTGACGTCCAGCGTACGGCGAGCGGTCAGCTCAACGTCGTCTACACGACGATCATCAACTTCTCGACCTACGGCCAGCTCTATGCACTGCAGATCATCAACGACGTCGCGCTCATGGTCCTGAACGTCTTGAGCGCTCTCCAAGTCGGCTTCTCGCTCGTCGTGCCGGCGTTCCGGTCCAAGAGTCCGCACGGCGTCGACAACTTCCTCCGCGAGGGCTACGCATCGTTCCTCGAGTGCACGCTCTACCGCAGCCCCGTGGTCGTCGCGATGATCATCATCTCACAGCTCCTCTCGTGGCTTCTCGTGCTTCCGAACTCGGTCATCTGGAACTGGGGCACCAGCCTGACCGGCAAGGTCCAGGCGTACCTCACGACCTTGCGTCTCTGGACCCTCGTGCTCATTGTGCTGAACCTCACGTGGGACTTCTTCGTGTTCCTGAAGGAAGACCTCGCGTACCGCATCGCCAAGTACACGTTTCTCATGCCAGCTGAGATCATCTTTGTCGGCGCCGCGGTCTCGTACTTTAACCGCAAGCAGATCTTCGACATCGAGTTCCAGATCAACGCGATCCTGATCCAGCGCCAGCTCGACGACACGTCGTTCGAGCACTGCATGGGCGCGAGCAACGCGTACAACCCGGAGCTGGACCACAAGCTGAGCACGACGACCGAGATCCTCTGGATCGCGTACAAGCCGCTCTTCTCGATCCTGCTCTACAGCCTCACGGCTGTCGTTGCCTATGCTACGCTCAAGTACTGCGTCTTCTTCTGGACGCCACTCGGCAAAGGACTGCATCGGAACCACATTGTGAGTGCACCAGAGCTCCAGGCGATCAGTATCGTCGAGGCGTTCCAAGAAGCCAAGGACGCTATGGCGTCGAAGCGGCTCTCGGTGCAGCCCAGCTCGCGCAGTCTCGGGACGTTCGTGCACTTTTCCGAGCGCGAGCGGTCGTTCGTGCCGGAGGAGTCGACAGAGACGCGAGCTGGCGGGAGAGCAGGTCCTAGCGACTACGTGCGCCTTCCGCTCGAGAGTATGCTCAACACGCCGATTCGCGCACGGAGTCTCACACGCTCGACGCTGCAACTCGACCATATTGTGAACCACGAGCGATTCGTGTCGGCGCAGCTGTACCTCGAGTTCGGTGTGTTCTTTGTCGACGGCCGCATGAAGCCGCGCTGGGGGTTCCAGAGCCCCATTCCGCCGGTGATCCAAGTCGACAACACGGTCATCTCGGACATGATCCAGCCACTGAGTCCAGACGAGCTACAGAAGCGAAGGCGCTCGACGGCGAAAGTGAAGTGAATAGGACCCTGAGGAAGAGGGAGGGACGCGAGTGCTGGCGTGAGTGCTCATAGCAGACAACATCTCACGACGCAAGCGGTGACTGCAAACAACGAGGCGATGAAGGACGATAGCGCGGGTCGCGCAGACTCAGAGACAACATCAGCGAAGAAGAAGAAGTTGCCTCTGGCTGTGCTTTTGACGCAGATCTTGCACCGCTCAACAAGTGACTGTATGTATGTGCGCACAGAGTGCTCTGTCGCTAGCCCATGCGTGACGCGCGCTGTCGAGTCACGACCAACACGATCGCGCCAACGGCAGCAACGCCTGTCAAGACCTTGTAGCTCATGAGGCGCGACGTCCACGACACAGCGGCGTCGCTCGCTTTCAGGAGGGTCGGCTCTTTGCCTTTCTTCACGCGGTAGTGCACCACGACCGGTTCTCGCGCTGGGGTCACGACGCCCTCACTCGACGCACTGACATCGTCTGTGTCCTGCGCACTCGCTCCGACGACATCAGCTACTGCTGCTGCTGGCTTGACAATGTCGCCTGGGACCGTCTTGCTGCGCCACCAGAGCCAGCGCTCGACCGTCGTCTCTTGCGGCGCAGCGGCTGTGAGCTCGACCGTGCCGAAGAGAGAAGCCTCGACGCTCAGCTCCTTTGTCGCTTGGACTTGCGCGAGTCCGGACCACATGAGCATCACTGACGTCTTGTCGGACACGACGCCTCGAGTCTGGATCGTCCCGGACGGAAAGATGATTGCGGTCTGCTTCTTTGCTCTCCCAGCACCGACGACTGCGAGGTCTCCGCAGTAGATGATCGCCGAGTCCAAGTGGTTTGTCGTCAAGCTCGCTGTCTCCACGACGATGCTCGCTCTGCACGCGACGAGTGGCTTGATCTGTTTTGCTGTGATCGAATTGGCTAGCACGACGAGCTTGCTCGAGCTGGACCACCCTGTAATGCCCAGCGTCTCGCGAACGTCGATGCTCGGAACGCGCACTTGAATGACGCCGCCACCGTGACTCGATGCAGTCAGCGACCGCAGCACGAAGCCTTCGCTCGATGATACGAACGCGCTGCCGGCGTTGCGTGTCTCCACGTTCACATCTGCGTTTGGGTCGTTCTGTCGCATGACTGCGTCGCCGAGCACGTACGTGGCCGCCGAGCCGACAAACGTGCGCAGCGCGTGCTTGTCACGCACTGCTACTTGGACGAGCAGCGAGCCACGAAGCTCTGCGCTCTCGCTCTTGACGCCAAACTGCACACCTTCGTCTTCTTTCTCGACGTCTAGCGATGCGGCTTCGAGTACATCGAGAAGCGCCTGCGAGTCGCTCGTCGCCACGATCGTTGCAACGACTCGGTCTGGTTGTTCAGCCAAAGCCGAAGCTGGAGCTTGAGCTGCGAACGCAGCGTCGACGTCGATGAACACGACGCCTGGGACATTCATCTCGAGCGTCTGGAGCGTTTTGGCGCTTGTGATCGTCCACACGCGTTTAACCATCGTAGCAATTGCTGACGTTGTTGTTGTTGCTGCTGTTTGCGACTGCTGACCATGGTCGAGCTGCTCTGTCGCATCGCTTGTTGTGATGCCAAACGTTGTTGGTGCCATTGCACTGCGCGCCTGAGTGCTGTCGACTGCTTGATCGATCAATTGGCGGTGAGATCTGAAATGAGCATTGAGCTTTGCGCTTTGCGCTTTGAGCTCCTGGATCTCAAGCCATCGAAAAGGCAATTTGTGCGCAATCATTCTGAGCTGGAATGCTTGTGAGAGTCTACTAAACGAAGCCTTTCATTGTGAGGTGGAGGAGACACACACACTTGAGCAAAGCAACCACCTTGACCAGCGCTGCTGCTTGCACCGTAGCAACACTTCAAGCCATTAGCAGCTCTTCTTCTCGCGTGGCGCATTCGGGTAGTAGGTGCAGCAGCGAGGACGGTGTCCACAACAAGTCGGCACCGATCATGCCGCAATGTAGAAGGCGATGGTTCGTTTCGATCCTCGGTCACTACATCGTCGTTGTAGCCACTGCATGTCGTCGTCCTACGACAGTATGTTTGTGTTGAGACAGATGAGTTCTGCAAGCTTGAACGTGTCGGGGTACACGAGTCGCGCGCGCTGCTCGACAGTGCTGCCGTTGACTTCGTACATGTAGATATTGGCGAACCGGAGGCGCAGCACCTTCATGACGAGGACGGTCCAGAGGTCGTCAGCTTGGAGCAGGTACTTCTGGTTCACGATCACAAAGCCGCTGCTGTAGATGCCGTCGGGCGTCGCGAACTTCATGCCTTTGATAAAGAGGCAGTTGTCGTACTCGGCGAGCACGCCGAAGCGGTTCGCGAGCTGCGCGCCTGTGGCGATCTCAAAGATCGTGAGCACGCTCAGGCGCTGCCGCATGCTCGCTTCGTCCTCCGACATCGCGGTCGTGTTGCTCGAGCGCTGGACGTGGAGCGGGTCCGGGTAGACTCGTCGGTACACCTTCTTGAGCAAGATGTAGAGCACGACGCTTGCGAGCATGCCAAAGACTGGCACGAGGGTCGCGATGATCACGTCAGTCGGGACGGGGAAGACGCTGTGCGGCGTCCAGAAGCGCATGGGCGAGACCTTGGACTGACCGTCGATCGCAGGCAGCATGCCGCTGTTGTAGAACGCGCTCGAGAACGTCGCGACGGTCTGCGCCGCAGCAGGGAACCAACACAGGATCGTCACGCGGTACGTGAACCCGACGTGGAACGACAGCATCGTGAGCAGCGGATCGATGCGTTCGCGGAAGAGCAGCCCGAGCACGCCGCAGAGGCTAAAGTAGAGCGTGAGCAGGTCCGCGTAGATGATTGGCGAGTCGATCGCCATGTCCGTGGCTTTGAACACGTCGTTCGCAGTCGCGATGCAGAACTCGAGCAGTGACCAGAAGCCGCCAAAGTACCACGAGAGCAACACGAGCAAGCCACGGAGCGTGTTGCTCCCCGAGACCGCCACGAACGCATCGCCAATCCAGAGCTTGCCGACGATGAAGTTGCGGTACGTGATGAGCACAAGCACGACGAGGCTCAAGAGCGAGCTCACGCCAAAGTACAGCTGCACAAAGTGCACCCACGCCCACTGGTCGTACATGTACGGCTTCGAGAGCCACTCGGGACCGGTGATCGCCTCAATCGCGTTGCTCGAGACGACCCAGCGCTCGGTGAAGATGTTGGCTTGCGACGTGTCGCTGTCGATGTAGAACCCAGACCGCGTGCTCACGCGGACGATCTTGGCCAAGTCAGTCGGGTCGCCGTTGCGGATGCGCTTGAAGATCCAGGACCCTCGCTCGGTGAGACCCGTGAGCGTGTACACTCGGAAGTCCAAGACCGCGTACGGGTAGCCGAGCGAGACGATGTAGTGGCACTTGACGTCGCGTGCGCGCAGGTCGTTGACGAACGTCAGCGTTCCGACGCCTGCGGGTCCGATCTCTCGCTGCAGGTTGATCTTGTAGATCTGGTTCGCAAAGTTGACGGTGAGCATGTACACGCCGTCCGGGTCCGCGAGCTTGCGCACGAGGAAGTGGAACACGCCGAGAGCCTCGAAGCCGCTCGTAACGATGTCCAGGTCGCACGCCACGACCGGCGCGATCAGCTCGGTCGTGTTGCTCGCGACGAACGTGAGGTTGTACGCCGTGTCTCGCGCGATCGCAGCGTACAGCATCCGCAAGTTCGTCGGCGAGTAGATCGCCTGCGCCGTGGCGCTCATGCTCGCACACTGGTCGAACGACGCGCCGCTTGCGTCGACGTAGATGGTCGCATTGCGTGGCCGCGTGTCGTGCTGAAGGAGTCTCGTCACGAGCGGACTCTCGCGGAGCGTGGTCGTCCCGATCTGCGCCTCGAGTGCCCGCGACGCAAGCGTGCCTTTCGACACAAAGTCGCCGACGGTCTCATGCAGCAGTCCGCGCGCCTCGTTGACTGCACTGAACGAGATGTCGATAGCATACACCGCTGCTGCGAGCACGACGAGACGGTGGAGCAAGCGCCAGAGCTGCGCGAGCGACACCTTCTTGAACTTGGTCTGCTTGGCTCTGACCTGCGTTCGAGCTTGCGGTGACCGCGCACGGGTAGTTTCCTTGTTGTCACTCGCCACCTTGTACTTGTCTCCAGAACTTGCACCGAACGGATTCTTTCGCTTACTCGCACCTTCGCTTGCCCCTGTCGGCGATGGCGCGACGCGCGCTTTGACTTCGATCTCGGCTGTCATTGCCACGACTGCTGCACGATGAGTCTTCCTCAGGCCGCCCTCGCGTGCGTTGCGAGTGCATGAGAACGTGCGTGTGTGCTCGGTGCACACTCGTTCACAGGCTCGCTCATAGAGGACCAAGCACAGGACCAAGCACAGCAAACGATGAGGATGGCGCACTATCAATAAGTGTGTATTGTCCTGACAAGATGTGACGTTCATGGTTCGTTTGGAATTTGACCGCGAGTCATCGACATGACTTGCGTGCTAACAGCACTCTTAAGGGAGTCTCCTACGACAGTACTGCGTCTCGGTCACTCTGCGTGTACACGTTTCGTCACGGAGCGTCGTCGCTGTAGTTGTTGCGTATGTGTGTACTGTATTAGCTGTTCTGAGGAGGCTGGTGATGCAACACGGATCGTGGTCATACTCTGTCTTTGGTCGTCAGTTGTCAGCCGAGTCGCCTTCGAGGGCACGACTCCTTGTGTTACAACATCATCGACACCTCTGTACAGATGTGCGCTTGGTCCGCCTCGAACGGGCGTGAAGGCATGTGCCTCACATTGTGTACCTGTAGATGCGTGAATTGTGAACACTCGTGCTCCTGCATCTGCATGCAGGAGCACGAGAGTTCACGAAGTTACGGAGTGCAACGGGCAAGAACGAAGAAGTGACACAGAAGTGTAGCCATCACTCTTGAAGTCAATAGCCTGCAAATTGGTACCAATTTAGTATCAATGCATTTTAACACAAGAGTATCGTCACAAAATATTTGTTAACACATGATGTATTTGGGTCTGGTCGCAAAACGGGTCGCAGGTCATTTTGACACCACGGGTCGCAAACAGGTGGCACAGCCATTCTTTCCTCAATCTCCTTGCTCGAAGAACTTGCCCTCACTCCTCGCCACTGCCGATCGCCACCATGGCAAAGACTCATACCAACCTCGTCACTTCACGCTCGCGACGCTTACCGACTCGCCAGCTCGACCAAGCGCACCGTCACACACTGACAAAAGCGCACGCCGGCTCAAGCGACCAAATATGCGGAAGCGGCCACTCGCTCTCACGAGCTCCATCTCGTACCAGCTCAACAGCACGCGAGCGTACCACTGAGCTCATCCGTTCTCGCTCGCGCTCTGTTGAACGAGGTCACTCGCGCTCGTTTGTTCGTCCTCGCTCCCGCATGGCTGACCATGGTCGCTCACGCTCGCCGGCTCGCGGTCGCACGCGTGAACGTTCGCGCTTGGCGTGCCGTAGTCGCTCGTACTCAACTGCTCAAGGTTGTTTGGGCTTTGCTGGCCATGGTCTATTGGGCTCAACACCTCGCGCACACCTTGGACCGTTTGAGCACTCTCGCTCACGCTCGCCAACTCGTGATCGCACGTGTCGCTTGAGCTCGGCTGATAGTAGCCGCATGAGCTCGGCTGATCGTGGTCGCTCTTGCTCAATGGATCCAGTGCATTTGGGCTCAACCACTCATGCAAGCTTTGGCTCATTCGGCCGTGCGAGCCTGCGCTCGCCTAGTCATGCGCGCTTGCGCACATACGATCGTGCTCGCTCTCAAGACCGGTCGCGCTCAGGCTCATTTGGCTCGACTCACTCATGCTCTAGAGACCGTGATCATTCTGGCTCAAGTGTTTGCGCGCTCTCGCTCCCGAGTGAAAGTACGTGCTCTCGTTCCGTAGGCCGTTCGAGTTTGAGTCCCAGTGCGCATCACAGTGGATCTCGCGGTCGCTGCCGTTCTCGAGCTAGAGCTCCCACAACAACATCTTCTCGCATTCTATCAGACAATTGTCCACAGCAGTGGACTTGGTCAACACGTTCGCAATCAAGATCACGTTCTCGTTCTCGTTCTCGTTCTCGTTCTCGTTCTCGTTCTCGTTCTCGTTCTCGTTCTCGTTCTCGTTCTCGTTCTCGTTCTCGTTCTCGTTCTCGTTCTCGTTCTCGTTCTCGTTCTCGTTCTCGTTCTCGTTCTCGTTCTCGATTGTGCATGCGCTCTACTTTGCGTTCTCGTTCACGCTCCCGCAAGAGCCCGCACTCGCGAGCCAGAACAGCTCCGTCAACCACGCAACCCTTAGCTCCTAGCTCTAGGTCTCCACAAGGCCACATCAATAACAATGGCGAGCCTGATCAAGTACGCGACTACACGCTTGTAGACGTATCCTTGGCATTGCGAACTGCACACTCTACTGTGATCTTCTTGTGCGGGTATCAGTACACCAAGATGAGAGCGACAAACGCCAAGGTGTCGTACAGATGCAGCGTGTACCGCCGCACGTCATGCAAAGGGCGCGTTGACTTTAGCTCGCGGCTCATGGCGTTCACAAACTTCGTTCAGCACACCTGCTCGCCAACACGCGCAGAAGTACCTGCTGTGGTCAACCGCGAGCTCGAGATGCAGAACCGCGTGGATGGCAGCGCCATCGCAAACGTCACCACGTCCGCCGAGCGCATTTGGCAGTCTGTGAGCGCCGAGTTCTACCCTCCTGACTCAACTGTCGCTGTCCAAGGGCTTCGACGAGATCAAGTCAAGCAGTGCGTGTACAGAGCCCGGCAGCTGCACTACGGAGAGGCCATTCTAGGGCAAGTCGAGATGCCTCCACTCTCGCTTGTAAGCGACTCACACCTCGAGTTCTTTCAGTTCCACTACAGCTACGCGTGCGAACACAGGAGCGCGCCTGAGCGCCTGATTGGTTGGGGCTATCCTGCTCTCATCAACAAGCTCAAATACAAGTCCACGACGCTCTTTCTTGATGGCACGTTCCGTTCTGTACCAAAGCCGTTCAAGCAGTGCCTTATCTTGATGGTTCACGACCGTCCAAGTAAGCTGTTCCTTCCAGTTCTCTATGTGCTTTGTACTTCTAAGACCGCCACGATGTACCAGAACGTGCTGCATTTCGCCACACAGACAGCAGGCCAGATGCTGCATCCAGAGTCGGTCATTTGCGATTTTGAAGACGCGCTCATGCGGACAGCACTAGAACACTTTGATGGCGTTCGTGTGAGCGGGTGCTACTTCCACTGGAAGCATGCGCTGCTCTGGCGCATGAAGGCGCTCCGCCTTCCTAGTGTGGAGTCTGCTGCTGCGATGCGCCATGGCGCCGTTGACTTGCTCACTGTCATGGATCCAAAAGACGTACCGACTCGTGGCTATGCGTACTTGAAAGACAGGCTCCGAGAGCAGATCATGGACAATGGACACACGTACTCCACTGCCAAATGGCAAGCGTTTTGGTCGTAATTCGAGCGTCAGTGGGTGGAGCGCGTCGCTCCTGAGCTCTAGAGCGCTCATGGTCTTAGCTGGCAAGTTGTTGCTTGGACCAAAAACCCTCTTGAGCGCTTCAATCGAGAGCTCAACGATGCCTTCCCCAATGCACATCCTACTCTCGCGGCATTCATTGGCGGAATCGATGCCATTGCACGGCGTCGAGTGCAGCTACTGATCGGCATCCAGCAGCGACGTCCAGCGGCACCTGACCGAGAGAGCTTCCAGCTTCCTGAAACGTTTGTTCTGCCTAAGTGATAGTAATGAAGCTGAGTATTTTGCGACCCGATTGATTCTTTGCGACCCAATGCGACCGAAAGTGCGACCGAAAAATGAAATTTTCAGTGCGACCCATTCTGCGACCAGACCCAAATACGACCCGAAAAAAAAGCTTACCTCGTCGACTGCAGCAAACGACATGGCGATAGAGTACACCACTGCTGCGAGCACTACGAGGCGGTAGAGCAAGCGCCAGAGGTGCGCGAGCGACACCTTCTTGAATTTGGTCTTCTGCCCTTTGCGGTGCGTTCGGACCTGCGTCAATCGCGCGCCGCTAGTTGTCTTGCTGTTTGTCGGCGTGGGGATGTACTTTGCCGCAACAGTTTGCGTCGGGTGTGGCTCTCTCATCCCCGGGATCACGAGCGGCGGAACATTCTTCTTTGTCCGTACGACCTTAATGAGTGCCGCAGTGGGCTCCATGGTAGTCTCGAGTGCACGAAGGAGAGAATGGTAAGCGAGCACAAAAGAGCGAAAGCGCGAGTGTCTGAGCTCGTTTGACTGCGCAGTTACCGCCCACCGCGGGGTCTCAGACATACACTGGAGCGTCCTCTCTGTCAGCATCACCGCTTCGATCGTCGTGATCGCCACGTCGACTGGAACTGGGACTGGAAAGCAGTGGCCTCTGCTCCGGATCACCTCCTCGTCTCGGTTGACGTCTTCGCCTCTGCTGCTCCTTCTGCAGCTGGCGTCGCCGTCGCTGGTGCTTGCAGCGCAAGACGCACAGAATGACTGTCCACGCAGCGATGAACACACTTGCTGAGACGACGACGACGCGATTTGTTGTCACTAGATCCCAGATCCGATCGGTGACGACGGGCGATGAGCTACTGCTACCATTGCTGCCGTTCGTGCTGTTACCCTTCTCAGTCGCGAATGACATTGACGAAGCACTCGCCTGCGAACTTGCGCTTGACACTGCTGCTGGAGCTGGAGGGAGAGGCATCGCTGCCTTGGCACTCGACTGGTGAATCGGCAGCACTGGCACACGCTAGCGCTTGCAGTTCACTACTGCGCCTGACATGACTTTGCGCTTGGCGATCGCTCTGAATGTCGAGTCGCCCGGCGTCTGCACTCGGCCGCTCGCATCGCTCACCACACGAGGCTCCTGAAACGCGTACTTGACACTGCCGCTGCCAGACACGACGCCACCGAGGTACTGTGACGCCTGCACAATAGCGTCACCACTGCCACTGACGTCCACGCCGACTTCGAGACACTCGATCGCGCCGAGGTTCGCATCGCCAGCGCCGCTGATTGTCACACTCTCGTGACCGCACGAGCCTGTTTGCGCTGCTGCGATCGCTCCGGAGCCAGTCACGACTGCTTCGAGCGTCGAGACGTGGAACTGCGGGACGTCCCAGCAGACGTCGCCAGCCGAGTACGTGCGACTCCAGTCAACACACGCATGCAAAGGCCTCCAGCAACGCCTCGTGGCGATCAAGGTGGTCATGTTCGCGGACGTCGTGGCGGTCGAGGACGTGGCGGTCGAGGTCGTGGCGGTCGAGGACGTGGTCAGGAGATGGTAATGGTGGAGACCGACGTGGAGAGCGAGGCGAACGAGTGAGTGAGAGCGAGTGAGCGAGTGAGTGAGACCGACGTGCCGATGCTCCTGCTCGGGTGCGAAGTCGTCCTCGCGCTCTGCGAGTTTCGGAATGGCGCAAGGACAGACTCGAGCGCCGCAACCGTCGTCACTATGAAGTCAACAGGACGCAGTGTAGTGTGTAGTGTAGCTCGTCATCGGAGCTCCCTTTGTCCAAGCTCGGCAGTGTCATTTGCCCGAGTTACTGAACGACCAGAGCTCTGTTCCTAGATCTGTCATGCACCAGCAAGTGTCATTCGCCCGATCGACTCGCCCATGTTCGCGAATGTTTTGATGCTCCGATGCTCCGATGCGTGCGATTTGTCGCGGCCTGAGGTGTCACCTTGTGTCGTCTTGTGTCTTGTGTCTTGTGTCTTGTGTCTTGTGTCTTGTGTCTTGTGTCTTGTGTCTTGTGTCTTGTGTCTTGTGTCTTGTGTCTTGTGTCTTGTGTCTTGTGTCTTGTGTCTTGTGTCTTGTGTCGTCTTGTGTCTTGGCACTGATGAGGGAGGGAGAGAGACAAAGATCGTAGACGAAATGAACTCGACCAAAGACGCCTACGAGCTTGACAGCTTGAGGCTCTCGCACACTCGACTCGCTCACACGCGACCTCGTGTCATTGACGGCTCTTGTGAGGGCCCGTGGACAGCGTCTCGACTTGCTCTCAAGCGTGTCAAAGTCTCGCGCAAGTGAGAGCTCTCACTTTGCACTCCTGGATCAATGTTCACAAGAAAGCCGTAGATCGTCCTATGTCTAGCAGTCACATCAGTGCTCTGCTCCAGTGTGGCAACTTGCGAGTTCCTCAAAGCAAGACGATCAGCGACGCAGTGTCAAGCGCAAGCAAGAGTCTCAGATCTTAGCTATCGCTACGACATCAGCCCAACGACATCAGCTGAAGGTTCGACGTCGTGTATCAATCACATCGTCCATGTAATGAAGCCGAGACGTCTGGCGCGAGCGCGCCGCACTGCACATAGAGCGAAGCGGCAATAGCGACGGCTTGTGATGTCTCTCGTTCACGCACCATACACTGTGATTTTTCATGTAGAATGCTCGATCGGAGTCCTGCGTTCCTAAACACACATAAACAACGAGAAGAGACACGACTGTGAGCAAGGACTGAGATCTCAGCTCTGTTCGCGTCGTTGCCATGCACACACGAGACCTCAAAAGAGGAGCTGTGAGATCTCAGCTCCAAGACTTCAAATCCATCGAGTGGCTCCAGTGATCTCAACTCCCATTTGCCTGTTGCCTTCAACGACCTCCTCTGGCGATCAGTGCCACAGAGGCACAGGTCTAGAAGATCATCACAGTGTGTGAATCGTGTGTATGAAAGATCGCTTGCTGCTCTAGCAGAAAGACATCAACAAAGACACCAAGCACTCAATCAACCAGGAGGCAAACTGCTTCAAGCGACTCCACGTCTTTGCCAACTCGTGTCTCCTGCCTCTTGGATCTCACTTTCCAACTCGCTTTCTAGCTCTCAAGTTCCACTCAACCGCACCTGCTCGAGCCGTCTCTTCACGCACGCAACCTGTCCATTCTCAACGACGATGATCACTACTTCGCGAGCGACCTCGACGCTGGCTGTCACGGCTCTTCTTGTCGCCACGCTCTCTGACTCGGTGACGGCGCGCAACGCGAGTGTCCAAGTCGAGCAAGCCGTACAAGGCTGCAACAAGTGCGACTCGCCGCGTGACTGGTCGAGCCTCACCGGTGCGTGTTTCCACGACGTCGGCGATCGCACGAACTGGTTCTTCCGTCAGCCGGGCGGCGACTTCAGCTACTGTGGCTGCTGCAAGGTGCAGAGCGTCAACACGCGAGGTGCGCGCGGCAAATGGTCGCGCACCAACATCAACAGCGACACGTACTGTTACTCGATGGACGGCCAGCACGACATCACTTCGTGGTACTGGAACTCGCCGATGCGCTGCTAAGCAGTAGCAGTAACAACAGCGCGTCGCTCAACCGATTGGCGCATGGAACTACCTCGCGCGTAGTGACACAGTGTGGCTTCAAGATCGAGCATGAGCCATCTCCATGTGACTGCACTCACAACATGCGATAGCAGTTCGACCACCAGAGATCCTTCTGAAGCTTGGATTGCGTTCAATACATCATCGTATCCTCTCATTTCAACCACAATGGCGTGCTCCTTGCACTCGCTCTGTGTGTAGCTGGTCTCGTTCGTGCAAACTACCGATGTTGCCTCTCATCGTCAGCGTCACTTGATGAGCTTGTTGCTGAGATCGTCGCTCAGCAAAGTTGTGACAACTTGATCTGGTGACTTGAGATGGCTGCATGAAACTGGACGATGGGTTCACTTTTCAAGCCAGAAATTGTCCACTTATTGTTGATTCTTTTACATTAAAAATGGACACTATTTTGCTCATCAAACGCCATGGAGTCTTGACTTTCCAGTCAATGCTCTCGCTCGTGCTCTTACTCTCTCCTTGCGCTGCAGCACCCAAGAGCACACGAGAAGACCACCACTCAACGTGCTACAGGCTACCAGTGCGTGTCGAGCCATCTGGCCATCATCTGGTCGTCATCATACGACAGGAATGTTTGCTGTTGTCATGGACAAGCACTCGGCCAAGCGTGGTCAACACGGAGCACCGGGATGACTCTGGTCGCATAGCTCTCCACCTCACGTGCTTGATCGCTCACTCCTTGCTCTTGTCATTTCTCCATTTGCGCTGTGCAGCACACACACTTCACGCTTTTGTCACTCATCGATCGCTTCGCCAGGCAACATGCAATTCGTTGCGCTCGCTCTCACTGCGACACTGCTCGCAGTCGCACAAGCGCTCTCGATCCACGACTCTGATCGGGCGTCCAGCCGGACAGCACTCGCGCGACCTTGCGATCATCCCGAGGGGTATTGAAGATGTAAGCGAACCCTTTGTTGGTCGCAGACATACTCCAACCCCTCGGTCGAGGATCCATTGCGCCGCAAGCCGGTCATCACCATTCACGTGCTGGGCACCGCCGGAACGAGTGCGACGTCATCTGCTCTGCCACAGGGCGCAGCGGCACGAGCCGCTTGAGCAGGCCGTTAATGTGCGCGTGAATGCTTACTTCCGCCTCGATCGTCTTCGTCGCCATGCTTGTGTCTTCGCCGTCCTTGGATGCGCTTGAGCTTGGTGTCGGCTTGATCTTGGTCGTCGTCACCTTGCGCAGCTCGATGGCGTCAACCTCAAGCAACGCGAGGAGCGGCGCCGCATCATCATCAACGATCGCCGCTGGTGTCGAGAGCGCAGGCAGCTGGCTCAGTAGCGCCGGCAACGGCGCGTTCTGCATAGCGAGCGCAGCGGCGAGCGCGAACAGAGAACACACGAGAAAGGATGCGATGTCCGACACGAGCGCGAGGCCTTGCTCTTGCGCCGTCTTGACTCACAGCAAGCGCACAAAGAGCGTGCCGTCCGCCGCCATGGACAGGCGCCCGTTGCGCGCATGGACAAGGTCCGATGCACGCCCAAAGCAGTGCCACATTAAACAAATCAATGCAGCATCCTGATAGTCTCTTTTATTCACTCCATTGAAATACATGCACTCCATCAGCACTCGCAAATCGTCCTTTGTACACGGAGGCGCAGAGTGGACAAACACGCCTTCTTTTTGTTTTAATATGCACGCTGCGATACATTTGTTTTGCCAACCAGTGCACTCTCTTCATACACACGCTGTTCAGGATGCATTCCAATCAACCACACTTTCACAGCACGCCAATAAGCCACGACATAATTGAACATCAATGGACTGCCGTCGGCGCGATTGATTCTCGCAAGGAACATACCAAAGCGCTCGAGCACTGCGACAAGGCGCGCACCAGACGCATCGGATCTGATGCAAGTTTGGACCTAGTCCTTGCTTACGTCTTGCTCCACCAAGAAGCGAGCAAACGAGCTGAGCGCCGAGGCGCGGGCTTTGCGCGTGTTTGCCGGCACCAAAGCGTCCATGCTGGCAAATTCAAAAGAGAGAACAGGATGTCCAGATGCAAAGGACTGGGTCCTATGTGGCCCTCTCTAATTCGGTGCTCTCATTTCTAGGATTCCGCCACTATGGTACAAACTGTGAGGATATTATTTCGTTATGCATTTTCACTTGACTTGAGTAGAAGCAGACACATACCTCGAAAACGATTCGGACCATTTATTGGTCCTAATGGTCGGAACGGAAATCGTTTTTACGGAGCACAGCGATTGGCGAAAATCAGTGTATTCTCCCGCCTGATTGGGCATAAAGATGCAGCACAAAGAGACCAACACTCGCTCGGTCAGAATGGTGACTATATTCAACCGTACGATGCAAACGCGGACATGACACGTGTTTCGGATAATCGTTTCGACAATGTGTAAAAAGTACGAACTGCTGTTTTGTACTTACTGTTCTGTCTGGACTGGGCCTGTTTTGTTTTCGCATTGCCACGAGACGCAACTTACCGCGTAGCACGAGACCAAGACAGCGCGAGACGCAAGACGCAAGACAACACGAGACGGAAGACGACACGAGACTCAAGGCAGCGCAAGACGCAAATCGCAAGACGCGAGACGGACGGTGTCACGGGAGTGTGTTCCGTGACGTAGCTTACACGTGGTCTTACGAGGAAGCGATGGAATGAAGCGCAGAGGAACTGCGCTGGACTCGGTATTTTCAACTCTGAGGTTTTTGTATTGAGATCATGCATAGTGATGAATGTGAGGGAGCCAACCTAATTAGTGAGCCCTCTGATGGGACGACCGTGGTCGTCAGAAATCAGGTTAGGCCACTAAATGGGAGTCTGCTGTGCTCCTTCGTACTTAGCACAGCAGCCCCGTTACACCATCCCCCACACAAGCTTGCTGACACGCAAGCAAAAGGAAGCAAAAGCACACAAGAAGAAGCAACACGACGCGCACACGTGGCGCGACGCAGCGAGCAACAGCAGCGACGACCCCGAAGACCATGCAGCACGGCGACGAGAGCCGAGCTATGTGCGACGCCTGCGACCAGCCGATGCCGAGCGCGAGCGTGATCGCAGCGACGGCGACGTACGCCGACGCGCTTCGCCGACTGTCGCTGTACGACTGCAGCACCGTGCGCAACTCCCCTGGCGACGAGGAGCTCGCCGACATGTGGCGCCGATGGCGCCAGTCGCGCGGCAAGACCATCACGACGACCGGCCAAGTGACGAAGGAGGCGCTCGACGACTCGTGGACGCGCTTCGTCGCGCGATGGAACCTGGAGCCTGGCATGGCGCTCGCTCTCGAGCGCCGAGAGTCGCAACACGAGCGCTTTCACCTCGGCGAGCTCGCCGAGCGTGTGTGCTCGGCGTCGTGGGACGCAGATCGGCCGTGTTGCTACGTGCATGTGGTCGCGTACTGTCGCATGTGCAACCACCGCGAGAAGCCGACGGTCGCACAGTGGGAGGCGATGCTCGCCGAGTATCCGCTTGACGAAGACGAGAAGGCTCTCCTCGCCAAGTATCGACGAGATCTCGTTCTCGCGGCCGTTCCCGCTCGCGATTTCCGTCTCGTCGCGCGCTTTGCGCGCTCGCAGGAGCAGCATGTGGCGTGGCAAAAGCCGGGCAGACGATCGCGTTCACACGCTCGGTTGCGTGGTCGCGCGCGCGCGCCGTCGCCTTGGCGCGAGCAGCGGCCTCGTACGCCATCACCAGGTCGCGGACATCTTCAAGAAGCGTGGCGCGAGGCTCCCACGAGTCATTGGACTGATCGAAGCCAAGCCAGCGAACGCGATACTCGCGCGTTTCCGGAACACCATGACGGTCGCGGTAACTGGCACCGCGACGACTGGGGTCGCGGTGATCAAGCAGGTGATCGACGATCCAGTGCGGATGACCCGCGCTGTCGACAAGAGGCGGAGGACCATCGCGGCGGGACGTGGCGCGACGAGACGATGGTCGCGCCTGCGCCTGATCAGCTTCGGATGCTGTCGCACGACACGGATGTGGCTCTGAGCCGAGCGGACGACGCGATCGCAGAGACGGACCGGCTCGACTCCGAGGTTGCTGCGCTTCGAGCGCAGCTGGCGAAGGTCGTTCAAGCGAACGAGGCTCTTCGCGCGGACAACCGGGCGTTCCGTGCGGGTCAGCAGCCACCAAGTGCTCTGGCGAAGCCGCGTCCTCGTCACGTCGGGTCGCGCTTCGAACCTGGCGTGGCAGCACGTCCGTCGGAACCGTAGCAGCCACGTAGCGCTTTAAGCGCCCGACATAAAAGGTCGGGTGCACCTTCAATGCACTTGGCATGTCGAGAGTGTACGCCTCGCCTTTGCGTCGTGTGATCGTGAACGGGTCGATGAAGCGCGGTGCGAGCTTGGTCGCACCAAGGTTCGTGACAGAACCAGGTGCAATGCCGGACGCCGATAACAAAACACAATCACCGACCGCGAATTTCTCCAAGTTTGTGCACCCGTGCTGGTCGGCTGCTGTTTTCTGCCGATCAACTACTGCAGCGATCGCATCGCGCACAAAGCGAGCGACCGACTCGCGCTTTTGAACGAACTCGAGCACACGATCCTCGCCAATCGCAGGTGGAGGCGCGGATGGTTTGTCCGCGCCAGCGCGTGTGGTGATGGCGATAGCGCGTCGCGACGGCGCGATGAGAGCCGCGTTAACCCAAGCTGTCGCCTCGTTTGGCGTCATTGCAACAGCGCAGTGTGACGACCGGCCATCGCTCGAAGCTGTCTCTGTCGCGCGCCGAAGACCGCCGCACGATACCGATGCGCTCGGTGTCCCTCCCCCTTCAAGAGAGCCGTCGTCGTCAAAGCCAAAAACCGCGGGAACGCGCGGGTGACGCGCGTTATTGATGAAGAACGGCGTGTGACCAGTGGACTCGTGCACCACGTTGTTGATCGCGAACTCGACCATCGGCAACAGCGCGCTCCACGACGTGTGTGACGTCGCGTAACTGCGTAGCACGTCCTCAACGACTCGATTGACGCGCTCCGTCTGCCCATCGGTCTCCGGGTGCGACGCGGTTGACATGAGCAACCGCGTCCCAAGAAGCTGGAAGAGGCGGTCCCAGAACGCTGCCGTGAAGCGCGGGTCACGGTCAGAGACGATCGACGTCGGCATGCCGTGGTGCCGATACACCATGTCGAGACAGAGCTTAGCTGTCATCTGCGCGGTGATGCCGACCGCGACTGGCGCGAGGTGTGCCATCTTGCTGAAGCGATCGACAACCACGAAGATGCCTGTGCGACCAGCGTGATCCCGAGGAAGTCCGAAGATGAAGTCCATGCTCACGGATCGCCAGGCATCCGCGGCGATTGGGAGAGGCTGCAACGGGGCTTGCGACGACTGCGAGGGCTTCACGCGCTGGCACGTCTCGCACGACCGGACCCACTTGCGCACCCACTTGTACATGTGGGGCCAGTAGAAGTCGCGCGCAAGAGCGAGATACGTCTTCTCGCGGCCAAGATGGCCGCCAGACGCAGCGTCGTGGTACTCGTGCAAGATGCGAGCGCGCAAGTCGTCGTCGAGTGGCACGACGACTCGAGGGCTGTCGAAGCGGTCGATCTGGTACTTCAGCAAGTCGCCGGAAACCGAGAAGCGCGGCGCCTGGCTCCGCGATGAAGGAGCGAGAAGCTGCAGCGTCGATTTGGACGGTTCTTGGCAGTACTTGAGCATGGCGGCGCACGACGGGTCGCGGGAGTACGCCGCAACGATCTCGTCTCGCAGTGGGCTCACAGCGGTTGACGCCGTCGCGCTTATACCAAGCGCGACACACGTGTTGCACTCCTCGTCATCATCGTCGACAGCGTGTTGCGGCGAGTCGGGTCGCGGGTCGTAATCGGGACGCCGCGGCAACGCGTCAGCGATGATGTTCGTCGATCCGGGCTTGTAGAAGACGACGAAGTTGTACTCGGCGAAGAACGACAGCCAGCGCACCATGTGCTGGCTCAAGTGCGGCGACTTCGTCGCGGTACGGAGTGACGCGTGGTCGGTGTAGATCGAGAACGTCTGCTCGCCCAGCAGATACACGCGAAACTTCACCAACGCATAGCGCATCGCGAGCAGCTCCTTGTCGTGCACGGGGTAGTTGCGTTCCGCGGACTTCAACTGTCTCGACTGGAAGCTGATGACGCGCTCTTGTCCCTCGTCGTCGTGCTGCATGAGCGCGCAGCCGATCGCGAAGTCACTCGCGTCGCACACGACGTGGAACGCCTTGGTGTGATCCGCCAGAGCAAGGACTGGTGCGGTGGAGAGCCGCGTCTTGACGTCGTCAAGCGCTGTCTGGTGCTCGCGACGCCACACCCACGTGGCGTCTTTCTTCAACAACTGCGAGAGCGGGAAGATGACGGACGCGAAGTCTTTCGCGTAGTGGTGAAGGTAGTTCGCAAGCCCAAGCCACTGCCGGAGCTCCTTTTGGTCGCGAGGTACCGGCCACGCGACGATCGACGCAACTTTCTCAGGATCAGCGCGGACACCTTCCGCGCTCACGTAGCTGCCGAGCACCGGGATCTCGGGGGCGCAGAAGATGCACTTCTTCAAGTTCGCGTACAGCTTGTTCTCGCGCATGGCTTCGAAGACCTTCCGCAAGTGCCCGAGGTGGACGTCCAGATCTGTCGCGCTCTCAGCGGCGCGACTGTGCACGAAGATGTCATCGAAGTAGCTTGGGGCGAAGTCACGCAATGGGCGCAGCACGTGCGAGACCATGCGGTTGAACGTGGCGGGGGCGTTCTTCAGCCCTTGCGGCATCACAAGCCACTCCCAGAGCATGCCGCTGGGAGTACTGACTGCCGTCAGCGGAACGTCCGACTCGCGCATGAGAATCTGGTAGAAGCCGTCCGCGAGGTCTATCCCGCTGACAATCGTGCTGTCAGACATGGTGTCCAGAACCATGTCTTTGCGCGGGATCGGCGTCTGCGCCGGAATTGTCGCGTCGTTGAGCTTGTTGAAAGCGTGCTCAATGCGCCAGCCTCCGGTCTCCTTCTTCACGCATAACGTTGGACTCGAATGCGGTGTGGTGGAATGACCACAGCAAATTCTTGTCCTCAGTGTCAGACCCTTGCCGCTCCGTCGTATACCGGATCGCAGGGCGCGATCCGCTCTACCGGCGTGTAGTGTCGACCGTTGGTGGTGGGGAGGACGGTCCTCGGAGAGAGAGAGGGACTTGGGGTCGTGCGATCTCGCTGTTCCGGCGAGATGCACTGCGCGATCGTCGAGGGTCTTCAACGATCGCGGGTCGTGGTTGTGAGGCACGATCACGGACGCACGGCGCGATCAAATGAGCCGTGCGGGGCGCAGAGCTTCTGTAGCGGACGGGTTGTGAGGTCTCCTTGATGCTCTGCTGGGGGGATCGCCGGTGCGTGCGGATGATCGTCACACGAAGCCGGCGGTGTTTGAAGATCGCGGTCGCGATCCCAAACGGCGCACAAAGGTCTGCGAGCGTAGACGCTGCAGACGGTAGCAGGGACGATCTGGCCAAAGCTTCCAGGCTCGTCGCGTGCTCTTGATCGTCGGTGATCGCCAAGATCGCCAGATGATCGCCAATGCCAATGCCGATCCGATGACCTTACGTCGGTCGATCGGAGCGGTTCTTCGGAGCTTTCAATTCCGGACCTGCGCGTCGCAGGTGCTGGGCGTGAGGGTGAGAACGGGCCCTGCGAGGCTGGTCACTCGCGATCCCCTATCGACTGGATCGGACGTGTGCTGGACAAGGAGAATTCCGGACTGAATTACTTTGCTCATCTATCTACCGCTTTGACTTGATCTCACTATGCTTGACTAGCTTGCACTATCGTGGACCTCTGCTCACATTTGCGCTTCACTGGATCGTCGGGAGATGGGTCGATTCCCGGTCGCTCAGTGGTCTTCCAATCGTGCTGATGGGACGAGCACACTCACTGCGAGTCGATCGCGCTTTCCGAGCCACTTGACACAGTCGACGTCGATGGTGTCTGCATACGCCTTCGCGTTCGCGGCCAGGCTTGGCTCTGGATCACACTGGATCGCCAATGCAACCGCACAGGATCGCCGATGGCAGTCACGCGCGATCGTCGATGGTGATCGTGATCGCACGACGATCATGGAGACTTCGTAGCACATGTACGACGACGCCGATGCCACACGACTCGGGTCGCGTCACGCTGAGCCGTCGCGACCGCTGTCGTCACGCTCTGTCGCCGAACCGCTTCCGCACTCCACGATCCTGGGCGACTCGGACGATCGAGTGTTATTGCTGACCACCGGACACCGCTGTCGTGTTGCTCGTCCTTCTCGCGGCGTGCGCGTCGTCGTCGCGCGCTAGTTCGTGCTGACAGGATCGCCGGTCGCCACACTCGATCGCCGATGTGCCGTCTCGATTCGCGATCCGCGTTGACTTGGATGATCGCACGTTGTCTTGGACGATCGGCCATCTCCCTCGCGTAGCTTGTTGCTTGGGTGGAGCGTCTGACGCTGTCGCACACTTGTACATGCCGATCTGATCGCTGATATGATCGCTGATCTTCCCCTGGATCGCTGATGCCGGTTCTCGATCGCCGCTGCACGATCGTGGATCGAGCCAGATTTTCTGACCGCGTTTCACCACAGTTCTACATGCTTCGAGTCAAATTGACTGACTTGCACCCGATTTTTAAAGAGCTCAACCTTCTCAGCTAAAGCTTCGTATCCGTATGAATGCCGGTCAATTTACTGTTTCGTCTAATGGAACTGGTATGAAGCTTGATTTTGTTACCATGTCTAGTGGTGAAGTCAATCCTATCATGCTTGCTCCTATGGGGACAGACAATCCTCTTGGTCCGGGTGACAGTGATTACAATCGTCTTGTTGACGGGACAAAACTAACTGTCGCTTTTGGTCCAGTTCAGAATGCTCTGCAGTCTATTAACACATCTAAGCAATATTTCCCTTTCAACACGCTTCGTTTGTATGTACCTTTCTATGAATTAGAGAACTCTACTGCTCTTATCAACAATCCGACGAAGAAAGTGAGCTACCTCGAATGCTACAGTCAAATCTTCCGTGGCAAGGCCGGTGAATCGCTTGCTGAACCTACAGGCCAGCAGAATGCTTCCTTTGCTTTACAGATTAGTGGAAACCATCGCAACGTTAAAGCAGTGGCTGTGTTGCCGTTCGCTGATACCCGCATTGGTCACTTTGTTAGTGCTCACAATACCCCACAATGGCAGAGCCCTTTTGACTCAGCACCGTGGACCGTTTGTCCGGGCGCTTACATTCGAAATTTCAACGTTCAAATCGGTAACAAAAACGTCTTTGCTTCAACGTAGGACTATGATTTCTAATCCTTTGCACAAGAATTTGCTAAGCTGTCGGCTGTGAATGGCGATATCTCTCGCGTATTTACAAGCGGTATGATCAATCGTGATGCTTGGTCTCTTGTACATCGTGTAATGGTAGCAGATACTTCTCGTATTTCCGAAAAAGATGTTCCAGCTTCCATTACCATTTCCGGTATTAATGGGTCGGCTCAAGGCCTTGACTTGATTGTTCTCGTAATCTATGAACGCGAGCTTGAATATGACCGTTTGACCTCTGAGGTATATTCCTTCACCTAAGTGATAAAAAATTATTAATTTTTTTAACCTTGAACTCGTTGAATTTCACTTAGAAGCTTAGGACAGCTTTGAGTTATATATTCGTTTTTCGTTAGCCAGTCGAAATATTGTGAATCGTTTTCATAGATCCAACTGATCGTTGCATTTTTATACTTACCCCATCCCATTCGATATGCTAAATCCTCTGGTTTAATATTCTGGATAAAGTCTTTAATTTCAGGGTTGGCATCGAGCAGCATTTTGTTTTGGGAGAGCCATTTAATGTACGACTTGTCCTTCATGAAGACGTCTTCAAGGTTGTTACCTTTGTACTTTCCGAATTTTAACATAATCATCTTTGTTTATTGTTGGGTGGTACCTATATTCTACACCATACCATTTATTAAAATATATTGAATTAATTCGTTTCCTTTTGTTGCATGATGGTGTCTCAAAAGGTCGTTTCGTTTCAAATGATACTCCATAGTCCCTGGGCGATTTAGGGGGTTCATCGCCATCATTCTATCGCATCGATGAAATATACTTTTGGATTAGCGTGAAGTCGGCACATAATTTTCTTTACACCAGAGGGCTGCGTTATAGGAAATGATACTTTTGGAAATTTGCTTTATTAAATGACACAGACGGACGCTTTGGTGTTGCAAACATGTGTTGCAAAAAATCAACCATTAAATGTGCCACTCTATTACTACTCCCGTTTTCGATGTCGTCGCGCGCCACCGTTGTTTACTTGTTTGTAGCCTGTGTCGCTCGCGTCGCTCGTTTGCTCGTCGCTGGTGTCGGCGTTGCTCGAATGCTGTTGTCTACTCTACTGCGCTCGCTGCTGCTCGGTGCGTCGTCTTCGTTGCTGCACTCGGTCTCACTCGCCTCGTCACGAGCAGCAGCAGCAGCATCGCTCGGTGTTTGCAAGCATTGATTTTGGCTTATTTCAGTATTGAAAAATAAATATATTATTGCGATCTGATCATGATAAGTTCAGTACATTCTGTCCAGTGCTGTCCTGAATATATTTGCCACTCACGAGTTTTCCCACTAATCTGTCCAAGACATATTTACACTAGAATGTGGTTTTGTTCGTGGACTTTTTAACCATAGTAAACCGAAGTCATTTTTTAGATATACAGGACAGATTTAGAGAGTCAAAAATGGCGCGGGGTACATGGGTTAAGGAGGCTTATCCTGTATTATACAGGATAAGCGATTCGTCTAATATGTATGATACAGGCTGTAGGGTTTGAGGGTGAATAAATGTAAATTATATTTGCAACATGTATCATTAAGTAATTGCCTGTAACAGTACAGTAGCAATCATAACACATTGTTACGATCATGTTGTAAATAAATGCGATGAAACTAACACATGACATGTGCGCGAGGGACGTGTTTCAAAACACCTAAATGAAAAGTACAAATACGACCTTGCAACATGTCCCCTTACCATTCTATTTGTCACAAAACGGCGGCATTCGGGGACATGTTGCAAGTGCTTAACTCAGTGTTTTTGAGCCTTAACGTCCCTTACCTAAACCGTGTTTTGTTATTCACACGTCATTATTCGCTTAAAATTAGCTGTTTTAATAATCTAGCCAAAACAGATTTTGGTATTTTCATATATAGACAAATCTTCCGAGTCTGAGACCATGTGCTGACAAATATTTTGTGACGATACTCTTGTGTTAAAATGCATTGATACTAAATTGGTACCAATTTGCAGGCTATTGACTTCAAGAGTGATGGCTACACTTCTGTGTCACTTCTTCGTTCTTGCCCGTTGCACTCCGTAACTTCGTGAACTCTCGTGCTCCTGCATGCAGATGCAGGAGCACGAGTGTTCACAATTCACGCATCTACAGGTACACAATGTGAGGCACATGCCTTCACGCCCGTTCGAGGCGGACCAAGCGCACATCTGTACAGAGGTGTCGATGATGTTGTAACACAAGGAGTCGTGCCCTCGAAGGCGACTCGGCTGACAACTGACGACCAAAGACAGAGTATGACCACGATCCGTGTTGCATCACCAGCCTCCTCAGAACAGCTAATACAGTACACACATACGCAACAACTACAGCGACGACGCTCCGTGACGAAACGTGTACACGCAGAGTGACCGAGACGCAGTACTGTCGTAGGAGACTCCCTTAAGAGTGCTGTTAGCACGCAAGTCATGTCGATGACTCGCGGTCAAATTCCAAACGAACCATGAACGTCACATCTTGTCAGGACAATACACACTTATTGATAGTGCGCCATCCTCATCGTTTGCTGTGCTTGGTCCTGTGCTTGGTCCTCTATGAGCGAGCCTGTGAACGAGTGTGCACCGAGCACACACGCACGTTCTCATGCACTCGCAACGCACGCGAGGGCGGCCTGAGGAAGACTCATCGTGCAGCAGTCGTGGCAATGACAGCCGAGATCGAAGTCAAAGCGCGCGTCGCGCCATCGCCGACAGGGGCAAGCGAAGGTGCGAGTAAGCGAAAGAATCCGTTCGGTGCAAGTTCTGGAGACAAGTACAAGGTGGCGAGTGACAACAAGGAAACTACCCGTGCGCGGTCACCGCAAGCTCGAACGCAGGTCAGAGCCAAGCAGACCAAGTTCAAGAAGGTGTCGCTCGCGCAGCTCTGGCGCTTGCTCCACCGTCTCGTCGTGCTCGCAGCAGCGGTGTATGCTATCGACATCTCGTTCAGTGCAGTCAACGAGGCGCGCGGACTGCTGCATGAGACCGTCGGCGACTTTGTGTCGAAAGGCACGCTTGCGTCGCGGGCACTCGAGGCGCAGATCGGGACGACCACGCTCCGCGAGAGTCCGCTCGTGACGAGACTCCTTCAGCACGACACGCGGCCACGCAATGCGACCATCTACGTCGACGCAAGCGGCGCGTCGTTCGACCAGTGTGCGAGCATGAGCGCCACGGCGCAGGCGATCTACTCGCCGACGAACTTGCGGATGCTGTACGCTGCGATCGCGCGAGACACGGCGTACAACCTCACGTTCGTCGCGAGCAACACGACCGAGCTGATCGCGCCGGTCGTGGCGTGCGACCTGGACATCGTTACGAGCGGCTTCGAGGCTCTCGGCGTGTTCCACTTCCTCGTGCGCAAGCTCGCGGACCCGGACGACGTGTACATGCTCACCGTCAACTTTGCGAACCAGATCTACAAGATCAACCTGCAGCGAGAGATCGGACCCGCAGGCGTCGGAACGCTGACGTTCGTCAACGACCTGCGCGCACGCGACGTCAAGTGCCACTACATCGTCTCGCTCGGCTACCCGTACGCGGTCTTGGACTTCCGAGTGTACACGCTCACGGGTCTCACCGAGCGAGGGTCCTGGATCTTCAAGCGCATCCGCAACGGCGACCCGACTGACTTGGCCAAGATCGTCCGCGTGAGCACGCGGTCTGGGTTCTACATCGACAGCGACACGTCGCAAGCCA
Organism: Pythium guiyangense; assembly: GCA_003730235.1. Taxonomy (NCBI): domain Eukaryota; phylum Oomycota; class Peronosporomycetes; order Pythiales; family Pythiaceae; genus Pythium; species Pythium guiyangense. Next base: position 78,761 of record QXDM01000074.1, on the reverse strand, counting down.
ACATCTTCACCGAGCGCTGGGTCGTCTCGAGCAACGCGATTGAGGCGATCACCGGTCCCGAGTGGCTCTCGAAGCCGTACATGTACGACCAGTGGGCGTGGGTGCACTTTGTGCAGCTGTACTTTGGCGTGAGCTCGCTCTTGAGCCTCGTCGTGCTTGTGCTCATCACGTACCGCAACTTCATCGTCGGCAAGCTCTGGATTGGCGATGCGTTCGTGGCGGTCTCGGGGAGCAACACGCTCCGTGGCTTGCTCGTGTTGCTCTCGTGGTACTTTGGCGGCTTCTGGTCACTGCTCGAGTTCTGCATCGCGACTGCGAACGACGTGTTCAAAGCCACGGACATGGCGATCGACTCGCCAATCATCTACGCGGACCTGCTCACGCTCTACTTTAGCCTCTGCGGCGTGCTCGGGCTGCTCTTCCGCGAACGCATCGATCCGCTGCTCACGATGCTGTCGTTCCACGTCGGGTTCACGTACCGCGTGACGATCCTGTGTTGGTTCCCTGCTGCGGCGCAGACCGTCGCGACGTTCTCGAGCGCGTTCTACAACAGCGGCATGCTGCCTGCGATCGACGGTCAGTCCAAGGTCTCGCCCATGCGCTTCTGGACGCCGCACAGCGTCTTCCCCGTCCCGACTGACGTGATCATCGCGACCCTCGTGCCAGTCTTTGGCATGCTCGCAAGCGTCGTGCTCTACATCTTGCTCAAGAAGGTGTACCGACGAGTCTACCCGGACCCGCTCCACGTCCAGCGCTCGAGCAACACGACCGCGATGTCGGAGGACGAAGCGAGCATGCGGCAGCGCCTGAGCGTGCTCACGATCTTTGAGATCGCCACAGGCGCGCAGCTCGCGAACCGCTTCGGCGTGCTCGCCGAGTACGACAACTGCCTCTTTATCAAAGGCATGAAGTTCGCGACGCCCGACGGCATCTACAGCAGCGGCTTTGTGATCGTGAACCAGAAGTACCTGCTCCAAGCTGACGACCTCTGGACCGTCCTCGTCATGAAGGTGCTGCGCCTCCGGTTCGCCAATATCTACATGTACAAAGTCAACGGCAGCACTGTCGAGCAGCGCGCGCGACTCGTGTACCCCGACACGTTCAAGCTTGCAGAACTCATCTGTCTCAACACAAACATACTGTCGTAGGACGACGACATGCAGTGGCTACAACGACGATGTAGTGACCGAGGATCGAAACGAACCATCGCCTTCTACATTGCGGCATGATCGGTGCCGACTTGTTGTGGACACCGTCCTCGCTGCTGCACCTACTACCCGAATGCGCCACGCGAGAAGAAGAGCTGCTAATGGCTTGAAGTGTTGCTACGGTGCAAGCAGCAGCGCTGGTCAAGGTGGTTGCTTTGCTCAAGTGTGTGTGTCTCCTCCACCTCACAATGAAAGGCTTCGTTTAGTAGACTCTCACAAGCATTCCAGCTCAGAATGATTGCGCACAAATTGCCTTTTCGATGGCTTGAGATCCAGGAGCTCAAAGCGCAAAGCGCAAAGCTCAATGCTCATTTCAGATCTCACCGCCAATTGATCGATCAAGCAGTCGACAGCACTCAGGCGCGCAGTGCAATGGCACCAACAACGTTTGGCATCACAACAAGCGATGCGACAGAGCAGCTCGACCATGGTCAGCAGTCGCAAACAACATAGCAGCAGTGACGATGTATGAGTACGCATGCAGCTAGTACCGAGGATACGAATGCATCATGCACAATGTTTTTCTCGTCCACAAGTGTGTTCCAGTGCTCATGGCTCTGTCTCTCACCTCCCCTATTTGGTCTTTGCCGCTGAGCGCAGTCGCTTGAGCAGCTCTTCTGGACTCAGTGGCTGGATCATGTCCGAGATGACCGTGTTGTCGACTTGGATCACCGGCGGAATGGGGCCCTGGAACCCCCAGCGTGGCTTCATGCGGCCGCCGACAAAGAACACACCGAACTCGAGGTACAGCTGCGCCGACACGAACCGCTCGTGGTTCACAATATGGTCGAGCTGCAGCGTCGAGCGCGTGAGACTGCGAGCGCGAATCGGCGTGTTAAGCAAGTGCTCGAGCGGCAAGCGAGCGTACTCACTCCGTCTGCGCAAGGATCTTGCGTCAGTGTCCGAGTTCTCTGGGACGAACGACCGGTACTTCTCTCCAAAGTGCACAAAGGTTCCGAGGCTGCGTGCACTGGGGTGAGTTGTGAGCGCGCTCAATGCCTTCGCGTCGTCGCTGCTGTCAACAGACTCTGCCTTTGCAGCGGTCTCGGGTGCCGCGTCTTGAGCCGTGACGAGGTAGTTGCGGTGGCGGCTGTTCCCAAATGGTGTGCACGAGTAGAAGCAGTACTTGAGCGTAGCGTAGGCAACGACAGCCGTGAGGCTGTAGAGCAGGATCGAGAAGAGCGGCTTGTACGCGATCCAGAGGATCTCGGTCGTCGTGCTCAGCTTGTGGTCCAGCTCCGGGTTGTACGCGTTGCTCGCGCCCATGCAGTGCTCGAACGACGTGTCGTCGAGCTGGCGCTGGATCAGGATCGCGTTGATCTGGAACTCGATGTCGAAGATCTGCTTGCGGTTAAAGTACGAGACCGCGGCGCCGACAAAGATGATCTCAGCTGGCATGAGAAACGTGTACTTGGCGATGCGGTACGCGAGGTCTTCCTTCAGGAACACGAAGAAGTCCCACGTGAGGTTCAGCACAATGAGCACGAGGGTCCAGAGACGCAAGGTCGTGAGGTACGCCTGGACCTTGCCGGTCAGGCTGGTGCCCCAGTTCCAGATGACCGAGTTCGGAAGCACGAGAAGCCACGAGAGGAGCTGTGAGATGATGATCATCGCGACGACCACGGGGCTGCGGTAGAGCGTGCACTCGAGGAACGATGCGTAGCCCTCGCGGAGGAAGTTGTCGACGCCGTGCGGACTCTTGGACCGGAACGCCGGCACGACGAGCGAGAAGCCGACTTGGAGAGCGCTCAAGACGTTCAGGACCATGAGCGCGACGTCGTTGATGATCTGCAGTGCATAGAGCTGGCCGTAGGTCGAGAAGTTGATGATCGTCGTGTAGACGACGTTGAGCTGACCGCTCGCCGTACGCTGGACGTCAAAGTCGCTGATGTCGTTCTGGCGGAGGAGGTAGTGGAAGCCCATGACGTTGATGTCGTGGAGCGTGAGGTACGTCTTGTCGAACATGAGCTCGCGCAGCTTGGTCGCGTGGACGCCGGCAAAGGCGCTGCGAAAGTGGTTCGGCGAGCCGCAGCCGACGAGCGTCGAGCGATAGCGTCCTGGACCCGTGTACACGAAGCCCTCGACGCACGTGATCTTGGCGGACGAGTAGCTCGCGGCAATGACGTCGAGGAGTTCGAGCAGCTCTTCCTCTTCTTTGCTCTCGGGCTGGACGAACCAGCTCTCGGGGACGTTCGCCGCCTCCATGAAGTAGCGATTAAGGAAGTCCCGCGCGATCTGCTCGTTGCAGATGTTTGGCTGGCGCTGGATCGGCAAGAGGCGGCAGCACGCCCACGCGATCGAGTCGACGCGCACTGCGCTCGCGAGCACGAGCTGCGGGACCGTGAGCGGGTGCGTCTTGGAGCCTACGGTACAGTTCTCTGCGAGCACGACGCGGAAGACGTCGCCGGACGGGTAGATGCGCGGGCACTTTTCAAACAGCGAGCTCCAGCCGTTCGGTCGATCGAGTGCCTGTCCAGGCGTCGTGAGGTTCACTGCGAGCGCGAGCGGCTTCGCGTCGATGACGTTGTCGCCCGTGGCGCGGAACTTGTAGCTGTCGTACGGTCCGAGCCACAGGAGCTTGTACACGAGGTCACGAATGTCGAACGCAGTGAGCGTGATCACCATCGTGATGCCCATGAGCAGCCGCAGCTTGGCCTTCGTGTGCGGCGTCATGCTGCTGTTGCTTCCTTCCACTTGATCAGGAGGCTGCACGTGCTCAAATGACGTCGAGAGACAGCGAGGCGAGGCGTGAGCGCCCGCCTCTTCCGACCCGCCGCCGCGAGGTCAAAACGAAAGCCACCACCGAAAGTGATAGCGAAGATCCTCAGCGACACAGGCTGCAGGCAGGTCACATCGCGCAAAGCTGCGCACCACCGTACGCGCGTGCACTGCTGCACGAGACAAGGACTTGACTCACACACGCGCGTACTTGTCTACACGCTGTTGGTCAGACCACCTGTGCGAGTCTTATGAGCGCTATTCTCGTGGTTCACACACAAGCAGCAATACCATCACGATCGAGTGCTGCACTTGTCAAGCACCGCCATCGAGGAGCTCGAAGTGGCGTCTGTCTGCTGTTGTGCTGCCACGACAGACGTACGACTGCACACGTCGACTCGGATGCGCAAGATGGCGCAGGTCCTGCCGCTCGGCGCACCGAGTCCGACGCGGACGAGCAGCATCCTCGATCGAGGCGCGAGGTCCTCGAACATACTCAGGTCGCCGCAGCAGATCGTCCCGCTCGCAGTCATCAAAGCGCGCCGGCGGCGACAGCAACTCGTGCGGTTCATCCTCTCCATCACGACTGGCCACAATGGCCACGAGCGGTACTCGATCGCAAAGTTCCTCGCGTTTGAGCGGTACATGGAGTCCACGAGTCTGCTGCGCGCGCTCGCCGTGCTGTTCCTCAGCCCAATGCCTGGACTCCTCGCGTCGCTCATTCCATCGGCGGTGCCACTGAACGACCCGCTCCTAGGCGCAGCAGCCAACGTGGCGTTCTTTGCGCAGCTCTCGATCATCGTTCTGCTCGTCGCGATCGGAGTCGTCATGTACATTCAAGACGGCGCGAACATCCCGCGCCAGTGCTACTCGAACGCAGAGACGCTCGTAGTCGCAGTCGTGTGCACGAGCCTGCACATGGCCATGATGTTTGCTCTCGCAAGCAAGTGGCGCTTCCCGATCCCGTTCATGTGGGGCACTGGCACGCCAGTGTTCTCGATGAACCTCGGCATCGCGCACTTGCTCGTGTTGCGCGGCAAGCTCTTTGGGCCAACGGGCTTGATCGCCGCGACCATGGTGTACGTCCCCGCGCTCGTGATCCAGTTCTTGCAGATCTTCATCTACCCTGCGTTCTCAGCGCTCTTTGAGCGGTCAACCAACAGCCAGCGCATCGCCATGACGATCCTGTTCCCGTTCGTGAAGTTTTCGCTGCGGAAGCTGCTGCGGCGGTGCACGCGGCGCCTCGGTGACCGCAGCGGCGAAGTCACTGTGACTGGCGTCGAGATCTGCGGGACGCTCTACCAGTCGATGATCATGCAAGCTGCGCCGTCTGGCGTCGCGACGATCATCATCATGACGATCGACGTTGTCGTTGGGGTCCTGACGATCAAGATGTTCATGGAGAAGAAGTCGGTCGTGCGGCAGAACCAGATCCTCGCGACTGCGTTCCAAGTCCTGCACTCCGAAGCCGTTCGAGAGACGACGATCAATGCTGCGTCGAGCAGCAGGTCGAGCATGCACTTGATCCCGCTGACCGAGACAACTGTCTCAACTGGCGCAGGACCGTCGCTCGCAACGATTCTCGCTGACACTACTGAGCCATTCGACGCCCAGCGACCGTTGCACCAGCACCAAGTCATTCGGCACGCGCTCGAGCTCGTGTCGACGTCCGAGTCGATCTTGCTCATGGAGTACTTTGAAGTCACGATTCCGATCGTGAGCGTCGTGTTCATCGCGATCGCGTCGCAGTTCTCAGCGGCGCAGTACGACCCCAAGCTCAGTGTGTTCGCTGACGACTCGAGTCGGTTGGTGCCAGTCGCAAAGGCACTGGCGCTGTACTCGCTCCTGCAGGCGCTCTCGCTCGCAGGCATGCACGTCGTGATGAAGCGTCGCTATGGGCTCTCGGCGCTCTACCATCTCGTCTTCACGCTCGAGTACCACGCTCGGTCGATCCAAGGCAAGCTCCTGGGCTGGATCCTCGTTATCTTGCACTTCAACGGCGCTCACTACGGTGCGTTTTGTGTCCGTGGGTGCCTGTGGCGCTTGCTGTCGTTGATCAGTGGTGTGAACGAGACTAATGCTCGTGACTGTACGCGCAGGCACCGACTTGACGTTCCGATTCGACTTTGAGCAGGCAGGGAACAGCACAACTGTGACTGCGTAGTCATGGCGGCAGGTCATGTACAGCATCGGCATGACGTGCGACAGGAGCGTCGAGTTCGCGGCCTTTGAGTTCCATGGCGTGCACTAGCTGTTGGACAAGATTGCCGCAGACTCGTTGTCGCCTTACACGAGTGTTGAGCGCTGAGATAGCCGAGCTGGACGACGTTGCCGAGGTGGTGCTTGGGTGTTGTGAGCGCGTCCACGCTCTTACGATGATCGATTCGGCAGCGACAACGCGTCGTCGAGGGTCTTCGTTTTCATCCACTGCCGCTCGATGCATTGGTGCTTGCGTCAGTCCGCGAAGTGGTCGACATGACACTGGAGCGACGACAGCGTCAATGCAAGCAAGAGCTCCGAGCATGCGCTTGAGCACTTGAGACTAGCGACGCTCGCGTCGCAAGGACTGGCACCTCGCATGCTCTCTTGACTCGACGAGTACGAGCAGGAGCGAGAGAGCGCGTCGCGGCACGCTCGTGCTTGAACATGCGCTCTCTACAGCCGACGTGCTCCTGGTCAGGACGGCGGGTTCTGCATTGTCATGTGTTAAACGAAAACGGAAATAGTAGAGGTGATACAGTGGGATCGAGCGTGTCAACTTGACTGACTCGCTCTCGATGTCAATCACATCGCCACTCGGTGCATCAGCAGCAGCATCGGACGCTGCCATGAGTGCGCGCATGGCGCAGCTCGCGACGGTGCTCGCATTCGCGGCTCAGATACCCACGCTGCTCCACGCAGGCGCCGTGAACATCTGCGGCAGTGGCGGCCGCGACAGCAGAGCAAGCACTAGCATCGACACCGGGGCGAGTGCAGAGCAAGCGTGGCTGCAACCGCGCTCAAACACGCTTTCGTCGCGCTGCAATGATGTGTGTGGCACTACCGGCGCTAGCGACACGCGCGCGTTCGTGTGCGTCTTCCGGTCCGAGTCGATGGCTGAGTGCGAACACCGCGCGTCGACGAAGAGCTCAGCGACGACAGCAACTTTCTGCGTCAATGGCGCAACGTGTGCGTACGAGTGCATTCCTGTGGCACCCGACGCGCGGAGCTGGTCCATTGTCTGGTCCAACGCAAGCAGCGCTAGCGATAGAACAGTGACTGTGTCGACGCATTCGGCGTCAGGCGAGTCGGTCGTTGCGTCGGTTCGTGCGCCAGTCGAGAACATCGACAACCTGGAGCTGCCTGCGACAGTCACACACTTGTACGTCTGCATCGCTACGCTCTTGCTCTTCTGTGCATGCATGACTCGCAAGCGCCTTACCTCTTGGATGCGATCTGTCACGATCCTGCAGGTCGCTCCTTGGTCCAGAACGCACTCCAAGCTCGCCGCTTGTGATCGCCTCAGGATCGACGCTCCTGCCAGGATTCGCGCAACTCGAGACGCTGTACGCTTCGGTCTACTGTTGCTTTGCTGTCGCGCACGTCTGCAGGCTTTAGTACTGAAGCAACGCGTCGGCTTACAACTGTGTGTGGTGGTGTTGTGCGACCAGCGCACTGCATCACGTGACACTGGACGACTGGGACGAGCTGCCATCAATGCACAAGCTCTCGACGCTGTACGTGGTTGCAAGCAAGTAGAATCACCACTGCTCGCTACAGACTCTCTCACACCTGTGCGCGCTTGTGTGCTCAGGGCTCTCGAGGACGCAACAGTGACCAAGTGGCCAGTCATCGGCGTCCCCAAGACGCTCAAGCACTTGTGCGTCTTCTCTTCTCTCGCTCTTTAGACTTGTTCGCTCGCTCAACCATGAGTCAGCTGACTGACACACTCACTGCACTCGTGGCGCTCTCTTGCTCGATTCGCTTGAGCGCAGAGCGATCCGCAAGAACGCGCAGCTGAGCCACGAGCTCTCGACTGCAGCATTCCCGTCCTCGCTCCAGTCGCTGTGTGTAGTCACGAGCACCTCTGATGTCATTGCCTAGCATGTGTAAGCGCGGATCTCTAATCGACGCTTGAGTGTCTCTGTGAACAGGACGCTCACTGATTGCGGACTTGAGACCCTGTCGCCACTCAAGACGCCGCATCTCCAGCACCTGTGCGTCCTCATTGCATCCGTTCGTCTTGCGCTAACAAGAGCCTCGTCACTCACGCGCTCTCTTGTGGCGATAGAAACCTGCGCGGGAACAAACTGCAGTCGCTCGACGGCTTCTTCACATCACTGAACGAGTCAGAGGCGGTGCTTGAGACTCTGTACGTGTGGGTGCAGCTGCGCAACTTGTCTCTTCGTCTCTCTCTCTTGATGCTCATGTGTCCCTCTGTGCGTCCAACACGGCCGACGTGCTGTTCCCATGGCTAGTGACCTCAGCGAGAACGCGTTCTCGTCCATTCCTGCGCTCGTGTGGACGCTCCCAGCACTCGACGCCTTGTACGTCCGTCTGTCAGTCGCTTGGTGCTCGAGTCACCTGAAGTACTCACGTCATCTCTCTCTCTCTTTGCAGCAAGTTCCAGCGCAACCTTGTGCGACCAGCGATGCTTCTCTCACACGACGCTGTCGCGTGGCTCAACAACGTCCAGAGTGTGGCGCTCGACACCTCGGCGCTCGACACAACGAGCTGTCCGGAACCTGTGAGGCTCTCGACTGCAAACCTGTCCGTGTGTCTCGCGTCGTCCGCGTCGAGTGAAGTGCTCAGCGCCGACGTCTTGAGCTCAAACGCGCCGGCTAGCAGCAGCAGCAGCAGCGACATCGACGACGCGATGATCCGCAAGAGCACGAGGTCCATGAGCTCCGAGCAGGCGGCAGAGAACCGGCACGCAATGGTCATGACTGCATCGATCGCTGCAGCAGCGCTCGTTGCGATTGTCGCCGGACTCGTGATCGCGTACCGCAGCAGCGGCGGGTCCAGTGAGAGATCCGAGCCAAAGCCAGCAGCAGCAGCAGCTCATATCAACGCAGCGGTGAGTGCGCACCCTTTGCGGAAGGCGTCAGCGCCAGGGGACTTGACCGCCGATCTCCTCGAGTGGACGATCGAGAGCCGCGAGCTCGCGCTCGAGGACGAGATCGCGTGGGGCCGCACGTGTGCCGTGTACACGGCGATTTACCGCGGCGAGCGCGTGATCGTGAAGAAGCTGCTAACGCACGTGACGCGGGCGAACGAAGCGACGTTCCGACGCGAGCTCCAGCTGCTCACGCGCTTCCAGCACGCCAAGGTCGTGCGCTTCTTCGGCGTCGCGTGGACGCAGAGGCCGCAGAAGCTCCAGCTCGTACTCGAGTACATGGCGTTCGGGGACCTGCAGACGTACCTCTCGTCGGTCTTCATTGACCCGGTCTTTGCGCACGAGTACGTCTGCGACCGGTGGGGACCGCGTGGCGCAGCGCTCCAGATCGCACTCGACGTCACAGAAGGCCTCGCGTACGCGCACACAGTGGATGCGGTTGAGTTTGGGCAGCGCCGCGTCCTCACGTCGCGGCAGATCCTGTTGGACGACCGCGTCCGCGCCAAGCTGAGCGACTTTGGCGGCCAGCAGCAGCTCGACAACACCACGGCGCGGTGGCTCGCACCTGAAGTCCTCGCGGGCGAAGCAAGCTACAACGAAGCTACTGACGTGTACGCGCTCGGCGTCGTGCTCTGGGAGCTCGACACGTGCGACTTGCCGTTTGCGCAGCACTTGCCGGAGCGCGACTTTGGACTGAGTCGCGTCGAAGTGAGCGACGAGCTCGAAGGCGTGTGGCAGCGCGTAGCGAAGGGTGAGCTCACGCTCGCGCCGCGCGCGGACTGTCCGCCGCTCGTGCGGCAGCTCGTGCTGCAGTGTCTCGCATCTGAGCCGTTTGCGCGGCCGAGCGCGGCTGATGTGCTCCAGCAGCTGCGCGACGTCGTAACGATGAGCGACAGGCGCAGCGACGCGGCGTCCGAGTGCAGCGCAACGACTGTGGTCGTGCACTCGCTGCCGTCAGACCCAGCGCTGCACAGCAGTGTCGCTCGCAGCAGCAGCAGCGCATCGATACCACTGCGGTCACCGTCTGAAGGTGGCGAGTGGCTGTGACAATGTAGCCAAGTGACGTGTCGAACGTATAGATGTTGCGTAAAGAGTAGTTGTGTCGTGTGGTTGTATAGATCTCGCGCCCACAGTCGCGCCTCAGTTCAAGCACCTTGCGCTCCAAACCAACAAGTGAGCCGGTCGTCGCGCCTCGTGCTCGCTCGCTCGCTGCGACTCGACCGACAGCGCACCGCCACCGCAGCTCCTGTCTGCGCAAGGCGTCTAGCGCACGTACACACGGCCAGTGCTGGCGCTGTGACGACGATGTTTCGCTCGGTGCAGTTCGAGTCGGACCGCGGTCTCGGCAAAATCGCGGTCGCGGCGTTCGGCTTGGGCTTTACCATGGCGCTGCACCTCGCGCTGCTCGCGTACACGTACTTTGGGCCGCTGTCGACGCCGAGCGCAGACAGCGTGCTGTCGGTCGCGCGCTGGGAGTGCGTCGCGCTCTGGTGCCTCTACGCAGTCGCGCTCTCGTTCTTCCACGTGTCCGAGTTCATGGTCACGGCGTCGTTCCGACCTGGGATCGTGAGCTACGAGTGTGCGTTTGCGTACTGCTTAGCGTGACGGACGCTCTCCATACTGGCAGTGTGTCTATACAGCTACCCAATGGACTGACGTCGCGCCTCTCTCTGTCTCTCTTGGTGCCTCTAGCGTTCCTGCTCAACCACAGCCGCGAGTACCACATCGCACTGTTCATCAGCGTGCTCGAGTTCTGGGTCGAGTTCTACTTCGTCCCGAGCTGGAAGCTCCACACGAGCGTGCTCATGAGCGGCGTCGCGATCGTGCTCGTCGGCCAAGCGCTGCGCATCGCGGCGATGTCGACCGCGGCGTCGAACTTTTCGCACCGCATCGAGTACCAGAAGCGCCAAGAGCACGTGCTCGTGACGCACGGCGTGTACCGCTACGTGCGCCACCCGTCGTACATGGGCTGGTTCCTCTGGACCATCGGGAGCCAAGTGCTCTTGGGCAATCCGATCTGCGGCGTCGGCTACACGATCGTGTCCTGGGGCTTCTTTCGAGATCGCATTCCGTACGTTGTCTCTGTGGCTGGACTCTGGTGTGTGCACAGTGACTGAGTGTTTGTATGGAACGCTGTGCACAGGTACGAAGAGCACCTGCTCATGGGCTTCTTCCCGGACGAGTACCCCAAGTACCGCGCGCGCACGATCAGCGGCATTCCGTTCGTCTAACGCGCTGCGCTCTCTCGCGTGCGACGCAGCGAGTCCACCAGCATTCGTGCCACGCGTGTGTCCTCTATGCCTCTGGCTCCATTGATCGTCGTATACATCCTGCGCCATCTCCTCTATCGTCCGATCTACCGCCGCTTCTTCTTCTTCGTCTTGGCTGCTTGAGCGGTAGACGAACTGCTGCTTGTGTCTGTCGGTGGGGGTGGGAGCACTGGCAGCGGCTCCAGCATCGCTTGCACTGTCGTCCAGACAGCACCAGACACAGGCGTCAGTCGCAAACGCATCGCGTCGCTCGATGCGAACGCACGTACCGTAGCGATGGTCGACGCAGCTCTGGACGCCTCGTGCGCTCCAGTGCGCGTGCATTCGGCCAATGCGCGAGGCGTCGTGGTACTCGACGTCGGCGACGAGCAAGCGCTTGCGCCGTAGCTCGCGCTCGTACATTGCGAGCACGTTCTCCATCCACTCGAGCTGCGTGTAGAGCGTCTGTGTGCCGCTGGCGCTCGCTTCGTCTGGCGCGATGCAGTCGAGCAGGTCGACGAACGCGCTCACGAAGCCGCGCATGCGGCGCAGCACGTCCGGGAACTCGCGGACAATGTCTCGCAAGAACGCGACGCTCTTCTCGAGCGCTGCAAAGTGCTTCTGCAGCAGGAGCGCCTGCGTGTCAACGCAGAACGCCAGGACGCCCATGTTGCTGTCTCGGTCGATCACATCATCCGTGTGCGTGCTCGCGGCGTCGTCTGCAGCAGCAGCAGTGAGCAGCGGCAAGCGCTGCGCAACGTTTGCGAGCGACGAGAGCACTTGCTCGCCCTCGCGCTCGAGGCGACGGCAGCGCTCGAGCTGCAGATGACAGCGCAGAGAGAAGGAGTGTGAGTAGATGGACTGCAGTGCAAGACGCTAGCGCAGCAGATGCAGCGAGCGCGCGCGCACCTCGGCGACAAAGAGCTTGTGCTCCTTGAGGCACTTCTTGAGCGCCATTTCGGCAGCGCCACTCGTCCACTTGACTCGCAAAATTGCGCCTCGCGATACAAATCAATAGCAACATGGGCGACTCGCAGAACTGGGCGGCGTTCGACGACGAGCCGCAGTCGGCGCGGAGCAAGAAGCGCGCAGCCGCGGCTGCTGCCGCCAAGCGCGCGCAGGAGGCAGACGCGGCGCAGAGCGAGAGCGTGTTCGACAACCTGCGCGCGCTCAACCTCGTCACGTTCCGCAATCGCCTCATGTTTGGCGGTCTCGTGGGCTTTTGCACCGGCGCGACGTTCGGCGGCAGTACGTCTACACAACGTGCTTGCGTCTGTCATTGCGAGCGCTACTGCTGCTGCTTGTAGGTCACGCGCTTGCAGCAAGCAACTCACGCTCGTGTGTGTGCTTTGTATGTATGTGTCTCTCTACTCTACCAGTCGATGCTGCGAAGCTGTACCATCGCCAGCACGGCAAAGTCGCGCTCTCAGCGCTGAGTCCGATCGCACGCGGCGCTGCGATCTCAGGCGGGAGCTTTGCCGGGTACGCGCGCTCTACATGCGCTACATGGATCGATCAATCGATGGACGACGACTGAGTCTCTCACACGTGCACCTTGATGCTCTCTCGTGGCCGTCTGCAGGTTCTTCCTTGCGTACCAGGGCGTGAAGACGCTGATGGAAGTGCAGCGCGGCGAAGAAGACCTTGTGAACGTCGGCGTGGCGACTGTCGTCGCGGGTCTGCCGTTCGTGGGCTCGACAGTGATGCGGCAGAACATGCCGTACGCGCTCATGCTCATTGCGCTCGACCACTTTCACGAAGAGATCAACGCGCACCGCAAGTGACACTGTTGTGTGAAAGGCTCGTAGCGGCGTAGAAAGAGCCTCATACATAGAACGAAGCGATTGCCACGACTGCGCATGTGAGATGTCAATGAGTGAGACGTGAAGAGGACTCTGCGCTGCTTGACGTGCGATTTGGGTCGAGAGAGCACTGTCGGATCTCGTTGTAGGACCATGCGCTTTCGTCACGTTGGTAGAGCGATAGCGATAGAGCCATACAGGACAGCGCATCAAGACGTACGACCACTTGATGGCGCAGGTGCACAGCAAGAGAGAGAGCTCGGTGAAGCACAAGAGCGCTTCATGAGCTCAAGAGCACGTCGGAGCTCACGTCAAACTGACGAGTCAATAGTGCTAAAGCCGAGGTTTGATAAGCGCATGACGCTTCAGTGTCATGTAAACGGTTTCTTTGAACAATACCCTCTCGATTTTGCTGATACAAATCCTTCATCCAATAGATAATTTGACTGTCTACAGCAATGCAGTTGCTATTCGCGACCTTGCGTGCCAAGTTGAACCATTCACACAACAGCCAGCATTGCGCGAACGACAGGAGAGCCGCACGAGTCGCAGTCTCGAATCCACCGCGACGCGCTCTTCACGACCTCTTCGCTCGCTCGCTCTCTCTCTTCTGCTCGCACACAATGTCTGCTGCGTACGCCCCTGCTGGCTTCCGCGAGTGCGTCGGCGACTACCGCAACGAGAGCGACCTCGAAGTCGCGACGCAGCCGCTCTACCGGTTCCAGCAGTCGCTCCCGCGCCTCCCAGTGCCAAAGCTCGAGGAGACCGTCGCGCTGTACCTCGAGACGATCAAGCCGCTCACGACGCCGCAGGAGTTTGCCGAGTCGCAGCGCCTCGCGCGCGAGTTCCTGCAGCCCGGGAGCCTCGGCCGCGAGCTCCACGCGCGGCTCGTGCAGCGTGCGGCAGAGCGCCAGGACACGAGCTTCCTCGCCGAGTGGTGGAACACGTGGGGCTACTTGCAAGTGCGCGACCCGGTCGTGTTCAACGTGAGCTACTTCTTCCACTTTGCCGACAGCGTCCACGCTGAGCAGCGCAGCAACGTCGGCCGTGCTGCCGCACTGCTGCGCGGCACAATGGAGTTCCGCGCGCAGCTCGTGAGCGGTGCGCTCGAGCCTGAGCAGCTCGGCGCAAAGAAGACGCCGATCTGCTCGACCGCGTACAAGTACATGTTCAACGCGTGCCGCATCCCGCACCGCGTGTCGGACACGTACCGGATCTACGACCCGGCGACGCACTCGCACGTCGTCGTGATGCGCCACAACAAGTTCTTTGCGTTCGACCTGCTGGACGAGACGACGCGCGCGCCGCTCACGTTCGTGCAGCTGTGCCACCAGCTCCAGCGTGTGATCGACGCCGCAGGCGCAAAGGAGTCGGCGATCGGCGCGCTGTCGTCCACGGACCGCGACACGTGGGCCGACGCGCGCGACGAGCTCGTGCGCAACGGCAACGAGAGCGTCTTGCGCGCGATCGAGAGCGCCGTCGTGATTGTGAACCTCGACGACAGCGCGCCGGTGTCGCGCACGGAAGTCGCCGCGGCGCTCTGGCACGGCGACGGCCGGAACCGCTTCTACGACAAGTGCATCCAGTTCGCGGTGTTTGAGAACGGCAAAGCCGGGCTCCTCGGCGAGCACTCGATGCTCGACGGCATGCCCATGGCGCGCTACGCCGACTACCTCGTCGGCCGCCTCCAGCGCGGGCAGATCGACTTGGGCCGCCGCGACGTCACGACTGCGGAGCTCGCGAACCTCGCGGCGCCGACGCAGCTGACGTTCCGCTTCACGCCAGCGACACTCGCGTCGATCGCAGCAGCTGAGCGCACGTTCGACGCAACGGTCGCGGACCACGACCTGCACGTCCAGACGTTCTACGGCTACGGCGCGCAGGCGATCAAGGGCTTCAAGTGCAGCCCAGACGCGTTCGCGCAAGTGGCGATCCAGCTCGCGTACAAGAAGCTGTTTGGGATCAACGCCGCGACGTACGAGGCGTCGCAGACGCGCGTGTTCCTCCACGGTCGCACGGAGACGACACGCAGCTGCTCGGCCGCGAGCGCAGCGTTCACGAGCGCAATGGTCGACGCGAGCGGCGTCGCGCGCTCGGCGGCCGAGAAGCAGAAGCTCCTGCACGCGGCGACGAACTACCACGTGCAGTACATGAAGCGCGCGGGCCAGGGCCTCGGCGTCGATCGCCACTTGCTCGGACTGCGCATGCTGCTGCAGCCGGGCGAGCGGTCGGCATTCTTGGAGGACCCGGCGATGAGCAAGTCGCGCTACTGGCTCATTTCGACAAGCCACCTCACGAACGAGCTCTTTGACGGCTGGGGCTGGGGCGAAGTCGTGCCCGAGGGCCTCGGCATCGCCTACAGCATCAAGAACCGGTCGATTCAGTTTAACATTGCGTGCCGGCAGCACGGGAACTGGGCCGCGCGCATGGGCCACTTGCTCGAAGAGAGCCTCGTGGAGATGCAGCAGCTCTTTGCAGCCGACGCAGCGGTTGGCGCCAAGCTCTAGGCGCCTTCGTTGTACGCGATCGAGAGCGCGAGAGCGTCTACAGTCCTGGCCAGTTGGGCGCGTGCTCGTTCGTCTCGAGCTCCACGCGCTCGGTCTTAAATAACTCAATGAACTGCGTGCGAGAGAGCGAGAGCGAGTGTGAGTGATGTGAGCGACGCACGTGCAGACGCTTGGTCGCACCTGCTGGTCCATCATGCGCGGCTTTGGCGCCGAGAAGCGGATGTACTCGTCAAAGATGGAGCTGAACGCCCACTTCTGCACCTTGCGCAGCGAGCCTACGAGGCACCCGGTGCGGTGCTGTCGGGCGTAGTTCATCAGTCTGTCAGTCAGTCTGCGCTGGTTGAGAGTCAAGAGAGGACGCTGCTGTGTGCGTACCTTGCCCTTGTTGCAGTGGATGAGCATCGGATGGTTGCGCTTGTCGAGCACGGCCTTGAGCGCCGCGACGATCCCGTCCTCTGGGATGTCCACGAACGGCTCCTAGCGAGCGCACGTGGCGACACATCGGCCGTCAGCACGTCCAAGACCTGAAGACCCGATGCTCCACACAGTCCCATAGTCGCTGACGGACCTTGTTCCCAGGAACGCCGAACTGCAGGAGCTTGATGTTGTGCATGCGGTTGAACTCGCTGTTGGCGAGCGGGTAGTCCTCGAGCACGAGCGTGAGGATCGAGCGCAAGCCGAGACACTTTTTCAAGAACGCAAAGTTCTTCTTCTTCGGGAACCCGCCTGCGAGCAGCAGCAGTAGTCACAATCAGCTCAATGCGCTATACGCAGCGCCACAGACCCATTGACGCATCATCGATGTGCAGCACGCACTGCGGTAGAGCCCTTTCTCGATCATGGCAAAGTTCTCCGGCGGAATGAGCTCCTCGTACTCGGCGTCGTCGTCGTCGTCTTTGCCGCGCGCTGCGTCGAGGCTCGCTGCAAGTGACACGGACGACGAAGATGTGTGGATCGATGCGACTGTAGCGAGCATTGCGCTGCTCGGCGCGTGCGCGTCGTGGCCGCTCGCCAGCGCAGCAGTCATTGCGCTCATGCTGCTTTGAGAGAGCGGAGGGATTCAAGTCAACTACTCTATTGTATCTCTCATAGGCGGCGCCATCTCATTGAAGACGCTCCTTTATTTAGAGCATTTTTGTAACTAAACATGACATGCGCAGATGGACATGTTGCAAAGCGCTTGCTTGGAAATGCTATTTAGAGCTTGCAACATGTCCCCATACCATTTTATTTGACGCAATACTGTTACATTCGGGGGGGGGGACATGTTGCAAATACCTCGTACAGTTTTGAGCTTGAAGTATTTGCAACATGTCCCTGACCTAAACCTAGCCATGACATGGCTAGATATCGAATATTCAGCTCCTAAAGCTATAGTGATAAAACCGATTTTTGTCATGCACACGTCATAATTCGCTTAAAATTATATGGTATAATAATCTAGCCATATATGATTTTGGTATTTTCAAATATAGACATATGAAAGGGGCTATAGATAAAACTGGGCATTTGCAACTATGTCGGGATTACAAATCTAAAAATGTGAACCACACAAAATACACTCACTGACAACCGACAACCAAACAAGCAGATTACTTCTCGATGGCAAGACACCAAGGGCGCACGAGCATCAAGGGCGTGCATGCGCACAGCAAGAAGTACCCAAGGACGCAGTACAAGTACGAGTTCAAGAATGCTGTCGTCGAGCACTATCGAGTCCTTGGTATTGATGACACGATCGCCCGATTCTTTGCGACTGAGCCTCGCGACGCTGTGCGCAAGCGCGTGAGCAAGTGAAACAAGAGCGCAACAGCGATCGCATCGCTCGCGAGCAGCACTCAAACTGCGTCCCACGAGCGCCGCTGTTGTCACGGGAGTGTGTTCCGTGACGTAGCTTACACGTGGTCTTACGAGAAAGCGATGGGGTGAAGCGCAGAGGAACTGCGCTGAACTCGGTATTTTCAACTCTGAGGTTTTTGTATTGAGATCATGCATAGTGATGAAAGTGAGGGAGCTGACCTAATTTGTAAGCCCACTGATGGGACGACCATGGTCGTCAGAAATCAGGTTAGGCCACTAAATGGGAGTCTGCTGTGCTCCTTCGTACTTAGCACAGCAGCCCCGTTACACCATCCCCCACACAAGCTTGCTGACACGCAAGCAAAAGAAGGCAAATGCACACAAAATCAAAGCACACAACGCACACACGTGGCGCGACGCAGCGAGCAAGAAGAGCAACGAACACGAAGGCCATGCAGCGCGGCACTGGAGGCCGCGCTATCTGCAAGACCTGCGACCAGCCGATGCCGAGCGCGAGCGTGATCGCAGCGACGGCGACGTACGCCGACGCGCTTCGCCGACTGTCGCTGTACGACTGCAGCACCGTGCGGGACTCGCCAGGCGACGAGGCACTCGCCGACATGTGGCGTCGATGGCGCCAGTCGCGCGGCAAGACCATCACGACGACCGGCCAAGTGACGAAGGAGGCGCTCGACGACTCGTGGACGCGCTTCGTCGCGCGATGGAACCTGGAGCCTGGCATGGCGCTCGCTCTCGAGCGCCGAGAGTCGCAACACGAGCGCTTTCACCTCGGCGAGCTCGCCGAGCGTGTGTGCTCGGCGTCGTGGGACGCAGATCGGCCGTGTTGCTACGTGCATGTGGTCGCGTACTGTCGCATGTGCAACCACCGCGAGAAGCCGACGGTCGCACAGTGGGAGGCGATGCTCGCCGAGTATCCGCTTGACGAAGACGAGAAGGCTCTCCTCGCCAAGTATCGACGAGATCTCGTTCTCGCGGCCGTTCCCGCTCGCGATTTCCGTCTCGTCGCGCGCTTTGCGCGCTCGCAGGAGCAGCATGTGGCGTGGCAAAAGCCGGGCAGACGATCGCGTTCACACGCTCGGTTGCGTGGTCGCGCGCGCGCGCCGTCGCCTTGGCGCGAGCAGCGGCCTCGTACGCCATCACCAGGTCGCGGACATCTTCAAGAAGCGTGGCGCGAGGCTCCCACGAGTCATTGGACTGATCGAAGCCAAGCCAGCGAACGCGATACTCGCGCGTTTCCGGAACACCATGACGGTCGCGGTAACTGGCACCGCGACGACTGGGGTCGCGGTGATCAAGCAGGTGATCGACGATCCAGTGCGGATGACCCGCGCTGTCGACAAGAGGCGGAGGACCATCGCGGCGGGACGTGGCGCGACGAGACGATGGTCGCGCCTGCGCCTGATCAGCTTCGGATGCTGTCGCACGACACGGATGTGGCTCTGAGCCGAGCGGACGACGCGATCGCAGAGACGGACCGGCTCGACTCCGAGGTTGCTGCGCTTCGAGCGCAGCTGGCGAAGGTCGTTCAAGCGAACGAGGCTCTTCGCGCGGACAACCGGGCGTTCCGTGCGGGTCAGCAGCCACCAAGTGCTCTGGCGAAGCCGCGTCCTCGTCACGTCGGGTCGCGCTTCGAACCTGGCGTGGCAGCACGTCCGTCGGAACCGTAGCAGCCACGTAGCGCTTTAAGCGCCCGACATAAAAGGTCGGGTGCACCTTCAATGCACTTGGCATGTCGAGAGTGTACGCCTCGCCTTTGCGTCGTGTGATCGTGAACGGGTCGATGAAGCGCGGTGCGAGCTTGGTCGCACCAAGGTTCGTGACAGAACCAGGTGCAATGCCGGACGCCGATAACAAAACACGGTCACCGACCGCGAATTTCTACAAGTTCGTGCGCCCGCGCTGGTCGGCTGCTGTTTTCTGCCGATCGACTGCTGCAGCGATCGCATCGCGCACAAAGCGAGCGACCGACTCGCGCTTTTGAACGAACTCGAGCACACGATCCTCGCCAATCGCAGGTGGAGGCGCGGATGGTTTGTCCGCGCCAGCGCGTGTGGTGATGGCGATAGCGCGTCGCGACGGCGCGATGAGAGCCGCGTTAACCCAAGCTGTCGCCTCGTTTGGCGTCATTGCAACAGCGCAGTGTGACGACCGGCCATCGCTCGAAGCTGTCTCTGTCGCGCGCCGAAGACCGCCGCACGATACCGATGCGCTCGGTGTCCCTCCCCCTTCAAGAGAGCCGTCGTCGTCAAAGCCAAAAACCGCGGGAACGCGCGGGTGACGCGCGTTATTGATGAAGAACGGCGTGTGACCAGTGGACTCGTGCACCACGTTGTTGATCGCGAACTCGACCATCGGCAACAGCGCGCTCCACGACGTGTGTGACGTCGCGTAACTGCGTAGCACGTCCTCAACGACTCGATTGACGCGCTCCGTCTGCCCATCGGTCTCCGGGTGCGACGCGGTTGACATGAGCAACCGCGTCCCAAGAAGCTGGAAGAGGCGGTCCCAGAACGCTGCCGTGAAGCGCGGGTCACGGTCAGAGACGATCGACGTCGGCATGCCGTGGTGCCGATACACCATGGCGAGGAAGAGCTCAGCTGTCTCCTGCGCGGTGATGCCGACCGCGACTGGCGCAAGGTGTGTCATCTTGCTGAAGCGATCGACAACCACGAAGATGCCTGTGCGACCAGCGTGATCCCGAGGAAGTCCGAAGATGAAGTCCATGCTCACGGATCGCCAGGCATCCGCGGCGATTGGGAGAGGCTGCAACGGGGCTTGCGACGACTGCGAGGGCTTCACGCGCTGGCACGTCTCGCACGACCGGACCCACTTGCGCACCCACTTGTACATGTGGGGCCAGTAGAAGTCGCGCGCAAGAGCGAGATACGTCTTCTCGCGGCCAAGATGGCCGCCAGACGCAGCGTCGTGGTACTCGTGCAAGATGCGAGCGCGCAAGTCGTCGTCGAGTGGCACGACGACTCGAGGGCTGTCGAAGCGGTCGATCTGGTACTTCAGCAAGTCGCCGGAAACCGAGAAGCGCGGCGCCTGGCTCCGCGATGAAGGAGCGAGAAGCTGCAGCGTCGATTTGGACGGTTCTTGGCAGTACTTGAGCATGGCGGCGCACGACGGGTCGCGGGAGTACGCCGCAACGATCTCGTCTCGCAGTGGGCTCACAGCGGTTGACGCCGTCGCGCTTATACCGAGCGCGACACACGCATTGCACTCATCGTCATCGTCATCGTCGGCGGCGTGGCGCGGCGTGTTGGGTCGCGGGTCGTAGTCCAGATGCCGCGACAACGCGTCAGGGATGATGTTCGTCGAACCGGGCTTGTAGAAGACGACGAAGTTGTACTCGGCGAAGAACGACAGCCAGCGCGCCATGCGCTGGCTCAAGTGCGGCGACTTCGTCGCGGTGCGGAGTGACGCGTGGTCGGTGTAGATCGCGAACGTCTGCTCGCCCAGCAGATACACGCGAAACTTCACCAACGCGTAGCGCATCGCGAGCAGCTCCTTGTCGTGCACAGGGTAGTTGCGCTCAGCGGACTTCAACTGTCTCGACTGGAAGCTGATGACGCGCTCTTGTCCCTCGTCGTCGTGTTGCATGAGCGCGCAGCCGATCGCGAAGTCACTCGCGTCGCACACGACGTGGAACGCCTTGGTGTGATCCGCCAGAGCAAGGACCGGCGCGGTGGAGAGCCGCGTCTTGATGTCATCAAACGCTGTCTGGTGCTCGCGACGCCACACCCACGTGGCGTCTTTCTTCAACAACTGCGAGAGCGGGAAGATGACGGACGCGAAGTCTTTCGCGTAGTGGTGAAGGTAGTTCGCAAGCCCAAGCCACTGCCGGAGCTCCTTTTGGTCGCGAGGTACCGGCCACGCGACGATCGACGCAACTTTCTCAGGATCAGCGCGGACACCTTCCGCGCTCACGTAGCTGCCGAGCACCGGGATCTCGGGGGCGCAGAAGATGCACTTATTCAAGTTCGCGTACAGCTTGTTCTCGCGCATGGCTTCGAACACCTTGCGCAAGTGCCCGAGGTGGACATCCAGATCTGTCGCGCCCTCGGTGGCGCGACTGTGCACGAAGATGTCGTCAAAGTAGCTCGGGGCGAAGTCGCGCAGCGGGCGAAGCACGTGCGACACCATGCGGTTGAACGTGGCAGGGGCGTTCTTCAGCCCTTGCGGCATCACCAGCCACTCTCAGAGCATGCCGCTGGGAGTGCTGACTGCCGTCAGCGGAACATCGGACTCGCGCATGAGGATCTGGTAGAAGCCGTCCGTGAGGTCTATCCCGCTGAAGATCGTGCTGCCAGACATGGTGTCAAGGACCATGTCCTTGCGCGGGATCGGCGTCTGTGCTGGGATCGTCGTGTCGTTGAGCTTGTTGAACGCGTGGACGATGCGCCAGCCTCCAGTCGCCTTCTTTACGCAGAACGTTGGACTCGAGTGCGGCGACGTCGATTCGCGCACATGGCCGGCGGCTCGCCGGCCTTCGAAGAACGCGTCAATCGCTTCGACTTGATCGCGAGGCAGCGGCCACTGCCGCGTCACGCAGTACTTTGTTCCAGGCACGAGGTCGATCTCGTGGCGTACGCCCCTGTCCGCCGGGAGCACCGGCGGGATCTTGTCGGGGAAAACGTCGGAGAACTCGCGGGCGAGGTCCAAGACTGGGTTCCCAGATGCTTCGAGCTCGTCCCACGACTGCGCAGCGTAGCGTTCTTCGCGAGCGGACTTCGGCTCTGCTCCAGCAGGGCGCTCGCTGACAGCGAGCACCGGATCCGCTGGGTCGACCACGACGGCGCAAAGCTGTTCGACGCGACCGAGTTTGATCTCGCTGAGCATGTTCTTCCAAGACATCACAGGCAGCCGAGTGAGCTCGGTTGCTTCGCGAGGCGGGCTTGTGATCTTCATGTCGTGGCGCGGTGGGCCGTGACCAGTCATGTTGATGACGTGGATCGTGTCGTACGTCGGCGCCGGCGCAGAGGGCCAAGCCGGTGCGCGTGGGTGACTCTCTTGGGGCAGCGGAACTGGAGCGCGAGCCACTGCTCGCGCTTTACCGGCTTCTGCACGATCGGACGCCGTTCTGCTTCTCGCCGCAGATGCCGCTGCCTTCCTGCGGCTCACAGTGACCCACTGGTTATCGGCGATCTCTTGTCTCGTTGTCGTGGCGCACGGTACTTTACAGCAAACCGCGCATGAAGGGCCATCGCTCACTTCGTGCGGGTTGAGGGTCGTGGAGTCCGGGTCCACGACAGCCACGTGCGGCCAGATGCTCGCGCAATCGCTCAAGTGAGCGAGAACACCGTCGACGTCGATGTCGCGAGGCTTTACAGTGCGACTCAGCCAGTCGATGTCAGGCCGGTGGCGCGCCAGCCACGGCATTCCAAAGATGCAGTCGAACGAGCCGCCGAGGTCGACGATGAGGAATGAGTCGCTACTCTTGAACCCGTCGAACTCGTACTCGAACTCGACCGATCGCCGCGGTAGTGACCGCGGTTCGCCGTCTGCAAACTTGACGATCATTGCGCCTGGTTGCTCGCGGGCACGCAGCCGCGAGGGCAGGAGTTGCAGCGCCTCGGCTCGTACAAAGTTGTTTGTCGCGCCTGAGTCGACAAGGGCGCGAAGGGATCGCTTCGCGCCAGCGACGTGCAAACTGAGTACGATCAGCCGCTTGTCGCTGCTCGAGGTGGTGGCAAAGAGCTGCGCATGAAGCGCAGCAGTGGTGGGGCTAGCAGAAGGTGACGCCACCGGAGGCACGTTCCGCTGGATGAGCCCAGTAGGTCGCCCTGCACCTACTGGGAGCCCGCGTTTTTTGCATGCGCGGGCTGCTCGGTCTCGTCTTGAACCTCGACAGTAGCAAGTACTGGAGCTGGCGCGCGGTACACTGCCGCGCGATGACCGACCTTGCGGCAGCGGAAGCAGATGAGCTGCTTGTTGCTTGTTCCGTTGTGACGACTGCCATTGCTGTTACCAGAGCCTGTGCGTGGCGGAGTCGCTTCGTGCTCGATTGCGTCAATCTCCATCGGTTCGGCGCCGTTATCAGCTCGCGGGGCGACGGCGTGGTGGCCCCGCGAGGCGGATACGCTGAAGTCTTCGCGGATCGCGATCGCAAAAGCCTCTTCAAGCGACACCAGAGGCTTCCGGGTCAAGTAAAGGCGCTGATGACCAGCGTTCAAGCCGGAGATGAAGACATGGACCTGCGTCGCCATGTCGATCGGAGCTGATGTCACACATGACACGAGATGGCGAGCACGTTGCACGTAGTCGCGCATGGACGCGCGACCTTGCTTGAGTGCGAGAAACGCAGCGCGATGATGCATCTCGTCTTGAGGCGGCTCGAACGCGAGTCGCAGGTCGCTCTTCAGCGCGTCGAGCGTTGGGAAGCAGTCAGGGTCGGCGACAAGCCGACCCAGCGCCCACTCCTTTGCTCGACCACCAAGCTTGGACAGGAGGAAGTGGGTGCGTGACAGTTCGGAGGTGAGCTGGCGTGCGTGGATGGCAATGTCGATCTCACAAAGCCAGCGGTTCAAAGCGAGCCGGTTTGGGCCTTCGCCGTTGTAGCTTGTGACGTCGAGCTTGACGACGTCGCCCCTTGTTGATGCCGCGGGAGTTGAGCCTCGCCGACGCGCGTCGGCGAGTTCGCGGACCATGAACTCTTGTGCAGCGGCACGTTGGTGCTCCTGCGACATCGCGGACAGCATCGCTGCGACGGCCGTCAGGCCGGACACGTCAGCGAGGCGGCGTAGCGCGTCCCACTCGTACGGAGTCAAGTGCGCGAAGTCGCTGTAGTTGAGCGACGTTCCGTTGTCGCCTTCGATCGGGAGCGTGCTCATCTTGGTCGTTAGACGGACTACAAAGTGCTACCAGGTGTCACGGGAATGTTCTCCGTGACGTAGCTCGCACGAGGTCTTACGAGGAAGCGATGGGTGAAGCGCAGGGGAACTGCGCTGAACTCGGTATTTTCAACTCTGAGGTTTTTGTATTAGGATCATGTATAGTGATGAAAGTGAGGGAGATAACCTAAATAGTGAGCTGCCTGATGGGACGACCATGGTCGTCAGAAATCAGGTTAGGCCACTAAATGGGAGTCTGCTGTGCTCCTTCGTACTTAGCACAGCAGCCCTGTTACAAAAACCAAGTCTTTTTCCTTGGTCGTTAAGATATTGTTCGTACTTAATCAAGGTGTCTTACGTTTTTGCTATAAACGGACGATCCAGTCACGCACTAACAATGTAACCGGACGTGTCCGAGTAACGCAGCACCTTTGCGAGGAAGCGGGTGTGAACACCTTCAGCAAGGATTCCAGTCACTAAGACGGAGATAATAAACACAACAGTTGAGTTGGTCTAAATCGCAAGTGTTCATTTTAGTTGGATGTGCGGGCTCCACCCTTTGGTGCGAGCTACTAAGTCTAAGTATGTAATACTAAAGCTAAGTCAACTAAAATGTGGTTGGCTCTGAGAGTCCAAGTTCACTGATTGGCTAATATTCTAAGATATCTACCAATCAGAACAGCCGCCAGAATGGCCGGTCTTTAAAGAAGATGCGTGAATAGTTACTCCGCAAAGCTATGTTATTACGATAATAACCATAGCTTGTGTACCCCGTTACAAATAATGTGCACTGTAATCACCGAATCAAGCGCTTCGATTGGTCCATTATGCTACACCGTCAATATTTTTTAACCCATGATAAAACGATTCAATCGTTTTGAGCGGCATTTTCCATCAGGTCAGATAAATTGTATTCTTGTCATGGGGGTGTGGCTCCGTGACCTTGGCTTATACGTAGGTCTTATAAGGAAGCGCGATGAAACACAGGGAGGCGGCTTGTGTTGAACGATGATTTTTCAACTCTGAGGTTTTTGTATTTGGAGAAAGGAGATAGTGATAAATGCAAGGGAAAGCTGCTGTGCCTGTTCTAATAAGTGACACCTCTCTAAGCTGATCATCACGCGTAATCAGCAAGATTGGAAGAATCCAGAACCCAGGCCAACAGTGCCCCTGGGGGTTCTACGCTAGTCGTACCTAGCGTCACAGTGTACGGTGACTCCGTTACAATTCTCAACACAAGTGTTACAGCTTGCCCTACAGATAGCAAGCGATATCTACCTCTATAGCATCTGTAACCTGTAGTTCCTGATACAGCTAAATCTTCATGAACTGGTATTTGATGAAAAGTGGCAGCAACGACAACATGCATCAGCAAGTCCATGTCAACTAGTATAAACCGACCTCCAAATGGCCTATGTGAGTATACAATCGATTACATGTGCCAATATACTCCCATATATAGAGATATATTGCTGTGATCTACGTTGGCATTTGGTTTGATACCTCTCGGCAGCCTATATCCTTTGGACATCTATACCAAAACCTGTGAAAAACAGTGTACCATATTGAGAGGAATGCCTGTACGCAGAAATCAAGTCAAATACTGACACTGTTGATGCAAACTTGGGTGTCCATTTAACACAACATCCCTTACGGTACTGTCACTCTTAGTTTATATGCATGTCAGTCGTATGCATACCCAGCCCGAATACTTTGGTTTTGGGTAAAAAAGAGTTGTTAGCGTAGTCATTGCGCTCACACTGCTTGCTTTGGATGTTTTCGATGCAAGTCGAGACGTTTCAACTTGGTTTGAGGATGCAAGCAGTAAGGTAGTGAATGACCTCAAAAATTGGGTGACAACCCAACACTACTCAAATGTATTTTACAAAATAATACATTTTAAGCATAAATTTGGGTGAAAACCCAAACTCTATCGATTCTTTACAAAACGCCCAAAAAATATCGACAAAATCGACTGAAATCCTATCACAAAGTCGAATATTTTGGGGCCATTCTTCAAAGTATGTTTTACACAATCAATTTTTCAAGATTGGGGTTTCGCCTAATTTTAACCCTAGACAGACTTGAGAGCCACGAGCACACAAGCACTTGCACACGAGCAGCATGCTCACCGACAAGGAGAAGGTGCACGCGGCAGCGCTAGCGGCCAAGTTCCTCATACTGACGCTTGCTTGGGTACTCGCTGAGCGCACTTCATCTTCAAACTAGGAACACTCAAGTCTCTCTCGATGCTCCAAGTCTCTCTTGAAGGCGCACCTTAGCAGTCCATGTCACCACCTAAAGCACTCGGTCTTTGGTATGGCGAGCGCTCGCTGCTTGGCTCAACGTTGACCTTCGACACGCTTTGCCATCCACGGACATGGACATGATCACAGCAACTCGACCACAACGAGCAGTTTGTCAGCTCACTCGTGGCCGACAGCACTGCGCGACGGAGCACATTGACATTTGCAGTCGGTTTCTTTAGCTCCTCTGTTCGCTCAGCTCTCGTGACTCGGGCGAACGCTCGCACTAGTACGCACGGACTGGAGAGCTGCTTGTTCACACAAATGGTGTGCAGCAACGATGTACAAGTGCGCTAGACAGCAGCATTGCTAGACGAGTGAAAGGAGCATGATGTAGAGGATAGTTACTGTCACATTGAGCCCGACCGCATTCACCGCACGAGCGTCTTGAGCACATCGATCTTGGCACATCGTCATGACTCGATTGCTGTAGAAGCTAGGCGAAGATCGCGCTCACAGTTGGTCGCGTCAATCGCGTCTTCGGTTCGCCAACTGCTCTCGGCAATTGAGAAACAAGCAGTGTGCAGGTCATGGACAATCGATGGCGGATGACATGTGCAGTCGTCTCGGCCCCATCGACTCTCGCGACTCGCAAGTCGATGCGAGCGCATGGAGTAGACGGGTTCAGGAGCAGCAGTTTAGTGCCAGAGTTCACACAAAGAGAAGTGTCTACGTTCAGGTGCGCGAATACAAGTTAGAGAGCGGCGACGTGCTCAAGCAAGTGTAGACAGCGTGCAGTTGTGCTGTTTGTCCGCGTGTGCGTGTTTGATGGACAGGTCCGCGGTGCGCACTCGCAAGCGGCGTGTTCGCCCAGAGTCAATCGTGACTTGACTCAAGTGCTCAGCGACTCACGTGCAGTCTGCCTGTCCTTGTTGCCACGCACCAGCGAACTCGAGTGGGGTCAAAAGCGGCATTCTATTACGCAACGGCGAGGTCGTTCCAAGCTGCAGCTTGCGCTGGTCCAGGCGAAGTTGGACTTGAGAGAGTCGACGCGAGAGCGTCTGCGCTCCTCGTGTTTGAGCTGTCGTTGTCGTTGTCGTTGTCGTTGTTGTGCGAGTGTCCTATGGAGACCGCGTGTGTGGTTGTTGTCGGCGTCGTCGACGGCGGCGCGCTTGGATGCGATCGCGACGTCGCTCGCTCCATTGTGATCGCCTTGAATGCGCTGCGGGCTTCGCGACCAGACAGCACGGCAAGATCCAGTCGGCCGATCGGATCGTCGCACTCGGCCAGCCAGCAGCCAGAGAGCATGCGGGCGCCTCGGAAGCCAAAGCGCGAGTGGCGTGGCGGATCCCTGCAAGGGTGAACCCTGTCTTGGTGGCGCCGCGGTGCTGTGCCGTGCCGGTGCGGTTGCCGGTGCTGGAGCGTCACGAGCCAGACCGACTTACACACCCGATCGCTCGTCGCATGGAGCGCCGCACACAACACACACACTTGAGTTGCTTGCAGACTTGCTGAGTAGTGCACGGGTGCGAGTGAGGGAGTGAGCAAGCGAGCGGCAGCGTACAGTACGATCAGGCTTGTTGACGCACGGCGCGCGAGCCGAGCCGCCGGGCGCCGCAACTCGCAACCTCGCAACCTCGCGCGATGAAGACCTCTTGCTGGCCGCTGCTGCTTGTTGCCGCGTTTGTGTGATCGACAGAGTTGGATGAGGGATCTCTCGCAACAGGCTGGCTCGGCTCTCGCGGGCGATTGCAAATGCTGGTCTTGCTCGCGTGAATGCACGATGGAGTGAGTGAGTGAGTGAATGAACGGGGCAATTGTCACGCTTGTCACGCGTCTGGCCAAGTCCATGTCGAGTCGAGTCGATCTATCGATTGATCAAGCGAGCGCTCCTGAGCCTTCTTGAGTGCACGCACGCTCGCGTTGCCAAGACACACTCACACAAACGCAAGCGTTCCAGCGCTGCTTGACGCGTTCGAAGCCAGGAGCTCGAGCGTGTAGACGCACTTTGAGAGAGATGTTTGGGTTCGACACCGTCTCTGTCCCGACCATGCGTGCTAACGTGGAGTCTGAGCTTGCTTTGACTTGAGAGAGACTTGAGACTCGACTCGAGAGAGACTGGCAACGGCAAAGGCGAGACGCAAACTCGACGTTAAACCTGGCGCTGAGACTCGCTTTGGTTTGGCTTGCGTGCAAAGCGTGCGCTTCACGCGATCAAGCGCAACATGACCCTGTGCGTACTGTCGAAACGCGCGAACATCCGCAATAAGTGAGACGTAAGCGAGGCGCCGCAGTGCATTCACCGCGAGGGCACTTCCAATGTGGCCAGTGCAGACGACGTGCGTGCTTCCCGCGGCAGCAGTCGTCGCGCTCGTCTCGCAGCCGCTACAGTCGCTGTCTTTGTCGTTCGCGCTCGCTGCAATCGCGGCGATGGCAACACGAGCAGCGCGATGCCGGCGCGCAGGTCGCTCCAGTCCTCGATTTGCGTGCACGCGCTCACCTCGCTCTCGCGCATCTGACCCATTCACACGCACGCACGCACACACCACGATGAACACTGAGAGTCTGCAGCTCCCGATCGCGTCGCCGCTGTCGCCGTCGCGCTTCGCAGACGCCGTGTCGACCGGCACGGCCAAGGCGCACGAGGTGGCACCGTTCCTCAAGAACCTCCGCACGATCCTCGAGACCGAGAGCCCGGAGATCCTGCGCTGGACGCGCGACGGCCGCGCGTTTGAGATCCTCGACATGGAGCAAATGAGCGCCGTGGTGCTGCCCAAGTACTTCAAGCACGCCAAGTACACGAGCTTCCAGCGCCAGCTCAACTACTTTAACTTCCGCAAGTGGACCAAGTCCAAGGCCGTCGTGTGCACGTTCTCGAACGCGTTCTTCGTGCGCGACCAGCCTGGGCTCTCGTGGCGCATCAACCGCAAGAAGTCGGTACCCGGACACGTCAAGGCGCTGCAGAACAGCAACAACAGCACCGCTGCAGCCGGCGCTGCCTCGGCCGCGGCGCGGAGACCCAAGCGCGCGAAGACGCCGCAGCCGAGCGCCGAGCTCTTGGTCTCAGACATGTCGATCAAGCTCCCGCCGGCGGCAGCTGACAGTCCGAGCAACGACAGCAGCCACCTCATGTACAACTTTGCGTCGCCGACCGAGGTGTACAGCTCGGCGCTGACGTTCCCGACGCCGTACGACACGCCCGACGTGTGCTTCCACGAGCCGATCGAGCTCGACTGGGTCGACACGCTGTACTCGTCGCTCAACGGCGTCTCGATGAAGAGCGAGTTTGACGCGCCAGCACCAGCACCAGCGCCAACAACCACGAGTGCGCAGCCGGTCATGCACGCCGGTCCACTGTACTGCGAGCCGCTCGGGAGCTGGGGTTCGTATGCGCTGCGGCTCTAGAGCGCAGCGCGTGTGCTCCTCCTATTTTATTCCAGTCGCTCCTGGCGCGGCGCACCTCGTGTGCGCGCTGCGTCGGAGCTGTCGCGTCCAGTCGCAGTAGTGCCCATGTAGTCCCTCTTTCTCTGTGTGTTAATGTGTGTGTGATAGTCGAGCGCGGAGCGATCCGCCACGCCCACGAGCGTATGAAGCAACCAACAGAGCCTTTTGCCTGATCTGTTGACTCGGTTGTTTGTCTTTGCTTTGGTTTGCTTGCTCAAGCACTAGTTTGCTCGTTGCACGGCATGCACCGCACGCGCTTGCTGCTCACGTAGAGATCCAGCATATCGTGTGTGCTCATTTGGTGCATGATGGCCGGATCGGTCGAGAGCACACACACACACAGCAGCAGCTCAACGAGTCGCAGCGCGATTGCGGCGCGCGGCGTGATCGGCGCATGTTTGCACGACTGGCGATTGCGACCAGCGCGATCGGTCGAGATCAAGGTTTGTTTGTTGTCTGCGGTCGCGCGCTCGCACGAGAGCGCCATGTTGTTGTCATTGTTGTTG
This sequence comes from Pythium guiyangense, assembly GCA_003730235.1. NCBI lineage: Eukaryota > Oomycota > Peronosporomycetes > Pythiales > Pythiaceae > Pythium > Pythium guiyangense. The sequence continues at coordinate 48,332 of QXDM01000074.1, read as the reverse complement.
TTGGAGCGCGCCGTGCTCTCTGGCGAGCGAGCGCGCTTCGCGCAGTCGTTGCGTGTTGCTGCTAGCGATGATGCTGGTGTGTGTTGCTCGAGCACGAGCGCTGGGATACATGCAGCAACACGCACTCTCTCGGCGAGCTCGACTGCAGAACTCGACGCGCGCGATGCGATCCGCAAATCAGCGCGGGCAGCGCTGCGCCACACGTTCGGGGTGCGAGGTCGTGTGTGTCGCGGCCGCGGGTCCCACTCTCGCGCGCATCGCGCAGCTGCGTCTGGACGCAGGCGCGCTCGCGGGCGCTGAGTGCGATTTCGGCGTCTACGGTATGCGCGCGCGCTCGTCCGCAGACTTGGGCTCTCGCCTGAAGCAGCCGCGACCGAACTGGACATCATGCGCGCGCTTGCCGCATGTGCGACGGACCGACTTCGTTCGAGCTCGAGAAGCGCTTGAGGTCAGCGAGTGTGGCAGGTTGAGATGTTCGCGTGGGGGTTGGTCAGACACTTGACAGCCAAGACGCATGCATGTATGCATGTATGGAGGAGATCAAGCGAAAGAAGCGTGACTTGAGTTTCATTAGGTTTGGTTGGTACTTTGGACGACATTGACTTGGACTACAGACAGTCAGACAGACAGAGGGGAGCTCACTGAGCTCGCTCGCTGGCTTGGACACACGAACTCAGCGAGCGTGGGGTTGGGCGGAGGACTGGCGACGACGACGACGACGTCGACGGCGGCGCGCGCGCTGCCAGTAGTGATGGTTGAGATAAATAGGGGAGCGCACGCGGCTTCGTCGGATCATCGGGCCGGTCGATCTGCTCGACGTCGCAGTGATGCGGCACGCACGAGTCAAGCAGTCGCGAGTGTGGTGGGTGGCGAGCCAGCCAGCCAGCCAGTATGCGCTCTACAGCGCCACGCAGCTCGTCTGCACGACCGTCGGCGCAAAGTACGACGCCGCTGGACGGAACCGGTTGCCGTCCTCGACCGACGGCGAGTACTGCGGCCACGAGTACGCCACTTGCTCGCTGTAGTAGCTCCCGCTGCCGTCGTAGCTGCTGTAGTTGCTGTACGCGCCGCTGTCGCCGCTCTCGAGGCTCGGCGTGTTGTACTGGAAGCTGCCGCCCAGTGTTGGCGCTGGCACCACGATGCTCGTGATGTTGATGTCGCTGTTGGTCAGCGGCGACGCCACTGGACTCACTGGCGCAGGCGACGCACTCACGCTGCACTCAGCCTCGAGCGCCTCGAGTGACGGGTACAGCGTGTCGACCCACTCGAGCGACTCGACGCTCGCGTCGGCGCTAGAGAGTGCCTCGGGCTTCACGGGCGCCACCTTTGCGACCTTGCGCGCGCTCGTTGGCGTGCTGGTGGCTTTGCGTTTGCTCCCGGACGTCTCGCGCTTCAGAGCCGCGGGCTTTGGCACGGCTCCAGAGGCAGCTCCAGCGGCGGCTGTGGAGGAGTTGGCGCCGGATGTTGACGACGCGCGCGGCTTGGGTGACCGCGGGCTCGGACTCGCGCCGCCGTCCGTGGCGTGAGTGCCACTGCCGCTGTTGTTGTTGGCGCTCTTGGCGTCGCTCAAGCCGCGCTTGCGCGTGATGCGCCACGTCAGGTCCGGCTGGTCGCGCACGAAGAACGCGTTCGAGAACGTGCACACGACGGCGCGGGACTTGGTCCACTTGCGGAAGTTAAAGTAGTTGAGCTGGCGCTGGAAGCTCGTGTACTTGGCGTGCTTGAAGTACTTGGGCAGGATGTACGACGTCATGACCTCCATGTCGTGGATCTCGAACGCGCGGCCATCCGGCGTCCAGCACAAGATCGCGTCGCTCTCACGGTCGAGCATGCGCCGCAGCGACCGCAGGAACGGCGCGATCTCCTTTGTCTGGTCCTCGTTGCCGGCCGGCGCGACCGGCGCGAGCGTCGGTGGTTGCTGCGGCTGCTGTGCCTCGCTCGGCCGTGTCGGACTCGAGCTGCTCGTCATATGTGAAGATGTGTGAAGATGTGTGCAAGGTGTGTGTGAAGAAGTGTGTGTGTGTGTGTGTGTGAGTGAGAGTGTGTCTGCGAGCTGTCTTGCCGCGACGTGCGCGCTGCGCTGGGAATTCGCGAATGCCTTGCTTGATCTCTTGATCTCTTGCTTGCTCGTCGTCCTGTGTCTTGTCTTGGTTTCCTGCTTGTCTGCTTGTTTGCTTTGCTGTCTACTTGTGTGTGTGTGTGTGTTTGCGCTTCGCTCGCACACGCTTGCCGCGCTGCGATGCGCATGGATCCCTCACTCGCTCGCTCCCGCCAGCTGGCCGCCATACTGAGCGCGAGCCTTTTGTCTCTTGGCGATCGATCGATCGGCCAGGAAGTGGCGATGAGCTGCTCGTGAGGGACCGAGAAGGTGCACGAACCGGATCAGAGAGCGCGTGATTGCAGCCTCTTGCAGGGTTGGTAAACAGCCTGCTGTTGTTGTTGTGTGTTGTGTTGTGTTGTGCTGCTGCTGCTGCTGCTGCTGCTGCTGCGAGACGATCGGCAGAGCAGCAGCAGCAGCAGCAAGCGTGCATGCGAGCAAGCATGGGCCTCGGTTGCGGCGCCAACGCCAACGCCCAAAGCCAAATTGCAAGCGCCAAAGCCAAAGCAAAGCGTGCTGCTTGCGCGCGAGAGTGGCAGCTTGTCTGACAGCGTCCCACTCTATTCGTTGGCAGGCCGCAGCTTCTGCGCGCGCGCAGAGACCGGCCAGTCGACAGCTCTGCTGCGCCATCACTCAGACTCGCCGTGGCTTTGACTTGTGTTGTGCGCGCTGGTGACGTGTCGACAGCAGCGCGCACACATGTTGTTGCCACGAGAGAGAGAGAGAGAGAGCAAAGAGAGCAAGAGTGAGCGAGCTGGCTAGCAGCAGCACAGGACGATTTGCCGAGCCACTCGGCTCAATCAACCACCACCAAACAAACAAATCACAGACGAACGAATGCAGGTGTGTGCGCGCCGCGCCGTCCACTCTTGCTGCTTGCTGCTTGCTGCTTGCTCCAGCGAGAGCAACCGAGAGGACGAAGGGTGGACAAAAATCCACCGCACGACGAGTCTCGATGCGGCCGCCGGCAGCTCTTCCAACCTGCACGCGGGCCTCGTCTCCATGCGCGTCGACGCGAGCGCGACAGCGCGCCGTGAATGCTCACTCGGGCTTGCCCGCACACCACCACGTGCGTGTCGGTCCAAGCAACAACCGCAGCGGACCTGCAGGCGGCTCTTGCAGCTCGCCATCCTTGCCATCCAGCTCCGTGCGAGCGCAGCTCGAGTGCTTACGGCCCGCGAGTCACGAAGCGAGATCGATCGCATCGCGAGAGACAGACAGAGACAGACCTGACCACACGAGGATTCACATTCGCCCTCGGCTGTCTTCGAGCGTGACAGTGACAGCCAGACTCGACTAGACTCGACGCGCGCAGCACAGACTGTGCTGCGCGAGCGACGACCAGATTCGTCGACTGGCACCAGGCAGGCGACAACGTCGGCGCTCATGCGAGACCAGCGCTCGAGAGAGCGCGCGTCGAGCAAAGCCAAGCACAAGCGAGCGAGCGAGTGGACCGACGACCGCGGTTGCCGCGAGCAGCAGCTCCTACGTGCTCGCTCGCCGCTTGCTTCACTCCACTGCTCCACTGCACACCCACACAGACGGAGCGAGCGAGACTGAGACTGTCTCCAGATCGCCGCGCTTGCTCATGAGCAAACACGACGTCCTTGCCCTGCACACCCGCTCGCTCGCGTCAAGCAGCTCTCACTCGCACGCGCACACGCGCACAGGCAGGACGGATTGAATGAATGATGAATGATGAATGATGAATGCGCAAGGTGCAAACTGCGCGGCGCTGATGCGACGAGCGCTCGCTCGAGACTGTGGTGGGTGCGACGCAAAGAGAGCGAGAGGAAACTCGGACTCGGATTCGCCGCTTACTCGATGCGGCTGGCTTGCAGCCATGACAGCAGCGGTTGTCACGGCACCGGAAGGCTCTGCGTGCGTCGCCGCCAAGCACGGGCAGCAGTGCTCGCTTTGCTTCACATCGACCAAGGGAGAGGTAGCCAGTAGTAAGATAGCAATGTAATCAAACCTCTCGCTGTTGAGATCGCTCGAGCAGCTCAGCGAGCAGATCCGGAAGGCGACAAACACCTCATGCCTTCAACATACAGCGCCATCAGAGCGACCTCTGACGTTGAGGCACTGCACAGCACAACAGCACACATCCAGCGCCGCTCAGCACAAACACGGTCAGGCATGAAGGCCAGACATCACATGGCAATGTGAGTTTGAATGCAACCGCAGCAGCATCCTCTTGGTCGTTTAGGACTGAGCTCGACATCTCATGTTCGCTCGCATTCTGGAGTCGAGCGAGGACATCCGTGAGCAGCTCAACGTCGTCGGCGCGGATGGAGCTCGGGCGACTGCGCAGCTCGTACTGAAGACGCGCGATCGCGTCGTCTCGGTCAGTCGGTTCGTCCAGCCCCAAGAGCAACGCTGTGTCTTCGCGCAAGCTCTCGCTGAACTCCACAAGTTGGTCCGCACGGTCTGTTTCGCACTGTGCGAGCCACTCGACGTGGACTGACCTCGTCGCATCGAGTGCTGCGAGCGCCATGAAGTGGTCGATCTCGTCGTGAAAGTCCTGCGCACTCGCGCACACGGCGCGGCTGCTCGTGAAGCGCAGCACAGCGCACTTGGACGCGCACTTGAGCTCGAGTCGACAGAGACGAAATTACCGCAAAATCCGAGCAAAGTTCGAAACAGCGGAATTTAACACAACATCCCTTACGGTACTGTCACTCTTAGTTTATATGCATGTCAGTCGTATGCATACCCAGCCCGAATACTTTGGTTTTGGGTAAAAAAGAGTTGTTAGCGTAGTCATTGCGCTCACACTGCTTGCTTTGGATGTTTTCGATGCAAGTCGAGACGTTTCAACTTGGTTTGAGGATGCAAGCAGTAAGGTAGTGAATGACCTCAAAAATTGGGTGACAACCCAACACTACTCAAATGTATTTTACAAAATAATACATTTTAAGCATAAATTTGGGTGAAAACCCAAACTCTATCGATTCTTTACAAAACGCCCAAAAAATATCGACAAAATCGACTGAAATCCTATCACAAAGTCGAATATTTTGGGGCCATTCTTCAAAGTATGTTTTACACAATCAATTTTTCAAGATTGGGGTTTCGCCTAATTTTAACCCTAGACAGACTTGAGAGCCACGAGCACACAAGCACTTGCACACGAGCAGCATGCTCACCGACAAGGAGAAGGTGCACGCGGCAGCGCTAGCGGCCAAGTTCCTCATACTGACGCTTGCTTGGGTACTCGCTGAGCGCACTTCATCTTCAAACTAGGAACACTCAAGTCTCTCTCGATGCTCCAAGTCTCTCTTGAAGGCGCACCTTAGCAGTCCATGTCACCACCTAAAGCACTCGGTCTTTGGTATGGCGAGCGCTCGCTGCTTGGCTCAACGTTGACCTTCGACACGCTTTGCCATCCACGGACATGGACATGATCACAGCAACTCGACCACAACGAGCAGTTTGTCAGCTCACTCGTGGCCGACAGCACTGCGCGACGGAGCACATTGACATTTGCAGTCGGTTTCTTTAGCTCCTCTGTTCGCTCAGCTCTCGTGACTCGGGCGAACGCTCGCACTAGTACGCACGGACTGGAGAGCTGCTTGTTCACACAAATGGTGTGCAGCAACGATGTACAAGTGCGCTAGACAGCAGCATTGCTAGACGAGTGAAAGGAGCATGATGTAGAGGATAGTTACTGTCACATTGAGCCCGACCGCATTCACCGCACGAGCGTCTTGAGCACATCGATCTTGGCACATCGTCATGACTCGATTGCTGTAGAAGCTAGGCGAAGATCGCGCTCACAGTTGGTCGCGTCAATCGCGTCTTCGGTTCGCCAACTGCTCTCGGCAATTGAGAAACAAGCAGTGTGCAGGTCATGGACAATCGATGGCGGATGACATGTGCAGTCGTCTCGGCTCCATCGACTCTCGCGACTCGCAAGTCGATGCGAGCGCATGGAGTAGACGGGTTCAGGAGCAGCAGTTTAGTGCCAGAGTTCACACAAAGAGAAGTGTCTACGTTCAGGTGCGCGAATACAAGTTAGAGAGCGGCGACGTGCTCAAGCAAGTGTAGACAGCGTGCAGTTGTGCTGTTTGTCCGCGTGTGCGTGTTTGATGGACAGGTCCGCGGTGCGCACTCGCAAGCGGCGTGTTCGCCCAGAGTCAATCGTGACTTGACTTTCCTCCTCGACGCGTTCAACGAGCTCGGAGACTCAAGTGCTCAGAGACAGACTTCGGAGTCGCAGTCACGAAGAAGCATGTCGAAGAGATGAAGTGTGTTCGCGCGCGCCAAGCCCCAGCGCCAACAACAGCAACCACCCTGTGCAGCCGAGTGTGCAGGAGCTCCAGCAGATCCTGGCGACTGGGCATCGTTCCTGCTCTTGAGGCTGAGAGAGACTTCCAGTCTAGTGCTTGAGAAGCTAGTCCTGTGTTGTGCCTGAGCAGGACGATCGATGCTGGAGCTGCGTAAACAACAAGCCGATCGCGGTGCTCGCATTTCCAGACACTCTCGTCGCAGGTTTCCGAAACCTGCGCGTCCTGTGCGTTCGCTGCTCATTGTCATCGTCTCCAGCTCCATGCCGCATGGACGCATGGGCCATGCGTCTGCAGTCAATCGCATCATGAGCCCATGGCACTGGTCGGGTGCTGCTGACAACGACTCACTCAGCTCTTTCTTTGGGCTTGATATGGTGGGCTCATCGTCGAACTCAACGAGCGTGTCATTCAGAGCTGGTCGACAGTGTCCTAGTGCGCACCTGCTTGCGTCGATCCAACGATCCAATGCACCAGACAACTGTCGAAAGCGTCGAGCTTGAGTATCGTCACGACGACAACGAAGTACTTGTCCCGCTTCTCGTGGACATGCTAGTGGTGGACTGCTGCGCCGGCGGCAAGCAGCAACATGCCGTCGTCGAGCAGGACTTGAGTAGATTGGCTGTGCACTTGAGCCGCAAAAGCTTCGTCATTCTGAAAGCAAAACCTGAGCGCCAGGCAGCGTGACGATGATCACATTGAGACTCTCAGGGCGAGAGCGATGTTGTGCGTGAAAGACCACAGAAGATGCTGCTCTCAAACCACCAACGCTGAATGTTCGCATCGAGTTCACTGCTCAATCTACTTCGGCACTCGAGAGCTCGATCGAGCTTCAAGACACTCACTCGTTGCAGGAGTTGGCGTTTGAGTCGGATTGTCTTTGACGTACTTCGTACGCACACAGACTGTGACAACTGAGAACGAACGGGCTCTGAAGCGCACGGAGAGGATGCGTTTGCGATCAAGAGCTTGAGAGACTACAGAGCTCGAGTCAGTGCCCACTTCCACCTAGAGTCGAGAGACGACGTCCGTCTCGTCCTCGTCAATTCGGTTGCTACACCGAGATTCGTGTCCTCATGGAGCTCGACGTCACGCGCTTCTTGAGGCACGTGCGTCTGGCGCATCCGTTTGGTTGTTTGTTCCAGTCGACGAAGATGCAATCGATCCGTGTGACGACTACTGCAACTGCAGCTGAAGCAGTCTCGAGACGCCCACACACGGACGCTGTCCTCTTGCTCGTACTGCAAGACATCGACCGACTCATCTGAGACGTCACGCGCGAGTGAATGGAGCGTCCGCTCTGCATAATTTACAACTTACAAGCGCGTTGATGCTCCAACTCACGAACGACGTCCGACCCTACGACTACATCCATCCATCCTTCTGTCTGTCCGACGTCGCTCACGAATCCTTCATGAGCTCGAGCACTGCACTGAGCTCTTCGCCCGTGAACTCGGGTGTCGGCGTGATGCCTGCAGCCGCGTACTTGACGTCCTCGGACACGTGCGACGCGCGCGCGTTCACCGGCGACTCGTAACTGCTCGAGTCTTCGCTGTGGCGACCCGAGTCGCCGTAGTGGCTCTCGTAGTGCGGCTCACCGCTGCTGTTGCTCGAGTGCTGGTGCGAGCTCGCGTACCCGTCGTGTGGACCGCGCATGTACGAGCCGTATACGCTGCTGCCGCCACTGCTGCTGCCGCCGCCATACCCCGTCGAGTAGCTGCTCGAGTGCTCAAAGTACGCGGGGCGGTGGGGCATCGGCGGCGCGTGGTGCGGCGGCGCATGGAGGTGGCTATGGTGGCTGTGGTGGAACGACGACTCGGATGGGAACGACTGCGTCGGGAACGGCAGGCGCGGTCGCTCGTCGTGCTTGACGTCGCGCCGCACGTGGTGGTGCTGCTGCTGGTGGTGAAAGTGGTGCTGCTGGTGGTGCTGCGACTGGCTGTGCGACAGCTCGCTGCTCTCGTACTCGTGCTCCAGGTCCAGGTCGCGCTCGTGCAGACTGCTGTTTGCGCTGCCGTTGTGGTGGTGCTGGTGCTCGCTCTCGCGACTGTGCTCGCGCAGGTCGAACGTGTGGCTGAACGACCGACGCGCGTCGAACTCGCGCTCTCCATAGTGCACGCCGTCCGGCGACGTCGAGTGCTGCGGCACGTGCACATGGTGGTGGCTCAGGAACTCTGGCGATCGGCGGCTGTAGGCTGGCGGTGCGATCGCCATCGCGTCCTGCTGCGTGTGGAAGTGCACCGTGTCCGAGTGCCCGTCGACCGCGACAGCGTCTGCTGCGGACGTCTTGACTGCAGCGGTCGCCGCTCTGGACTTGGTCGGCTTGCGCGCCGTGGCAGCAGTGACCGAGACCTTGCTCTCGCGCGCTGGCGCGGCGCCTTCGTCCGCGACGCTGCCGTGCAGCCGCTGGTGCGTGACGTACTCCTTGTAGTTGTCGCACGCCCAGGCGCACGCCGGCTCGGCGCACTGGAAGAGGTTCTGGCCGTCGGGGAAGTGGATGCGCATGTGGCGCTTGAGCTTCGTGCTCGTGTTGAAGCGCTTGCCGCAGCTCGCGTACACGCACGGGTACGGTCGCTCGCCGCTGTGGATGCGCTTGTGGCGGCTCAGGTTCCCCGACGTGTTGAACTTCTGCGAGCAGCCCTCGTGGTCGCACGCGTACGGCTTGTTGCCCGTGTGGATGCGCATGTGGCGCCGCAGCGCGAAGGATCGCGGGAAGACCTTGCCGCAGTGCACCTCGGGGCACTCGAAGATCTCGCGCTTGGTCTTGCGCGGCGCCTTGCCGCTCGTCGCTGGCAGTCCGAGCGCCAGCATCGACGAGCTCGGCGCCGCGAGTGATGACGGGTGTGGCGCAGTGTACGCGTCACTGGCGCCTGAACCGCGCGTGTTGGTGTCGTTGTCGTTGTCGTTGTCGTTCTCGTCGTTGTCGTTGTCGTAGTCGTCGTCCTGGTCGTGCAGTCCGTGGCCGTCCTGGTCGTCAAAGTCCTGCGGCTCGTACTGCCGCTTGCCGGCGCTGTCGTCGACGTGGTGCCACTGGAACGCGCCGCTGTGGTGCGCGAGGTGGTGCTGCTGGGGCTGGTGCATGGGCGGTGGTGGGAGCAAGTGGAGCTGCATCTGCGCGTGGTGCGGGTGCTGCGCGAACGGGTCGAGGAGCTTGTGCTCCATGGTGCCAGCAGTGACAGTCGCAGCGGCGCCGGCCGGGTGCTCGCTCATCTGCATGCGCATTCGCAACCACAACGAGTGTCGAGCTCGCTCAGCAACAGCGGCGGCAGTCGTCGCAGACGCAGTGCAGCGGCGGTGAGGCGGCGAGACGGGGAATGAGCGAGCGGAGCCACTCCGCATTGCGTGTGTGTGTGCGCGGCGGTGACAAAGAGAAGCCTGACCGTGTGCGTGCAAGAGGCGAGCGCGCGCTAGTGAAGAACGCGAGGGAGCCCGTTGTTTTACAGAACAGCCTCGCGAGGCTGTCGTCGCCCCGGCGCTGCGCGCAAGCTGGCGTCTCGCGCTGAGCTCAAAGCGCACTGATCGCGCGATGCATGCGAGCTCTCTCGCTCTTCTCTCTCAATGTGCTCCTTGTAGTGTCCTGTGTGTGTGTGTGTCCTGGACAAGATCGCGCCGTGTGTTGCTCCTCGACCATGTGCTCTTGGGCTCTTGCTCATGATGGCCATGGCCGATCGGCGTGCAAGGGAGAGACTCGTTGCTATTGACACGCCTCAAAGCAAGCGCTTGCTTGTTTACAGCACTCCGCGTCCGGCGAGCCGCCGCCGATCTGGTTCAAACCGAACGTGATGATGCGCAAGCACAATCGTTGTCCGAGCAAAACAAGCAGCTGGCAGTCGCTACTACCTCGAAACTTTCACGCTCGCTACGCTTTGCTTGCCCTGTTGAAGATGGCGCGCGAGAGAGAGGAATCAAGCAGCAGCACGACGTTGCTGATCTGCTGATCTGCTCTGCATGCGCGTTGTGCTCGAGAGGCCATGCATGCGGTCATCTCGCGAGCTCATGAGGTCGAGGTGACTGTGCGAAAACGTCCTCGAGACGCCGCCGCCGCAGATGACATGCGTTGACATGTCATGTCAATCGACATGACGAGCGTCGAGTGAGACTCCTGTCAACGACTCCAGTCAGTCCGTCTCCTCTCCATCGCTCATTTTGCTCACTCTAGCTCACTCTTGCTCACTCTTGCTCAACGAGAGAGAGAGAGAGATGGCTCTTGGTGGCGCGCCGGTACGAGCATCCCGCTCGCTCACGACATTCGTGTCCTGACAACGATCACGATCATGATGATGATGATGGGGACGCGAGACGATCGCCAAGTGCGCGCGCGCGACCGTCGTGTTTGTCAGTCGCGAGGATGCGTTTCGCTAGGCCGCACCACACGCTCGCACACGCACGCACGCACGCACTACGGCGACTCGGTCGTCGCGTGCACACCAAGTGCGGCTTTGGACGAACGAACAGCAGCAGTCTGTTGCTTCATGCGCTTGCCTACACTCGCTCGTGACGCGAGCAAGAGAGCCGGACGCTGTCTGTCACTGTCACTGCCGCTGCCACTGCTGTCTGCACTCGCTCGCTCACTCGCTCAAGCGAACGAGCAACGCTGCATTGATCCGCTCGTTTGCAGGCAGTGAACGAACACAACACGCTAACAACCACTTGTTCGTGCGCAACGACTGCAGACACTCGATATTGTCAACGCTGCTGCAACACACGACGCACGCACGACCGCACACTAACGCACTCGCTCGAGCCAAAAGAGCGAGAGAAACACGAACAGGAATGGCGCTCGACTCGCCGCTCTGCACTCGCCTTCGTTCGGCGCGCAGAGATGGAGACAGCGAGAGACCGAGGCTTCGAGACGGCGCTTTGGAGACGAAGTCTTCGCTTAGAGCACCGAGATCTCGTCCCGCGGCGTGACGAGGATCGAGAGCGCGCCGCCCGTCGTCATCGCGCGGTCACGCGGCGTCTTGGCGTTGAGGTCGTCGAGTTGCTGCTTCTTCTTGCGCACCACGACGATCGCCACGACCGCCACCATGCCCACGCCACCGAGAATCGTGAGCACGTACACCTCGGCGCCAGTGCTGTTCTCGACCTTGGACTGCGTCGACACTTCGGTCACGCCGGTGTCAGCGTTTGTCTTGCCGCCGCCCACTTCGACGACTGGAGCGATCGTCACGACGCCCGCGCTCGGCAACGAGTCCGCATCTCCTGCTACTTCGGCCGTTGACTTGAGCCGCGCACCAGCCTCCTGCACGTCCTGACTGCCACTCGCTTCGGTCGCGAGAGGTGTTGGTGTCGGCGTTGGAGTTGGTGTCGGTGTCGGAGTTGGCGTTGGGCTTGGTGTAGGCGTTGGCGCCGGCGTGAGTCCGCCGGTCCCGCCTGGACAGAACGTCAGATCAAAGTCCGTCTGGTGCAGACATGAGTGCGTTTTGTCGTTGTCATCGGGGTACTGATACGCGTCGTTGCAGCCGTCGGCCATGCACGTGAGCGTGCGGCAGCGGTCGCTGTCGGTCTTCCGCGGCGCGATCTGCATGGGGTAGTTGAAGCCCACGCCGCCGGTGTGCACTTTGCACGCCTCGAGCGTCAAGCAGTAGTCCGGCTGACACAACGAGCAGCGTCAGAAGGAACCACAGCGACTCGTGAGTCATCGATCACATGGCGCCACGCTTTCTCGCGCTTGACCGCAATGATGCAGCCACGAAGGCAACGTACACCGCTCTTTGGACCGGTGGGGATGATGCTGATGTCGAACCAAATGCCGTCTTTGCCGGAGAACTCAGCGACTGCAGCAGCAACAGCACAGGAAGGTCGGTCCGTCAGTCGGCTACTTTGTTCGTTTGGCTGTCAATGAAGCAATCGCACGCAAGAGAGAGCCGATGTGGACGCCCCACAAGGATGTACACCAGGGACGTACGCGTTGCCTGTGCGCCAACACCTGCCTTGAGTACGTGCGATGGCGAGCCGGTCGGGACTTCTTCCACGACCGTCTTGCCGACACCGAGCATCTGGGTCCGAACGCCGTGCTCCTCGGACACGTGTGCGAGCAGGATGTCGTTGTTGCAGCGGTTGAGCACGAAGACGTTGAAGCCCGTGGCGGAGCCCGCGAGAAGCGCGAGTGCCGTGGCTGTGAGCGTGAGTGCGCGAAAGACCATACTTTGCGTCGATCGCTTGGGTATCGCTCCTGGTGTTGCTGCGAGGAGAGCCTGTGCGCGGATGAGCGTCGAGGAGATTGGTGATACGCTGCGGCTCGTGAGAGAACTGCAGACGTCGGGGCTCAGTTCGGTCTGGCTTAGTTGTGCGAGGTACGCGGCCAAACGGAAAGTGTCGCGGTCAGCTCGAGGTCGGTCGGCGCTGATCTGCTGATCTGCTGATCTGCTTTGCATGCGCGTTGTGCTCGAGAGGCCATGCATGCGGTCATCTCGCGAGCTCATGAGGTCGAGGTGACTGTGCGAAAACGTCCTCGAGACGCCGCCGCCGCAGATGACATGCGTTGACATGTCATGTCAATCGACATGACGAGCGTCGAGTGAGACTCCTGTCAACGACTCCAGTCAGTCCGTCTCCTCTCCATCGCTCATTTTGCTCACTCTAGCTCACTCTTGCTCACTCTTGCTCAACGAGAGAGAGAGAGAGATGGCTCTTGGTGGCGCGCCGGTACGAGCATCCCGCTCGCTCACGACATTCGTGTCCTGACAACGATCACGATCATGATGATGATGATGGGGACGCGAGACGATCGCCAAGTGCGCGCGCGCGACCGTCGTGTTTGTCAGTCGCGAGGATGCGTTTCGCTAGGCCGCACCACACGCTCGCACACGCACGCACGCACGCACTACGGCGACTCGGTCGTCGCGTGCACACCAAGTGCGGCTTTGGACGAACGAACAGCAGCAGTCTGTTGCTTCATGCGCTTGCCTACACTCGCTCGTGACGCGAGCAAGAGAGCCGGACGCTGTCTGTCACTGTCACTGCCGCTGCCACTGCTGTCTGCACTCGCTCGCTCACTCGCTCAAGCGAACGAGCAACGCTGCATTGATCCGCTCGTTTGCAGGCAGTGAACGAACACAACACGCTAACAACCACTTGTTCGTGCGCAACGACTGCAGACACTCGATATTGTCAACGCTGCTGCAACACACGACGCACGCACGACCGCACACTAACGCACTCGCTCGAGCCAAAAGAGCGAGAGAAACACGAACAGGAATGGCGCTCGACTCGCCGCTCTGCACTCGCCTTCGTTCGGCGCGCAGAGATGGAGACAGCGAGAGACCGAGGCTTCGAGACGGCGCTTTGGAGACGAAGTCTTCGCTTAGAGCACCGAGATCTCGTCCCGCGGCGTGACGAGGATCGAGAGCGCGCCGCCCGTCGTCATCGCGCGGTCACGCGGCGTCTTGGCGTTGAGGTCGTCGAGTTGCTGCTTCTTCTTGCGCACCACGACGATCGCCACGACCGCCACCATGCCCACGCCACCGAGAATCGTGAGCACGTACACCTCGGCGCCAGTGCTGTTCTCGACCTTGGACTGCGTCGACACTTCGGTCACGCCGGTGTCAGCGTTTGTCTTGCCGCCGCCCACTTCGACGACTGGAGCGATCGTCACGACGCCCGCGCTCGGCAACGAGTCCGCATCTCCTGCTACTTCGGCCGTTGACTTGAGCCGCGCACCAGCCTCCTGCACGTCCTGACTGCCACTCGCTTCGGTCGCGAGAGGTGTTGGTGTCGGCGTTGGAGTTGGTGTCGGTGTCGGAGTTGGCGTTGGGCTTGGTGTAGGCGTTGGCGCCGGCGTGAGTCCGCCGGTCCCGCCTGGACAGAACGTCAGATCAAAGTCCGTCTGGTGCAGACATGAGTGCGTTTTGTCGTTGTCATCGGGGTACTGATACGCGTCGTTGCAGCCGTCGGCCATGCACGTGAGCGTGCGGCAGCGGTCGCTGTCGGTCTTCCGCGGCGCGATCTGCATGGGGTAGTTGAAGCCCACGCCGCCGGTGTGCACTTTGCACGCCTCGAGCGTCAAGCAGTAGTCCGGCTGACACAACGAGCAGCGTCAGAAGGAACCACAGCGACTCGTGAGTCATCGATCACATGGCGCCACGCTTTCTCGCGCTTGACCGCAATGATGCAGCCACGAAGGCAACGTACACCGCTCTTTGGACCGGTGGGGATGATGCTGATGTCGAACCAAATGCCGTCTTTGCCGGAGAACTCAGCGACTGCAGCAGCAACAGCACAGGAAGGTCGGTCCGTCAGTCGGCTACTTCGTTCGTTTGGCTGTCAATGAAGCAATCGCACGCAAGAGAGAGCCGATGTGGACGCCCCACAAGGATGTACACCAGGGACGTACGCGTTGCCTGTGCGCCAACACCTGCCTTGAGTACGTGCGATGGCGAGCCGGTCGGGACTTCTTCCACGACCGTCTTGCCGACACCGAGCATCTGGGTCCGAACGCCGTGCTCCTCGGACACGTGTGCGAGCAGGATGTCGTTGTTGCAGCGGTTGAGCACGAAGACGGACTTCTTTTTTCGCCACGGACTGAGCGAACAAGCGGTCACATCGACGATTCCTCGGTTTCTTCACTATGGCCCCCCAATATGGATCAAGCACGAAAAGCACGCGTGTGGACAGCACGTCAATGGAGCGAGCTCGCGACGTCGACTTCTACCCACACCCGGACCCAGACGCCGTACGCAACGTCATTGCACTGCACAACGCTGGCGCATCGACTGCGGACATCATGCAAGCATTGCAACGGACCGTAACGATCCCACCCAAGTGCGTCGAACTGAAGCTCGACACACGTGGGGCGCTTCGTGCGGTCCCATACCCTTTGATTGTGTCGTCGTTTGAACACGATCAAGATGACGACACGGTGAAGGCCCACCTCAACGCGGAAGACATCTTGGAAGTCATGAAGACTCAAGACGGCGAGATCTCGCTTGTCGTCCGCGCCGACATCGATCTCGTTGAGCTACGACGACACTCCGTGGCGCTTTGCGGCGCCAGCTACAAGTTCAAAGTGAAAGACCCGCTCGACGACTGCTTCTTCTTTGACATCGTCAACTTCTCCATGCTCGATGACATCACTGGTCTTCTGCGCCTGCTCGCCGCTGCCGGTTTCAAGGTGATCGCCACCTCTCCACGCGTACGCGGTCGCGTTGGTAAGGTCGCGGTGCCTATGCTCCGCGTCTTCACGGTCGACAATGTGATCCCGGCGTGCGCGAAAGTGGCGGACACGCCGATGGACCAGATCGCCCTGCCTGGCAAGTCGTTTGTCGTGAACTGCCGCGGGAGCCGCTCGGCTGCCTCTCTCCGTACCCGCTCTCCTCATTGCTTGGTCCTCGGCGCTAGCAATGGCGCTTCTTCTACGGCGATCGGCGCTACGATTGAGCAAGGTGGCATCGACGGCGTGGAGGATGACGATGGGGGAGACAACGTCGACATGCACGAGGTCGCGCCATGTGCTGTAGACCTTGCACGTGCCAACAAGCCGGCGTCCGAGTACGACACAGTCTTGCGTACGGCCACGTTCGTGACGGTGAAATCGTCGCGACGCTTGACGAAGCGTCTGCGCGAACTTCCAGCAACGGCGATCTCGTGGACGACAGAAAACCGCTTCGCGGCACTCCAAGCACTCGATATCGTGACAGACGTTCAGTCTTGGGCACCGGGTGAGGACGAAGCGCCGACTCTGAACGTGTATCACGCAACGACCGATAACAGCGCCGACGAAAAGGACCTCACGCTGTCGTGCAGCCGACGAGCTGTGCGAGGTGCGGACGGTGCTATTCGGTTGGAAGACATGTCGATGGCGGACTTCATCGCGCTGCTCGCAGACACAGCCTCTGAGGACCACGACGAGCTGAACTCGGCTGTCCATAAGCAAGTCCTCGAGGTCGGAGGAGTCGACGAGGTGCTGCGCACGGCTAACGACTACGACGCGATTGCGGCGGTGACGCGAGCAAAACCATTCGCAACCGCGGCCACGCTTCTTAGCTACATGAAGCTCAAGGATCGCACTTTGGACGAAGTCGTTCTAATGCACACGTTCGCACGGAGCTTGGCAGCACACGACGTCGAGCAACCCGCGTCCTTTAGCGACCGCTTGCTGTCGCTGAACCCAGGGGCACAGGTGTTGCGCTCAACGGCAATCGCCTGGGCGGAAGCAGCTCAAGAATCGTTGACCGAGAACTGGGCGCTCAACGAAGGGCTTGCTCTCTTTGAACTGCTGCTGCGCTCGATGGCACCATCGATCGAGCAGTGCGACGCGAAGATCATGGTGATTGCAGGTGTTCAAGTGCACTGGCTCCCTACCGCGGCCGATCGCTTCATCCATCCAGCGACGCTATTGGCTCTCGCATCAACGGACTTTGGTCGTCACGTGATTGAGGTTGCCCTCCAAGCGTCGGAGGACCAGCCTCTGCTCACGCATGTGCTGACGTGCGCGACAGACGACGGCGTGGCAGAGCAGCTACTCACCAGTTCGATGGCGATCGCTGTGACTGCGAGCTCTGACGTACTTGGCGCTACCTCCTCTCGCGCGCTCGCTCAGTACTAAGGTGGTCGAAGCATCGACGATAGAGGGCACAACGCTGCATGAGCTCTCAGTGCTCTCTATCAACCGAAACGCCAACCGCCGCCGCAACCACTTTTGCATCAACAACCTCTACAAGCGCTACCACATCACCTGCATTCAAGAGACCTCATTCGACACCCAGTACACTTTCGCTCGCTTCTGCGCTCACGCAGGAGAAGCGATGCGCGCGCGTGTCTTCGTAAACGACACCGGTGCATCCAGCACCACACCTGTGAACACCAAGCACGGCGGCGTCTGCACGATCTTCCATAAGGACTTGCACGGAGCAGACACCGCACAGCACATGAGCGATCTCGACGTCCGCGATCGCTACATGGTTGTTCAGGTCCGATGGGGCGACCAGCACGTGTACGTGCACAATGTGTACGCACCAGCTGACCAGAGAGAGCGCGTCTCGTTCTTCGATACACTCCCGCGTTCATTCGCGTCGGGCAGCCACCACATCGTGTGCGGCGACTTCAACGTGCCGATCGAACCGACAATCGACTCGACCAACCCGTCACGCACACACGCGCCAAGTCACCGCGCTCTCCGACAATGGCTTTGGGACCTTGAGCTCGTCGACGCGTGGCGAGTTGAACACCCAAACACACGCTCATACACGAGCCCAACGCGGTCGAACCGCCTCGACTACATCATGCTCTCGCCGGTGTTGTTCGAGCGCTACCTCCGCTCGGCTCTTCACGTCGACCCGACTGTGAACGGCGACGTGGTGAGCGATCACCTGCTGACGTCTATCAAGCTCGAAGCTGTCGACTGCGGCCGTCGGCCGGGCCCGTGGCGTGCGTCGCGGTGGCTTCTGGACGACACTGCTGTTCAAACTTGGATAGTCGAGTACGTCCGCGAGCACGAAAACGCGATCACTTTGGCGGCAAGTCCCAGCCACGAGTGGCAACGAGTCAAGCGGGCCATACGGGCAGAGCTGATGCATCGCCAGACGATCGCGATTCGACCGACACAGCAGCGCCTTCGCGACAGCGAGCAGCGCCTCGCAGCACTCATCGACGAGAGGTGTAGCGAAGCGCAGGTCGCGTCAGCACTATCCGAGCTTGACAAGACGCGTGCAGCACACGCACGCGTCCTCGCCGACCTGGCGTTTCGACGCGAGCTCAGCGAGAACGAGACCGGATCGGCATACTTCTTTCGCCCTCCGACCAACTCTCTTGCCCGCGCACCAGTATCCTCAGCAGTGACCGACAACGGCCAAGTCACGACTGTGCCGTGGCGCGTGCATCACTACCACCGTCGTTTCTGGGCACGAGTGCTTGGAGACAACACTACATGTCCAGACGTCGAGCACACACACACCGACTCCGAATCGCACGCGCGTACGGCGCTACTTGCGGACATGACGGCAAGAGTTGCAGACCACGACCGTGCGGCACTCGACGCGGATCCGACCGCCGCCGAGTTCGAGCAAGCTATCAAGTGCATGAGTCCGTTCAAGGCTCCTGGACACGATGGTCTGCCTGCCAAGATCTACCAACTCGACCCGCCTTGCTTCGCGCGCATTCTCGTCAGCGTGTATCGCGAGCTTGCTGACGCTGGAACGATGTCGCCGGACCAGCGCCGCTCGATCGTCTGTTTGCTCTACAAGAAGGGCAGCCGAAGCGAGCCCGGAAACTTCCGCCCGATCAGCCTCATTCCAGTCGACGTGAAGATCTTCGCACGCGTCCTCACGAACCGACTGCGCGTAGTGATACCTGGTATCATTCACCACAACCAAGCCGGATTCGTGAAAGGCCGCCACATACAACACCCGCTTGTGGCGATCTACGACCTCCAAGGAGAGTGCACACGGCGCGACGTCGACGGATACGCGGTGCTGATCGACTTCGAGAAAGCGTACGACCGCGTCTCGTGGGACTACTTGTGGGCGGTCATGCGCCACGTGGGTATCGGCGATCGCTTTGTTAGATGGACACAGCTCATGTATTCGGCGTCCGAAGTCTGCCTCAACATCAACGGCAACATCCTAGACGCCATCAAACCGTCTCGCGGCGTCAAACAAGGCGATCCTCTGTCGCCGCTCCTCTTCCTGCTTGCAATCGAGCCACTGTGCAGCGCGATGCGCAAACGCGCAGACCTCGGACTTCAGCTCCATGGCTTGCCGGCCGCTACGGGCATGTACTTTGCCGACGACGCGACGCTGCTGACAGGATCGCTGTCGCACGCCGAGCAACAGCTCGACGTCGTTCAACTCTACTGCACAGCGTCCGGGGCACGTCTCAACATCGACAAAACGACGATACTACCACTCAACCGGAGACGCACAGTGCACGCACACTCACGCCTGCGTGTACTCTCGCCGGATGACCGCGTTCGGTTCCTCGGGCTACCTGTTGGACAGAAGGTATATCATCCAGACCGACTCGCTGCGATCGATGGCAAGTTCTTCTCGCAGTTCTCGATCTGGAAGTGGCGTGCCAAGACGCTCCAAGGGCGAGCCACGATCGCGCGTGCACTCATGGCTGCACAACTTTGGTACTGTTCGGCGGTGACTTGCATACCGCGCTCAACGATCAAGCACTGGCAGCGCGCGCTCGACTCATACATTGTACGCGCGACAACAGATCCGACGCGAGGATCGCTCATGATCGCGGCCGAGTGGCTCTACGCCACTCCTGGACGAACAACGCTTCGGCTGCCAGAGGTCGAACCATTCATTCGAAGACAGCGGATCGCCCTCCTGCAACAGCTTGTGCTAGCGAGCACCACACCTCAGCACGAGTTTGGCTGGTTCTCGATCCCGCTCAAGGTCCTCAGCGCACTGCACCCACTCTCATACAACCCGTCGCGACCGACCGACTTCCTTTGGCTCCAGTTCGACAGAGGCCACGCCCGCACACAGGCACTCACCGTCTCCCCGTGGTGGTTCGACGTGCTGCTCACGTGGCATGCGTGGACACGAGACCTGAACGTTGAAACCCTATCGCCGAGCGATCGACAACGCCTACATCTCACGGCGCCGATCTGGTACAATAAGTACTCGCAGTGGCAGTACCAGCCTGCGCGCGCGTCACATCCGAACAAACAGCTCTCTGTGACGACGAACCCGTCCGTCCGGAGCGCGCTTGCACTCAACGGCTTCTCTGCGCTCGGAGACTTCCTCACACCAGATCTGCGCTGGCCAGCGCTCGACGAGTTTGCTGCGATGGTGTACTGCACGACGTCGCTCGAGGAAGCGCAGCCGCGGAACGTGACGTTCCTGTACCGTCAACTCTCGCAAGTGTTCTCCCGTTCGCTACCAGACGGCGTCGACCGATCTTTGCTCGGATCGACGACGACAAGACTCACGCCGCTACTTCCTTGGCGCGTCGAATCCCCAATGCGGCGCCACTGGTTCCCGCGTATCCCCTCCAAGACCATTGGTTATGCCATTGCAAACAGGCGCCGGCCGCCAAAGACGCGCCATCCGCTGCTACGACACGGCCACGTACTCTCCGACGTCAATCAGCTGGGCGACCACTCGCACTTCCTCCGCAAGCACATCGACCCGCGCACACTCGACACAACGCTCCGCATCTGGTGGCGCATCCTGCCGACGAACTACTTCTTTTGGAGTCACGGCGACGACTCAACCCGACGATACTGCTCACATGGCTGCCGAGACGTCGAGACGTATCGACACCTCTTCTGGGACTGCTCTCACGCACTTCCTCTCTGGCGGATCGTACTATCGCAATGGCGCACTGCTCTCACAATCCGGCCAACGTGGACGCACGCTCTCTTTGGCTTCGAGCTCCCGATCGCACACTCTTGGCGCAGACACAGCGAAGCCGTCCTCCTCGCATGGAACATCACGCGTTGTATCGTCTTCACGATTCTCTGGCAGAACCGCAACAGACGCAAACACGAGAATGAACCGACTCCAGACCCACTCCGCCAGTGGCCGCTCCTAGAGTACCGACGACGACTACACATTCGCCACGCTCTACGCACCGCGGCAGCAGAGAACGACACTACGCTCCGCGATGGACTCGTCCGAGTGTCCTCCATCTTCGCCATCTCGCCGACGCCTACATCGACACCTAGCTAGTGTACATTACTTGTTGGACAGCCAGTCCCATCTGGTCCAAGGAGAAGTCCAACCTAACCAACAAGTTAGGTTCTTTGCCCCCCCCGAGCACGAAGACGTTGAAGCCCGTGGCGGAGCCCGCGAGAAGCGCGAGTGCCGTGGCTGTGAGCGTGAGTGCGCGAAAGACCATACTTTGCGTCGATCGCTTGGGTATCGCTCCTGGTGTTGCTGCGAGGAGAGCCTGTGCGCGGATGAGCGTCGAGGAGATTGGTGATACGCTGCGGCTCGTGAGAGAACTGCAGACGTCGGGGCTCAGTTCGGTCTGGCTTAGTTGTGCGAGGTACGCGGCCAAACGGAAAGTGTCGCGGTCAGCTCGAGGTCGGTCGGCGCTGATCTGCTGATCTGCTGATCTGCTTTGCATGCGCGTTGTGCTCGAGAGGCCATGCATGCGGTCATCTCGCGAGCTCATGAGGTCGAGGTGACTGTGCGAAAACGTCCTCGAGACGCCGCCGCCGCAGATGACATGCGTTGACATGTCATGTCAATCGACATGACGAGCGTCGAGTGAGACTCCTGTCAACGACTCCAGTCAGTCCGTCTCCTCTCCATCGCTCATTTTGCTCACTCTAGCTCACTCTTGCTCACTCTTGCTCAACGAGAGAGAGAGAGAGATGGCTCTTGGTGGCGCGCCGGTACGAGCATCCCGCTCGCTCACGACATTCGTGTCCTGACAACGATCACGATCATGATGATGATGATGGGGACGCGAGACGATCGCCAAGTGCGCGCGCGCGACCGTCGTGTTTGTCAGTCGCGAGGATGCGTTTCGCTAGGCCGCACCACACGCTCGCACACGCACGCACGCACGCACTACGGCGACTCGGTCGTCGCGTGCACACCAAGTGCGGCTTTGGACGAACGAACAGCAGCAGTCTGTTGCTTCATGCGCTTGCCTACACTCGCTCGTGACGCGAGCAAGAGAGCCGGACGCTGTCTGTCACTGTCACTGCCGCTGCCACTGCTGTCTGCACTCGCTCGCTCACTCGCTCAAGCGAACGAGCAACGCTGCATTGATCCGCTCGTTTGCAGGCAGTGAACGAACACAACACGCTAACAACCACTTGTTCGTGCGCAACGACTGCAGACACTCGATATTGTCAACGCTGCTGCAACACACGACGCACGCACGACCGCACACTAACGCACTCGCTCGAGCCAAAAGAGCGAGAGAAACACGAACAGGAATGGCGCTCGACTCGCCGCTCTGCACTCGCCTTCGTTCGGCGCGCAGAGATGGAGACAGCGAGAGACCGAGGCTTCGAGACGGCGCTTTGGAGACGAAGTCTTCGCTTAGAGCACCGAGATCTCGTCCCGCGGCGTGACGAGGATCGAGAGCGCGCCGCCCGTCGTCATCGCGCGGTCACGCGGCGTCTTGGCGTTGAGGTCGTCGAGTTGCTGCTTCTTCTTGCGCACCACGACGATCGCCACGACCGCCACCATGCCCACGCCACCGAGAATCGTGAGCACGTACACCTCGGCGCCAGTGCTGTTCTCGACCTTGGACTGCGTCGACACTTCGGTCACGCCGGTGTCAGCGTTTGTCTTGCCGCCGCCCACTTCGACGACTGGAGCGATCGTCACGACGCCCGCGCTCGGCAACGAGTCCGCATCTCCTGCTACTTCGGCCGTTGACTTGAGCCGCGCACCAGCCTCCTGCACGTCCTGACTGCCACTCGCTTCGGTCGCGAGAGGTGTTGGTGTCGGCGTTGGAGTTGGTGTCGGTGTCGGAGTTGGCGTTGGGCTTGGTGTAGGCGTTGGCGCCGGCGTGAGTCCGCCGGTCCCGCCTGGACAGAACGTCAGATCAAAGTCCGTCTGGTGCAGACATGAGTGCGTTTTGTCGTTGTCATCGGGGTACTGATACGCGTCGTTGCAGCCGTCGGCCATGCACGTGAGCGTGCGGCAGCGGTCGCTGTCGGTCTTCCGCGGCGCGATCTGCATGGGGTAGTTGAAGCCCACGCCGCCGGTGTGCACTTTGCACGCCTCGAGCGTCAAGCAGTAGTCCGGCTGACACAACGAGCAGCGTCAGAAGGAACCACAGCGACTCGTGAGTCATCGATCACATGGCGCCACGCTTTCTCGCGCTTGACCGCAATGATGCAGCCACGAAGGCAACGTACACCGCTCTTTGGACCGGTGGGGATGATGCTGATGTCGAACCAAATGCCGTCTTTGCCGGAGAACTCAGCGACTGCAGCAGCAACAGCACAGGAAGGTCGGTCCGTCAGTCGGCTACTTTGTTCGTTTGGCTGTCAATGAAGCAATCGCACGCAAGAGAGAGCCGATGTGGACGCCCCACAAGGATGTACACCAGGGACGTACGCGTTGCCTGTGCGCCAACACCTGCCTTGAGTACGTGCGATGGCGAGCCGGTCGGGACTTCTTCCACGACCGTCTTGCCGACACCGAGCATCTGGGTCCGAACGCCGTGCTCCTCGGACACGTGTGCGAGCAGGATGTCGTTGTTGCAGCGGTTGAGCACGAAGACGTTGAAGCCCGTGGCGGAGCCCGCGAGAAGCGCGAGTGCCGTGGCTGTGAGCGTGAGTGCGCGAAAGACCATACTTTGCGTCGATCGCTTGGGTATCGCTCCTGGTGTTGCTGCGAGGAGAGCCTGTGCGCGGATGAGCGTCGAGGAGATTGGTGATACGCTGCGGCTCGTGAGAGAACTGCAGACGTCGGGGCTCAGTTCGGTCTGGCTTAGTTGTGCGAGGTACGCGGCCAAACGGAAAGTGTCGCGGTCAGCTCGAGGTCGGTCGGCGCTGATCTCTCCGTGTGTGTGTGTGCGTGCATGTGTTTGTCCTTTGCCGCGACGAAGAGGGGTCCAAGCGTCACGTCGAAGCAAAGAGACTCGCTCCTCGCCTCCTGCTGCTCCTCGCGCATGAGACGCAGAGACTCGGTCGACTGGTCTGGTGCAAGCCGCAGCGAGAGGATGGACACACGAGTGGCACCACGAGGGCAACACAGCCCACACTCTATCATCCCTTTGCCCACGCACCCAAACGCGCCTCGGACTGACTCGACGGAGCAGGTGTAGGACCACGACAAAGAACTCGCCGGTGCGTCTGTATGTGCGGAGCGAGCTCGGCGTCGTGTGTGTGTACGCTGCGTGTGCATGTGCGTGTACATGTGCGTACGCGGCGAGAAGGTTAGCGAGCGCTGGAGCACAGCAGATCACTCGGGCGAATGTTGCTCGTAGCTCGCTCTCTAGACTGAGTGAGACCTCGTGTCTTCACGCAACCTCGAACACAAGACACGCACGAGCTGATCGCTTTGCTCGGTCGCACCAACAGACAACAACAACGAACAGAGCAATCGCACAAGACGCGCTCGTGCGGCATTCGGTCTCTTTACGCAAACTGAAAGGCTACGCCGCACTGCATCTCGTGCGCCACAGTCTCCTCTCTCTAGTGCGCTTGCTCGTTCCCACACACACGCGCTCCGGCGCTTACAGCACCGTGACGTTATCCTTTGGCGTTGTGAGCATGCGGAGCGCTGCCGCTGCAGTCATCGCGCGGTCGCGCGGCGTCTTGATGTTCTCGTTGTCCAGCATCTGCTTCTTCTTGCGCACCACGACGATCGCCACGACCGCCACCATGCCCACGCCGCCGAGAATCGTGAGCACGTACACCTCAGTGCCGGTGCTGTTCTCGACCTTGGACTGCGTCGACACTTCGGTCACGCCGGCGTCAGCGTTTGCCTTGTCGCCTCCAGCGACCACGACAGGTGCCTCTGTCGCCGCACCCGCGCGCAGCAACGAGTCCGCATCACCTGCGACTTCGCTCTCAATGGCCGAGACGTCGAGCTTCAAGCGCCCGGCGTCCACGCCCGCGACGTTGCTGTGGCTGCTCGAGTTCCCGTCCAGCATGCCGCGCTCTTCGCTCGCGCTCGAAGTCGGAGTGGGCGTCAGCGTCTGAGTCGCCGTTGGCGTTGGGCTCGGCGTTGGGCTCGGTGTCGGGCTTGGCGTCGGCTTGGGCGTCGGGCTCGACGTTGCGGGTGCAGCCGTTTGGCCGCCAGTACCGCCTGGGCAGAACACAATCTCGAGGTTCGTGCCGCCTGGGCACACGTGCGTCTTGCCGTCGTCCTTCGGGAACTGGTACGCGTCGTTGCAGCCGTCCGCGAAGCACGAGAGCATCGTGCAGCGCCCGCCGTTCGTCTTGCTCGGGACAATCTGCATCGGGACGTTGAACCCCGTGCCGCCCGTGAGCGCCTTGCATGCACCAAGGTTCGGGCAGTACTCGGGCTGTGTCAATGGATGCCAAGAGTGTGCGAGAGAGAAAGCGTGTATGTAAGTGGACTGGGCTGTCTTGATAGATCCTCTCATCGAGCAGCACACAGCGCTGTGTCACGCTGGTTGGAGCGATAGCAGAAGCAGAAGCAGGGAACGTACGCCGCTCTTGGGACCGGTCGGGATGATGCTGATGTCGTACCAGACCATGCCGCGCGCGCCAGAGATCTCGGCCACTGCCATCCGGTTCACACACACAGCATTTCAACATGACGTGACGTCAGAGCGACCATGGCGCATGTCACGCGCAGGACACAATCGCAGCATGACACGAGCAAGGTACGCACAAGTGGCTTGGCCGCCGCGGCCCTTCTTGAAGACGTTCGAGGGTGAGCCATCGCTGAGCGTGCGCGACGTGGACTTGCCGATGCCGATCACCTCCATGCGCTCGCTGCCCTCGACGACGTGCCACATCTCGACTGGCTCGTTGCACTTGTTCGTGAGCGAGACCTGGAAGCCGCTCGCCGCGCCGATGCTGCTGCTCAGCTGCAGGAGCGCAGTCACTGCGACTGCGTGGGAAATCGCGCGCCACATGATGCCGGTGATCGATGCGTTCGCTGTTGTTGCTGCTGCTGCTGCTACTGCTGCGAGCGCCTGTGCTTCTGGTGTTCACGAGAAGCTGGTGCTGCTGTAGCAGAGGTAACTGGCTCGCCTGCGGTCTGCCGGTTTAGGAATGCGAGCGCAATGCGTCGCGAGCGTCGGCGTCGAGCGATGTTGCTGCTCGCAATGGGTGAGTGTTGCGTGCGTTAGCGCCGCCGTCTGGTCGCGTGAGCAATCTCGAGCCTGCACACGCAGCAAGCAGCGAGCGAGACGAGCTCCCGCAGCAGCAACAGCAACACTCAGCAGCAGGCGGTCGCGCGACGCACGTGGAGCCAGTCAATGCGAGTCTACGACTGCACGAGCGAGGGTGATGGACAAGTGCGCGTGTCAAGTCGAACTTGAACCTGCAACCCGACATTGCATCGTGGCAGTCCGCCCAACAGGCAGGCAACCAGGCTTGCCGACGAAGAAGACGACCGTCCGTAGCGACGACTTTCATGTGAGGATCCGTCCGCCGTGTGCGCGTCTCGTCCAAAGCGGCGCGGCGCGCAAGCGATTCCTGCATGCAGCCTTCCCTCGACGTCGCTCGAACACCACTTGCTCAATGAGCGAGACCCAAAAGCAAGATCATTCGACAGCACGAACACACTGCACAGCTTGTTGTTTCGACAGATCGCGGCTCCTTTCGTTCACTTACGCACGCACTCACTCACTCGCTCGCCTCGTTGGTAGAATGCTCACAACACGACCCCGACCAGGCCATAATGGCTCTGCGAACGCAGGAGCCTCTGCTGTCGCCACGTACTCACACGAGCACTGCAAACGTACAGCTCAAACGCCACGCTCAGCACGTGGCGCTGCGCCGACACTCGCAGGCGGCAGTGGCGGCTGCTTACAGCACGCTCACGTTGTTGTTGTTGTTGTTCGGCGTGATCATGATGCACGCGCCGCCGCCCGCGAGCGTCGTCGTCGGACGCGGCGTCTTCGACTCGAGCGCGTCGAGCTGCGCCTTCTTTCGGCGCACTGCAACAATCGCCGTGCCTGCGACCATCGCGACGGCACACAAGATGCCGGCGACGTACAGACCGGCGCCCACGCCCTCGCTCGCCTGAACGTTCTGCACGCTAATCTCGTTCGTCGGTGCTTCGGTCGCAACGCCCGCGGTCGTCACGACGCCGCTGTTCGCCGCAGCGACTGGGGCGACTGTCACTGGGACGTCTGCATCGCCCGCGACCTCGCTCTCAGGGTTGCCCAGGAGCGTCGGCTTCTTCGTCGAGGCGAGACCTGTCTCGCCGCTGTGGCTGCTCGAGTTCGACGCGTCGATCGCGCCACGCTCTTCGATCGATTGTGGCGTCGACGTCGGCGTCGGAGTTGGGGCCGAAGTCGGCGCTGGCGTCGGCGATGGCGTCGGTGCAGGGGTCGGTGGCGGCGTCGGCGCTGGCGTCTCGCCGCCCTTGCCGCCAGGGCAGAAGGTCACGTCAAAGTCTGTGCTGAGCGGGCAGACGTGCGTCTTCGTGTCGTCCTTCGGGAACTGGTACCCGTCCGCGCAGCCGTCGGACAAGCACGTGAGCACGACGCAGCGCGCGCCGTCCGGGCTCTTGGGAGCGATCTGCATCGGCTCGTTGAAGCCGACGCCGCCGGTCAGCGCCTTGCATGCCGAGAGGCTCGGGCAGTACTCCGGCTGTTGATATCACAGAGCGAGGGGAGAGACGAGCACGTGAGTGTCGTGTGAACGAGACGCCGATCGCTTAGAGAACGCGCGCTTCACAGGCACTAGCAAGCAAACGTACGCCGCTCTTGGGACCCGTGGGGATGATACTGATGTCGTACCACGCCTTGCCGCCTTCGCCCGAGAACTCGGCCACTGCACACAGTAACAACACACAGAGCATACGTGGGTCAGTTTTCAACGTCGACCTCGATGTCGACATGATTGCAGCATTGGCAGCAGTAGTAAAGATTGTAAGCACGCACGTACAAGTGGCTTGCGCGCCGGCGCCAGCCTTGAGGACGTGCGAGCCCGAGCCAGGAGGGAACGTGCGCGTGGTCGTCGCACCAGGCGCGAGCGACTGCATCTTGACGCCGCTCGGGTCGACCTGCGCGAGGTCGATGGTCTTTTCGCAGCGGTTGATCACGTTCACGTTGAACGCGCTCGCTTCGTGCGCCGCGAGGGCGAGCAGCGCGGTCGCGGCCTGCAGCAGGAGCGTGCGGGGCATCATTGTCGACGAGCTTGGACGCGTCGCTTGGAGTGCGAGAGAGATGGACAGGCGGGAGGTTATGGGCGTTGGATGGCACAGAGCGTACGCTGCAGCGTCGTCGTTGGAGATACGAGAATGCAGACGTGGGGCGTCCGTTGTCCGGTGGAGCGGCAGAGCGTCAGCGTTGCGCGCGTCGGTGGGAGAACGGGAATGGCGCTGCGCGCCGATATGCGCACACCAGCCGGTCGTGACTCGCATGCATTGGCGCTGCCGTCTGCTGGTCGTTGTTGCGTTGCACACAGAGAGCCGGCGCCAAGTGTATCAGGGGAAAGTTCGCGTAGGGATGGGTTCGACCAGCGCGTGTACACGCGCACAGGCAAGTCGGCACGTCGCCTCGAGCACGAGGCAGCTCGGAGTGTCGAGCCCTTCATGCGAGCGCTCGAGCTGCATCGACATGGCCATCGCATCGGCCAAGTGCATATGCTGCATTGCTGCCAGCAAAACCGCGGCTTGGTTGCGCTTGCGAGTCTGAGGATCGACCACAGCAGCAGGACGTCGCAGTAGAAACGGGCTCCAGCATGTGGATGTGTGTGTGTGCGCGCGCGCTCTATGCCCAGCCAGCCTGCCGATCCAAATCGCCAAGAGCGCGAAGCAATGCGCGCAACAAACGCCGGATGGTTGAGTCTGGGCGAGCACCACTTTCACGCTGTCTTTCCTATCGCAGGCGAGTGCGGGACTGTCAACATGCTTCAACACGCGAGGTCACCAGATCACCGAATCGAGGAGCGCGAGGCATCTTGACGAACTGTGCGAGCGCAACGCCTCGCTAAACAACACCTATGATCGCTCTGCTACAAGATCGTTCACAGTCGCGCTGTCTTGCACATCGCTCAAGGCGTGTCCACATGAGCTACAGCTGCGCCTGGCACTGTTTGGGCGGTGGGAGCAAACACCTGAGACTGAGATCGCAGCACACTCGAGTGCCTCAGTTTTGCTTGAACGCATCGGCGACGAGCGCCGCATACTTGATCGTGTTGAGCGACTTGGTCCGGTGCGCTGCAGCCGACGACACGGTCGCGACCATGACCGTGCGCGCGGCGTGGCCAGGGTCGAGCAGGAACGGCTTGAGCAACATCGTGAGCTTCGAGTTGCGGAACGGGATGTGCGACGTATCGTTTGCCTGCGTCGCAACGCGGCGAACGCACTCCTTGAGCGCGAGTAGGCTCGTATTGATCTCCTTTGCTTCTTTCATCTCGCGTGAGCTGCGTGCGAGGCCCTCGCCCGTGTACTCGGCGCCAGCGAGGTCGACAAATACGAGCATACCGCCGCCGCACTGCGCCTTCAACTCGGCGACGCGCTCCTGCATCGCCGCCAGCTCGTTCTCAGCGAGCTGCACCTGCGTCTGCAGGTCATGGAGACGCGCCTCGTCCTCGGGGCTTGCAACATCGCCGCTCGGGGCGTACGAGCCGCTTGCCGTTTGAACGTACAGCTTGGACTGGATCGCAATGTAAAGATCGTCGCGCGCCTTGCCGATCGGTACGACTTTCGACTCGGCGACGACTGCGCTTTGGCGTGCCTCGGCGAGCTCGTGTGTCACGATCTCGAGCTCGAGCACGGCGTGGGAGCGACTGCTTTGTGCGTGGAGCTCCGAGGTGCCCTCTGCGCGAAGGCTCCTGGCGTCCGTGATGAGTGCAAGCAGCGCATCGGCGTCGCTAGCGTACACCGCGCGCAGTGACTGCGTGAGCACCTCACCGTTCGGCCCCATCGTCGTTGCGCTGCGCACGTGAACGACACCGTGTGCGTCCTCGCGCACGAATCCCGGCTGGCGCGCGTTCAGCAGATCGTAGACCTTGCCGTTGTACAGCTCGTAGAAGCGCATTTGTATGAGAAGAAGATCGGAATTGCTGCTGGCGGTGGCGAACAGGTCGCGGACCGCACGCTGGCACACGCCATCATCGTCGCCGTAGCCAAAGATCGTGTGCGTCTTGCCGCTGTTGGTGTGGCCGTACGCAAAGCAGCACGCCGTGTCACCGGAGCGCATCAGCGGCACGAGCGGCTGGACAGCGCTCGCGTACGCGTCCTTGTTGTCAGCTGCGAGCACGCCGGCAAAGTTCGCAAAGCGCTTGTCGCCCACGGAGACAACGCTGTCCTCGAACGCGTACAGTTGCGTCGCGTCGCCTGCTTCCGCGGCAGCGAGCGGTCGTGGTCGCACAAACACTTTGCTCATTGTGTGTGACGGTGATGTTGGCAACGACGTTCAAATTGGAAGTGGGCGTATCACTCACGTCGATGTCGAGCGAGCGACCTCGTGGAGCCTGGAGCAGTCATTCTGGTGCAACAGCGCCATCATTCAGACCGTGCGTGGTCATGCCGCCGCCAGTGCTTGTCGATGTTGATGCGGAGAGATTATTCGCTCGAGAGCGCATACATCGTAGTGGAGGCTCGCACTCGCACTCTTCAACTCGATGCCGTGCACCAAACAAACGCCAGGTGCATTGAGACGCGAGCCACTCGCGTCTCGATGGCAGGAGAGGTCGAATTGGCGCTTTCAGCAGCGACAATGACGAGGTGGTCACCGGGTCCGTCATGCACGTGGTTGGTTGGTCATACTGCGCTCCTTCACGTGTGCTTCCGTCGGCACAAGTGACCACCAGTTCACTATGGTGCAGCGACTGCCGTCTGTGTTGAACACGACTGACGTGTGCATCAGAGAGAGGATGCTCGCTGTACGCTTCGTGCTCGTCTCCATGTACACTTACGGTCGCTCGACCGTGTTCAAGACGCCTGGAGATCGTTTCACAACAGTGTCGCGAACTAAAGTAGTGATCTCATTCGCACGAGTCTTCGTTCGCTCACTCTCACTAACCTGGAGCAGACACGACGACTGCCATGCGAGTGCTCGCGTTCAGCCGCGTGTACCCGAGTGCGAGCATCCACAGCGTCCGCGTCAGCACTGGTGCAAGCAGTGCAAGTGCGGGACGAGGCGGCTCCAAGAGGAGGAACTCAGCGCAGCAGGGCATCCTCCCAATCGACTTGATCCTGGCGAGAGGCACACGTCGCGCGTGCTGGGCAGTCATCGTGGGCGTCCAGCTGCTGCTCGTGCTGTCGCTCGCAGGACTGGCGCTCATCTACTCCCAGCTCCACCATCGTGACTCGCTCCTGTGGCTCTTCTCGACGGTCTACTTGTTCTCCGACGCGACGGCGTTTCTCAACAGATTCTACGTGATCGTCGCTGCGAGCTACGCGGTCTTCGCGCTCGCTTTCGCTGCGATGCTAGCCGAGATGCTGTTTTACTCGGTTCGGTACCGCGCACTCGCGTACGGACGGCGCAAGTCTCAGTCAGGACCGAGCAGCAAGCTCAAGTCGGCACAATCACCGCACACATATGGATGCTGTCTGCCGTTCCTCCGACGCGCGCGTGCTCTACTCGCGTCATGGAACCAAAAGTTCGGCATTCGCGGTCGCTACTTTGCGGTCGGGCTCATGGCGCAAGAGGTCGTCGAGATCGCACTGCAGACGTCTCAAGCGTACGCGTCGAGCAAGTTCGTGAGCAACTTGGCGCTGAATCAGATCTACGGACTGCTCATCTGCGGCAACTGCATGTCGACGCTGCTCGTGAGCCGCTGGCTGGGCGGCGACGACTCGGTCTTTGAGCGCCTCGTGTGCGTCATGCTCGACCTCGTGCTCGACTTTGTCTGGGGCGTCGTCCTCCCGTTCATGCTCTTGTACCCGCGCCTCGTCGAGTACTTCCGCAACAGCGACAACACCGAGTTCACGACGTCCGCGGAGCTCATTCGCGAAGAGATCGAGCACCTGCTCATTCTCTCGACGACCAAGTACGTCTGGAACGTCTTCCCGTACATGAGCACGATGTGGAACATCGTCAAGCTCCGACGCCTGCTTGCTCAAAGTATGTCGCTCAACGCGTCGACGATGAAGTTGAAAGCGCTCGTACAGCGCCAACGCACCGAGCGTGTGCGTAAGTGGCAGGAACAGTTCACGTTCGCAAAGGTGCTCCCGAAGATCCAGCACGCGTTCCACCGCGCTGTCTTCGTCTACGGCATCATAATCCTCTGCGTCTCTGTGCACTCGACAGGGGTCTTCCGGTATGCGGACGGCACATCGCTCCTGTGCATTCGCGAGGTGTATCCGTGGTTCGCGAGCCGCAGGTCGTGCTCCATGAGCCGCATCAACTGCACCGAGGCGTCAATCGTCGGTGCAAGCGGCGAAATCGCTGCTGCGATGGACACGCTCAACATCGACGCGCTCACGAACATGGAGGTTGTCGAGTGTCCCGAGCTCGAGATCCCGGCTGCGCTGCACCAGTTCACGCATCTACGCATCTTTGGCGTCATGTCATCCAGGATCACCAGCTGGTCGACGAACGCATCGGTCACGCGCTTGCCTGCGCTCGTGACCTTGAAGCTGTACCACCTCGAGTTTGCCGCCGCTCCAGACGGCTTGCTAGTGCTGCCCGCGTCAGTGGAGTGGGTGAGTGTGTATGAGACCGATGTCCACAGCTTCGAGCACCTGATTGGCACTGGCTGGAGCACCGTCAAGTACCTGTACTGCGACAAATGCGGCCTCAAGTCTGTGCCGCCGTTCGTGCTCGCGATGCGCGAGCTGCTTGAGTTCTCGGCGTGCGACAACGAGATTGCCGCCATCCCGGATGCTTTCTTCGCTGACCGGTCGCTCTCCATCGTCTTCCTCGACGGCAACCCGCTGCGTGCGCTCCCAAGCTCGCTCTTGCAGCCGAGTCTCTTTGACTTATACCTCCAACGCACAGAGATCTCAGTACTCCCACCGCCACTCAGCGCGAGCTCAGTGAAAGCGACTCTGTCAGTGTTCGCCGCCAATTCGCCGCTTTGTACGAAGGCACACGAGATAGACCAAGACCCGAGCATCGCGGGCCACGTCACGTGCGAGTACCAAGAGCTGACGTTCGGATAGTTTGATTGGATCGGCGAGATCAGTGATGCAGCTGAGACGACGACGACTACGGAGGTGCAGTGCTCGACGCTTCCTGTGCGATTTCCTGCAGCTTGTCGACGACGAACGCGATCTTGACGCGCTGCGCCGGATCGTGCTTGGTCATGAGGTCCAACAAGTTCCACTGCGCGTCACTCATGGTAGCAGGACGTGGCGGCACGCGACCTTTGCGCACGTGAAGCTTGACCATCACCGGGTTCATCTTGCGTCCCCACGGAACATCGCCGGTCACGACCTCGAGGATGCACATGGCAAGCGAGTAGACGTCGGACGCGAACGTCGGTCGATGTCCTGCGAGGTACTCGGGCGACTTCCAGTGCAGCGCTCCCATACACTTCACGTCCACCTGGATCTCTGCGACGCTCGGGATGGAGCTCAAGCCAAAGTCGATGAGCTTCGCGCGGCCATCGGCGCCAATGAGGATGTTGTCGCACTTGAGGTCGTTGTGCACGACGCTCGAGCCGTGAAGGTACTCCAAGCCCAGCGCCGTCTCGTGCAGTTTCTGCCACGTCTGCTTGCGATTCTCTGGCCGCGCCAAGTAGTCTGGCAAGCTCCCGCCCGACGCGTACTCGCACACAAAGTATCGCTTGTCGATGTGGCAGGCGCCAAAGAGCTTCAGAACGTGCGGATGGTTCAGTCGGTGCCAGATCTCCACCTCGTGCAGGAACAGCCGCGTGCTCGACGTGCCGTGGTCGTCTTCGTAGCCCATGAACTTGACCACGACGGGCGTGGAGAGCCACGTGCCTTTATACACGGCCCCAAATGCGCCTTCGCCAATACGGTCGCCTTCGTTAAAGACGAGCTCGCTCAGTGGCAACAGCCACGGCGGAGACGTAGACGCACAGGTGCTTCGCGAGCTCGCGCCAAACTCGACAAGCGTCACTGCCTGACTCGCGTGCTTCGCTCCTTCCGTTGGAGCAGTCTCACATCGCTCTGGAGCGTCAGCAAGCGAAGTCCAAGTCCGCAACACGTCAGACTCGGGCACGCACATTGCATCCATCATCCGAGTGATCTCAGCGCGGAAGATCTGGTTCGAGTCCACGATCTTCCGACTCCGTGCAAAACGCGCGACCGACACCTCGGACGTCGGCGTGCGGAGGTAGCGCTGGAAGCGCACGAGGATGTCGCAGTACTTGAGCACTTCGATGTCCGATGCGCGCCGTCGCAAGAGCAGTAGGCGCTCGTACACAGCCACGAGCTTCGCGAGCACTTGCGTCGCCTCCTGCGCGTCAGGGAACTTGGATGACAGCACTCGCATCGTCTCCAGCGCGTTCGCAATCGTGGTGCTCAATCGAGGCATCACATACGTCGCGAGGTTATCCTGTTGAAGCTCGCGCGAGTGCACGTGCGGAGCATCGCGTGCCCCTAGAGCGAGCACTTCGAGCTGCTGAGCCACGTACGCGATCTTCACACGCTCGTCGGGATCATGTGCGCACATCTTCTGCACGAGCGACCAGACGCTCTTGTCGATGCTCTTTGGGCGAGGCGGCAGGCGACCTTGCCTCACGTCTCGAAGCACGCCGACGTAGTCTGCTCCTGGCCACGGCTCCTCGAGCGCAGCGGCTTCCAAGACGCACATTCCAAACGCGTAGATGTCGGACGCAAACGTCGGTGTGTCGCCAGGGCGGATCTCAGCAGGTGTCCCTCGAACCGTCTCACTCCATGACGCGCCGTCTTCGCCGAAGCCTCCGATCTTCGCTTTGCTGTCTGTCGCGACGTAGATCGTGCCGCATCGGAGGTTGCCGTGCGCCACACCTCGTTGGTGGAGGTACTGGAGCCCGCGAGCGACTTCAAACAGCTTCTGCCATGTCAAGCACCGGTTGTCTGCGAGCGCCAAGTACGCGCGCAGTGACGGGTGCGGCGTCCACTCGAACACAAAGAACGCGAGCTGTCCTGTGCCGCACGCTCCGTACAGCTTCATCACGTTCGGGTGGCTTAATGAGTACCACCGCGCCGCGTTGTGCTCAAAGTTGTCTGGCTTTGACTTGGACGAGGCGACCAGAACGCTCGTTTTGAGCCATGTCCCGTTGGCGTGGGCCATGGACCAGCTCGTAGCGTCCTTGTTGTGGCCATGGATGTCGATGTCATCGGGCGAAATGAACCACGAAGGCAAGCTCGACATCTCATGTTCGCTCGCATTCTGGGGTCGAGCGAGGACATCCGTGAGCAGCTCAACGTCGTCGGCGCGGATGGAGCTCGGGCGACTGCGCAGCTCGTACTGAAGACGCGCGATCGCGTCGTCTCGGTCAGTCGGTTCGTCCAGCCCCAAGAGCAACGCTGTGTCTTCGCGCAAGCTCTCGCTGAACTCCACAAGTTGGTCCGCACGGTCTGTTTCGCACTGTGCGAGCCACTCGACGTGGACTGACCTCGTCGCATCGAGTGCTGCGAGCGCCATGAAGTGGTCGATCTCGTCGTGAAAGTCCTGCGCACTCGCGCACACGGCGCGGCTGCTCGTGAAGCGCAGCACAGCGCACTTGGACGCGCACTTGAGCTCGAGTCGACAGAGACGAAAGAGGATAGCGGCGAACGAGGTCTGTGTCGCGTGGCTCGTGGCAGCTGCGTTCGCCATCAGCTGTGCGTTCACATCTTGCAGACGCTGCACAAGATGATCGAAGAGAGACGCAAACTCGCTCGTCGCTCTTCCCAGCGTCTTCATTGTCTGGAGCGTCCCGGTAACCAGTTGCGTCGCGCTTGGCGAACGTGGGTCGTTGATCCATCTGCTTTGCGTCATGAGCAACGGAATGCCGGCAAAGTGGTCGCTCCTCGCAATGGACACCAGCGGCGTTTCCCCGTCCTCGTCTGGGCGGACGTCGACACTCGCTCCTGACGCGATCAGGAGCTCAAACGTGTCGATATGACCCGCGCGACCGGCGACTGTGAGCGCTGTCTCGCCGCTCGCACTCGTGTGGTTCACGTCTGCGCCAGCTGCGAGGAGAAGCGAGACGATCGAGTTGCTTCCTGTCTCGGCAGCGAAGAACAATGGAGACCAGCCACGGACGTCGCTCGCAAGCACGGACGCCGATTGTTCGAGCAAGAGCTGGACCATCTCCAGTTGGGCAGCGCGCGCGACTGCGCACAGTGGCGTCATTCCGGTCGCGTCTGGTGCGTCGACGTCCGCGCCATGTTCGATGAGGAACGGCACAACCGCGTCGTTTTGCTCGAGCGCAGCGCGGAACAGCGACGTTTGCCCACTGTCGTCTCGCGCATCGATCAGTGCTCCGAGCTCGAGCAACAGCGCCATCATCTCGCTCGAGCCTTCGTGCGCAGCGTGGAAGAGCGCAGTCTTGTCGTCTGCGTCCTTCGCGTCCACGCACGCGCCGTGTGCTACGAGGAACTGGACGACGTCACTGTTGTTCTCGTCGGCAGCAAACGACAGTGGCGTCCACCCTTTCTCGTCCGTCACGTCGAACTGCGCGCCGTGCGCACGCAAGAGCTGCAGCATTGTCGCGTCTTGGCTGTACGCTGCGAAGAACAGCGCAGTGCGACCTCGTTCGTTCTTTGCGTTCGGAGTGGCGCCGTGCTCGAGCAGCAGACGCACCATGTCGACGTGACCAGCTTGCGCTGCACAGACGAGCGCGCAGGTGTTGTTCGCGACTCGATCCACCACTGCGCCGTTCTCGAGCAGCCGCTTGACGACGCTCGTGCAATTCGCTCGCGCAGCACCGATCAGCGCCGAAAGCCACGACGTATTTTCTTTGCCGACTGTCGACTCGCGCTTGTCGTCTGCGCTACTGATGCACTCATCGTCTTCGTCGACGTCGCCATTGTTGTGTTCTGTGTCGTCTTTCGATCCACCGTCTTCGTCTTCATCAATGTCCTCCCACTCGCCTTCGTCACGATAATCGTCATCATCTTCCCACTCGCCTTCGTCACTCTCGTCACTCTCGTCGATCTCGAGCTCGATCTGTGCGCCGAGCTCGACGAGTAGCTGGACCATTGCGAGATTCCCGGCTTCTGCGACGCGAAAGAGCGCAGTCCAACCGCTGTCGTGTTCCTGGGCGTCAAGGCTCGCGCCGTGCTGGACGAAGTACCGCACAAGGTCTGTATGCCCGCCGAGCGCTGCGCAGAAGAGCGGCGTACAACCGTTGTTGTCCTCTCTGTTGATGTACGCACCGTGCTGCACGAGCATCTTTGCGACATTGAGGTCGCCACGGCGCGCAGCTTCAAACAGCGGCGTCTCTCCTGTCTCGTTCGCTTCGTGTGCGGACGCGCCTCGATCAAGGAGTGTCTTGACTGCTGCCACATCGCTGTGAGCGACTGCACAAAACAGCAGCGGCGAGTCGTCATCGTCTGTTGTAGTGGAGTCGCTGTGTGTGTAGGTCCCATCCGCGCCGCGTTGATCGCCTAGAGCTGCCATGTCGATGTCGTCTCGGGCCACTTGACGCACAGCGATCTGCTTGGCGGTCATGATGTGTGAGATGAACCCACGTGCACAAAAAACCAAGTCAAGAGTTGATCTTGATTTTTGTATGCCAACCAAACTACTTGAATAATGAAAACCTACTTTATTCATCGTTCAAAGGCAGCCTGACGAGTAGCCCTAGAGTCTCTGCTGGTGGACGAATAGCCCCATGTTGTCAAGCACACAGCTCGACACTTCATCAACGCGCAGCTCCTTCTGACTTCTATCACACGATAAGCCCACCAACAAGCAACTCGACATGACACAAGGCACATAAAGAAGGGCTCGACCCGCCAGAGACCAGCATTGTAACGGGGCTGCTGTGCTAAGTACGAAGGAGCACAGCAGACTCCCATTTAGTGGCCTAACCTGATTTCTGACGACCATGGTCGTCCCATCAGAGGGCTCACTATTTAGGTTATCTCCCTCACTTTCATCACTATACATGATCCTAATACAAAAACCTCAGAGTTGAAAATACCGAGTTCAGCGCAGTTCCCCTGCGCTTCACCCATCGCTTCCTCGTAAGACCACGTGTAAGCTACGTCACGGAACACACTCCCGTGACACATGGTAGCACATCGTAGTCCGTCTAATGACCAAGATGAGCACGCTCCCGATCGAAGGCGACAACGGAACGTCGCTCAACTACAGCGACTTCGCACACTTGACGCCCTACGAGTGGGACGCGCTGCGCCGCCTCGCCGACGTGTCCGGCCTGACGGCTGTCGCAGCGATGCTGTCTGCGATGCCGCAGGAGCACCAACGTGCCGCTGCACAAGAGTTCATGGTCCGCGAACTCGCCGACGCGCGTCGGCGAGGCTCAACTCCCGCGGCATCAACAAGGGGCGACGTCGTCAAGCTCGACGTCACAAGCTACAACGGAGAAGGCCCCAATCGGCTCGCTTTGAACCGCTGGCTTTGTGAGATCGACATTGCCATCCACGCACGCCAGCTCACCTCCGAACTGTCACGCACCCACTTCCTCCTGTCCAAGCTTGGTGGTCGAGCGAAGGAGTGGGCGCTGGGTCGGCTTGTCGCCGACCCTGACTGCTTCCCAACGCTCGACGCGCTGAAGAGCGACCTGCGACTCGCGTTCGAGCCGCCTCAAGACGAGATGCATCATCGCGCTGCGTTTCTCGCACTCAAGCAAGGTCGCGCGTCCATGCGCGACTACGTGCAACGTGCTCGCCATCTCGTGTCATGTGTGACATCAGCTCCGATCGACATGGCGACGCAGGTCCATGTCTTCATCTCCGGCTTGAACGCTGGTCATCAGCGCCTTTACTTGACCCGGAAGCCTCTGGTGTCGCTTGAAGAGGCTTTTGCGATCGCGATCCGCGAAGACTTCAGCGTATCCGCCTCGCGGGGCCACCACGCCGTCGCCCCGCGAGCTGATAACGGCACCGAACCGATGGAGATTGACGCAATCGAGCACGAAGCGACTCCGCCACGCACAGGCTCTGGTAACAGCAATGGCAGTCGTCGCAACGGAACAAGCAACAAGCAGCTCATCTGCTTCCGCTGCCGCAAGGTCGGTCATCGCGCGGCAGTGTGCCGCGCGCCAGCTCCAGTACTTGCTACTGTCGAGGTTCAAGACGAGACCGAGCAGCCCGCGCATGCAAAAAACGCGGGCTCCCAGTAGGTGCAGGGCGACCTACTGGGCTCATCGAGCGAAACGTGCCTCCGGTGGCGTCACGTTCCGCTAGCCCCTCCAACGCTGCGCTTCATGCGCAGCTCTTTGCCACCACCTCAAGCAGCGACAAGCGACTGATCGTACTCAGCTTGCACGTCGCCGGCGCGAAGCGATCCCTTCGCGCCCTTGTCGATTCAGGCGCGACGAACAACTTTGTACGAGCCGAGACTTTTCAACTCCTGCCCTCGCGGGTGCGCGCCCGCGAGCAACCAGGCGCAATGATCGTCAAGTTTGCAGACGGCGAACCGCGGTCACTACCGCGGCGATCGGTCGAGTTCGAGTACGAGTTCGACGGGTTCAAGAGTAGCGACTCATTCCTCATCGTCGACCTCGGCGGCTCGTTCGACTGCATCTTTGGAATGCCGTGGCTGGCGCGCCACCGGCCTGACATCGACTGGCTGAGTCGCACTGTAAAGCCTCGCGACATCGACGTCGACGGTGTTCTCGCTCACTTGAGCGATTGCGCGAGCATCTGGCCGCACGTGGCTGTCGTGGACCCGGACTCCACGACCCTCAACCCGCACGAAGTGAGCGATGGCCCTTCATGCGCGGTTTGCTGTAAAGTACCGTGCGCCACGACAACGAGACAAGAGATCGCCGATAACCAGTGGGTCACTGTGAGCCGCAGGAAGGCAGCGGCATCTGCGGCGAGAAGCAGAACGGCGTCCGATCGTGCAGAAGCCGGTAAAGCGCGAGCAGTGGCTCGCGCTCCAGTTCCGCTGCCCCAAGAGAGTCACCCACGCGCACCGGCTTGGCCCTCTGCGCCGGCGCCGACGTACGACACGATCCACGTCATCAACATGACTGGTCACGGCCCACCGCGCCACGACATGAAGATCACAAGCCCGCCTCGCGAAGCAACCGAGCTCACTCGGCTGCCTGTGATGTCTTGGAAGAACATGCTCAGCGAGATCAAACTCGGTCGCGTCGAACAGCTTTGCGCCGTCGTGGTCGACCCAGCGGATCCGGTGCTCGCTGTCAGCGAGCGCCCTGCTGGAGCAGAGCCGAAGTCCGCTCGCGAAGAACGCTACGCTGCGCAGTCGTGGGACGAGCTCGAAGCATCTGGGAACCCAGTCTTGGACCTCGCCCGCGAGTTCTCCGACGTTTTCCCCGACAAGATCCCGCCGGTGCTCCCGGCGGACAGGGGCGTACGCCACGAGATCGACCTCGTGCCTGGAACAAAGTACTGCGTGACGCGGCAGTGGCCGCTGCCTCGCGATCAAGTCGAAGCGATTGACGCGTTCTTCGAAGGCCGGCGAGCCGCCGGCCATGTGCGCGAGTCGACATCACCACACTCGAGTCCAACGTTCTGCGTGAAGAAGGCGACCGGAGGCTGGCGCATTGTGCACGCTTTCAACAAGCTCAACGATGCGACGATCCCAGCACAGACGCCGATCCCGCGCAAGGACATGGTCCTTGACACCATGTCTGGCAGCACGATCTTCAGCGGGATAGACCTCACGGACGGCTTCTACCAGATCCTCATGCGCGAGTCCGATGTTCCGCTGACGGCAGTCAGCACTCCCAGCGGCATGCTCTGAGAGTGGCTGGTGATGCCGCAAGGGCTGAAGAACGCCCCTGCCACGTTCAACCGCATGGTGTCGCACGTGCTTCGCCCGCTGCGCGACTTCGCCCCGAGCTACTTTGACGACATCTTCGTGCACAGTCGCGCCACCGAGGGCGCGACAGATCTGGATGTCCACCTCGGGCACTTGCGCAAGGTGTTCGAAGCCATGCGCGAGAACAAGCTGTACGCGAACTTGAATAAGTGCATCTTCTGCGCCCCCGAGATCCCGGTGCTCGGCAGCTACGTGAGCGCGGAAGGTGTCCGCGCTGATCCTGAGAAAGTTGCGTCGATCGTCGCGTGGCCGGTACCTCGCGACCAAAAGGAGCTCCGGCAGTGGCTTGGGCTTGCGAACTACCTTCACCACTACGCGAAAGACTTCGCGTCCGTCATCTTCCCGCTCTCGCAGTTGTTGAAGAAAGACGCCACGTGGGTGTGGCGTCGCGAGCACCAGACAGCGTTTGATGACATCAAGACGCGGCTCTCCACCGCGCCGGTCCTTGCTCTGGCGGATCACACCAAGGCGTTCCACGTCGTGTGCGACGCGAGTGACTTCGCGATCGGCTGCGCGCTCATGCAACACGACGACGAGGGACAAGAGCGCGTCATCAGCTTCCAGTCGAGACAGTTGAAGTCCGCTGAGCGCAACTACCCTGTGCACGACAAGGAGCTGCTCGCGATGCGCTACGCGTTGGTGAAGTTTCGCGTGTATCTGCTGGGCGAGCAGACGTTCGCGATCTACACCGACCACGCGTCACTCCGCACCGCGACGAAGTCGCCGCACTTGAGCCAGCGCATGGCGCGCTGGCTGTCGTTCTTCGCCGAGTACAACTTCGTCGTCTTCTACAAGCCCGGTTCGACGAACATCATCCCTGACGCGTTGTCGCGGCATCTGGACTACGACCCGCGACCCAACACGCCGCGCCACGCCGCCGACGATGACGATGACGATGAGTGCAATGCGTGTGTCGCGCTCGGTATAAGCGCGACGGCGTCAACCGCTGTGAGCCCACTGCGAGACGAGATCGTTGCGGCGTACTCCCGCGACCCGTCGTGCGCCGCCATGCTCAAGTACTGCCAAGAACCGTCCAAATCGACGCTGCAGCTTCTCGCTTCTTCAGCGCGGAGCCAGGCGCCGCGCTTCTTGGTATCCGGCGACTTGCTCAAGTACCAGATCGACCGCTTCGACAGCCCTCGAGTCGTCGTGCCACTCGACGACGACTTGCGCGCTCGCATCTTGCACGAGTACCACGACGCTGCGTCTGGCGGCCATCTTGGCCGCGAGAAGACGTATCTCGCTCTTGCGCGCGACTTCTACTGGCCCCACATGTACAAGTGGGTGCGCAAGTGGGTCCGGTCGTGCGAGACGTGCCAGCGCGTGAAGCCGTCGCAGTCGTCGCAAGCCCCGTTGCAGCCTCTCCCAATCGCCGCGGATGCCTGGCGATCCGTGAGCATGGACTTCATCTTCGGACTTCCTCGGGATCACGCTGGTCGCACAGGCATCTTCGTGGTTGTCGATCGCTTCAGCAAGATGACACACCTTGCGCCAGTCGCGGTCGGCATCACCGCGCAGGAGACAGCTGAGCTCTTCCTCGCCATGGTGTATCGGCACCACGGCATGCCGACGTCGATCGTCTCTGACCGTGACCCGCGCTTCACGGCA
The DNA here is from genome assembly GCA_003730235.1 of Pythium guiyangense. Taxonomy (NCBI): domain Eukaryota; phylum Oomycota; class Peronosporomycetes; order Pythiales; family Pythiaceae; genus Pythium; species Pythium guiyangense. Next base: position 5,948 of record QXDM01000074.1, on the reverse strand, counting down.
GCGTTCTGGGACCGCCTCTTCCAGCTTCTTGGGACGCGGTTGCTCATGTCAACCGCGTCGCACCCGGAGACCGATGGGCAGACGGAGCGCGTCAATCGAGTCGTTGAGGACGTGCTACGCAGTTACGCGACGTCACACACGTCGTGGAGCGCGCTGTTGCCGATGGTCGAGTTCGCGATCAACAACGTGGTGCACGAGTCCACTGGTCACACGCCGTTCTTCATCAATAACGCGCGTCACCCGCGCGTTCCCGCGGTTCTTGGCTTTGACGACGACGGCTCTCTTGAAGGGGGAGGGACACCGAGCGCATCGGTATCGTGCGGCGGTCTTCGGCGCGCGACAGAGACAGCTTCGAGCGATGGCCAGTCGTCACACTGCGCTGTTGCAATGACGCCAAACGAGGCGACAGCTTGGGTTAACGCGGCTCTCATCGCGCCGTCGCGACGCGCTATCGCCATCACCACACGCGCTGGCGCTGACAAAATATCCGCGCCTCCACCTGCGATTGGCGAGGATCGTGTGCTCGAGTTCGTTCAAAAGCGCGAGTCGGTCGCTCGTTTTGTGCGCGATGCGATCGCTGCAGCAGTCGATCGGCAGAAAAACAGCAGCCGACCAGCGCGGTCGCAAGAACTTGGAGAAATTCGCGGTCGGTGACCGTGTTTTGTTATCGGCGTCCGGCATTGCACCTGGTTCTGTCACGAACCTTGGTGCGACCAAGCTCGCACCGCGCTTCATCGACCCGTTCACGATCACACGACGCAAAGGCGAGGCGTACACTCTCGACATGCCAAGTGCATTGAAGGTGCACCCGACCTTTTATGTCGGGCGCTTAAAGCGCTACGTGACTGCTACGGTTCCGACGGACGTGCCGCCACGCCAGGTTCGAAGCGCGACCCGACGTGACGAGGACGCGGCTTCGCCAGAGCACTTGGTGGCTGCTGACCCGCACGGAACGCCCGGTTGTCAGCGCGAAGAGCCTCGTTCGCTTGAACGACCTTCGCCAGCTGCGCTCGAAGCGCAGCAACCTCGGAGTCGAGCCGGTCCGTCTCTGCGATCGCGTCGTCCGCTCGGCTCAGAGCCACATCCGTGTCGTGCGACAGCATCCGAAGCTGATCAGGCGCAGGCGCGACCGTCGTCTCGTCGTGCCACGTTCCGCCGCGATGGTACGCCGCCTCTTGTCGACAGCGCGGGTCATTCGCGCTGGATCGTCGATCGCCTGCTTGATCACCGCGACCGTGGTCGCGGTGCCAGTCGCCGCGAGTATCGTGTCCGCTGGCTTGGCTTTGACTCGGCCAGCGACTCGTGGGAGCCTCGCGCCACTCTCCTCGAAGACGTTCCCGACTTGGTGATGACGTACGAGGCCGCCACTGCTGCTGCTGCTGCTGCTCGCGCCAAGGCGACGGCGCGCGCGCGCGACCACGCGACCGAGAGCGTGAACGCGATCGTCTCGGCTCTTGCCACGCCACATGCCTCTCCTGCGAGCGCGCAAAGCGCGCGTCGCCTTCCCACGCGCGCTGGGAGGGAGCGCGCGGGCTGCGCCCTCGAGACAAAGAACGCGCGCTTGTCGCGCGACGAGACGGAGACGATGAGCGACGTGGTGGCGAGGGTTTAGGGTTTAGGGTTTAGGGTTGAGGCACGAACGGAGGCGAAGCCGGAGTGAGTGCACACGCGAGGCAGCGCGAAGCGGTGCCGAGCGGTTTGTGACTTGAGCGACTCGGGCTTGACGCGACAAAAACGGTTGTATTTGGTTGTCCAAAGGGTCGGGAGGTCGGCCTCTCCGGTGGTCCTTTCGCTTGGGCTTCTTCAGTGGACGGCAAATTGAGAAGTGAGCGTCCGGCTGAAGCTTGGTCTGCTACTGCTAACTACTCACTACACATGCAAGATTCATGCATCTTGGTTTCTCGAATCTTCGACTTGCGTGCGTGGGTGCGCTTGAGTCTTCGAGAACTGGGTGTGGGTTGAAACAAGATTTTTGGGGAAATGTACCCAGAAAATCCAGTTGTGTACCCAGAGAGTCCAGTGGTGTACCCAACGGATCCAGCTGAGAATTTTCGCAGTGCGAATCTTCGACCGTGTCGAATTTTCGTGCTGGGAATCTTCAACATCGTGAATGCTGATTGTGACGCGCCACCGTGTCAAAGGGTTTAGGGTTTACCCCCGTCTTCTGTACACTCCGATCGCTTTCGTTTTCTTGATCGACGTGCGAGGCGGTCTGCAGGCGACGGGGAGAATGTCGGTGGTAGTCTCGTTGGGCATAGCTTGCGCTTGAGCGTCGGAGGCTTCAAGTAGCAGAGGCTGATTTGGTCGATGCCGAACTTTTTTGTTTCGGTTTCGAGTGCTTGGACGTCAAGGAGTCTCTTCAGTTCCGAGCCAGACGGTCCATTCGGATCGTAGGGAACTTTGAAGAAGACCTTGGATGTCCGCGGTCTTGGTGCTCTTGTTTCCTCCAGCGCAGCTCGGAAGATCGGTAGCAATTGCGCGGCTCGGTAGCCTCGACTTTGCAGTCGTTGCAGAAGCAGATTGACGATCGACTTGAAGTCGTTCGGGTCTGGGTTCTGCATTGCGTACTTCTTCACGAGCCCGTAGATCAAACCCTTGAGCACGCCAGGTGGGTGTGCGCTGGCTGCTGGCAGGTAGAGGTACAGGTTGAGCGCTTTCTGGTGCGTCTTGGTTCGAAGTCCGTCCTCGGTCTTGATGATCCAGAGATCGAGAAAAGGCGCTTCGGTCAGGCTTCGTTCGTGTGTGAACTTGAGCCTTGACAGACGCGTGAACTTGGCGAAGAACCTTTTGAGTGCAAAAGGATCTTCCGTTCGGGGGCGCCAGATGATCAATCCATCGTCGATGTATCGGCGGAAGTACACGAGGGACGCTTGGAACTCTGGTGTCAGCTGGCTCTCAAAGTACGCAAGGTACAGCGAGGCAAAAGCTGGTGCAACAGGAGTACCCATTGCGGTTCCTGTGACTTGGTGCCACATCGTGTCGCCGAACTGGAAGTAGTTGAACCTCAGTATGAGGTGCAGTCCTTCCAGGATGGCAGTCTTCCATCGATGGTCGTCGAGGATCTTGGCAAACGTTTCGAGTGCGTAGTCGATCGGTATACTTGTGTATAGCGAGACGACGTCGAACGTGAGGATCTCGTCTTGCGACGTGACTTGGAGGTCGGCGAAGTCGGTCAGGATCTGATCCGAGTTCTTCAAGTATGATGCCGAAGTCTTCAGCAGTGGCTGGAGCTGGTAGTCGAGCCACTTGGAGAGTCCGAGGAGCACTCCATTCGCATTTGAGACAATCGGTCTCAGTGCGAGCTGAGGCTTGTGGATCTTGGCCAACGCGTAGAACACGTTGACTGTCCTTGAGTCGATCTGGTGGCAGATGATCGCCGTGTCCTTCCAGTCCATGTCGTAGCCGTGTTGCTGAAAGATGCGTTGGTAGTACTTCCTGACGGTACTCTTCAGCAGCTTCAGGATGGCTTCTGGAGGCGCTTGGATGCTCCGGTACGTCGTTGTGTCTTGGAGGTGATCGAGACAAAAGTCGATGTACTGCGTTGACGTCATGATGGCTGGCCCGAGGTTCTTGTCGGTCAGCAGCACCTTGATGTCGTGTCGGAACATGAGGGTCTTGAGCAAGTCCCGTTGGGTCTTGGTCATGTTGAAGCGTCGCTTGGTTACCCATGTCGAGCTTTGGAGTCGCTGTTCGATGGTGCGTAGCGTTGCTTCGATCGCAGGTGGGCATGGGGGTGGCTGAAAGCCTTCGTTCTTCACGTAGATTGAAGTCTTCGTGAATGTCGTGTCGTTCTTGTTCCGGAAGAGGGTACCGGAGTCGGAGCGAACGAGCGAAGTCTGGCAGCCGTTGCAGGAGGTCGGTAGTCGAAATGCGTCGCGGTGTGGGACAGAAGTTGAGGTTCAGTCCCAACAGTCGCTTGAGGGTAGCAGGTAGGTTGGCAGGTGAAGACGTCAGGTCGTGGAAAGCGAGGTTTGAGACCTCGTCATCCACTTCTCGGACGCTTCGAAGAGCGAAGATGGCGAGAGCGTTTTTGAATGTCGGGCGGTCGGGGTGAAATTGTAACTCCTCCCTTAGTTGCCGGACTTCCGCTGGGATCTTGGCTTTGCGCTTCGCTTGTCTTGCTGCCTTCCTCTGTTGCTTCTGGTGGAGTTGTTGGCGCTTCTTCCGAGCGGTTGTTCTCGGGCTCTTCCTCCACCGCTTCGACTTGTTTGTTGTGACGGTGTCTCCGTTGTTTGGAGCACTTTCTTCGTGTTTGCGCCGTTCCGGGCTCCAAGTCGGTTGGCGCTGGCGTTTAACGCCGCACGTAGTTGGTTGATCTCCTTGTTGAGCGAGCTTGTCTTCTTCGCGACTTCTTGTTTCACAAGAGCGGCGACGAGAACTTCATTCGAAGTCTCGAGCTCCATAGCGTCTGCCGAAGCCCGTTGGGCTTGGCGTTCCGTTTGGCGCTGCTCTCGAAGAGTCGTCGCGAGAACGTCCTCGTAGTCGATCCTGTCGAGCGAGTCGTTCAGGAATGCGACGGAACGGTTCAAGTCATCAATCGCCGTGCGCAACAGAGCCGGAGATTCGTCCGGCAGCACCGGCGCGAACTCAATGGTGGCATCTGGGCAGACGAGTTGGCGAACTTGCACGAATACTTTCTCGAAGTACTCGTAAAGCTTGCTTCCATGCGTGACCTTGAATCTGCTACGAGTCTCGAGCAGCAGCTCGAGCTCGGTCTTGGCAGCTTCGAGTATCACTTGGCGCATCGTAGCTTGCGAGGCTTCGATGGCGGTGTTGAAGCGTTGCTGGAGCTCGCTTGCCTGGTTCGGACGTGCGTCACGAACGGCTGGGGGGAGCTTCAGGTCGATCTTGTGCTGGATCGAGTTGGGCGTCTTGTGTTCGAGCTTGTCGATGGCACGGGTCTTGGACGCGATTTGCTTCAACAGAGCCTTGTACTCGAGAATGGCAGTCGAGACGAGGTCTTTGGAAAATTGCGGCGGGCTTCTAGCGAGCGATGCTTGCGAGTCCATCCTTGATTGTCTTCGTGTTGGTTGGTTCAGGGTTGAGGGTTGAGGCACGAACGGAGGCGAAGCCGGAGTGAGTGCACACGCGAGGCAGCGCGAAGCGGTGCCGAGCGGTTTGTGACTTGAGCGACTCGGGCTTGACGCGACAAAAACGGTTGTATTTGGTTGTCCAAAGGGTCGGGAGGTCGGCCTCTCCGGTGGTCCTTTCGCTTGGGCTTCTTCAGTGGACGGCAAATTGAGAAGTGAGCGTCCGGCTGAAGCTTGGTCTGCTACTGCTAACTACTCACTACACATGCAAGATTCATGCATCTTGGTTTCTCGAATCTTCGACTTGCGTGCGTGGGTGCGCTTGAGTCTTCGAGAACTGGGTGTGGGTTGAAACAAGATTTTTGGGGAAATGTACCCAGAAAATCCAGTTGTGTACCCAGAGAGTCCAGTGGTGTACCCAACGGATCCAGCTGAGAATTTTCGCAGTGCGAATCTTCGACCGTGTCGAATTTTCGTGCTGGGAATCTTCAACATCGTGAATGCTGATTGTGACGCGCCACCGTGTCAAAGGGTTTAGGGTTTACCCCCGTCTTCTGTACACTCCGATCGCTTTCGTTTTCTTGATCGACGTGCGAGGCGGTCTGCAGGCGACGGGGAGAATGTCGGTGGTAGTCTCGTTGGGCATAGCTTGCGCTTGAGCGTCGGAGGCTTCAAGTAGCAGAGGCTGATTTGGTCGATGCCGAACTTTTTTGTTTCGGTTTCGAGTGCTTGGACGTCAAGGAGTCTCTTCAGTTCCGAGCCAGACGGTCCATTCGGATCGTAGGGAACTTTGAAGAAGACCTTGGATGTCCGCGGTCTTGGGGTTTAGGGTTTAGGGTTTAGGGTTAGGGTTTAGGGTTTAGGTTTAGGGTTTTTTAGGGTTAGGGTTTAGGGTTTAGGGTTTTAGGGTTTAGGGTT